>JAZGUH010000332.1:0-440177 GCA_037893225.1 Hippasteria phrygiana
TGTCTTCAGAAATACTTAACCCCTCAGACTCCTTACACCTCCTTCATAAACCAATCTATTCAACCCAGCTCCTTGAGCAATAATAGCTGTGACTGTGGTCCAGCATGTATGCATACTTGTGTCTCATGTGGCAGTGAATGGTTAATACATTAAGGGGAGGGACTTAATGGAACGTTTTAATGGGCAGTTCAAGAATAAAAATCTTGTGTATTGCACAGCGGCGCAACTATAGTTGAGGGGGACATGAGGGGACCCCCCTGCCACCCCCTCCCTCTGCTGTAATGTTCTCCCTGCAGTGACCCTAAGAAAAAATTGGGCATTACTGGGTGCTTCCCCCCATCCCCCCCCAAAAAAGTAAAAAAATCCCCTTGCAAATAAGCCAGTTCGGTATTTCAACTACGCATATGTGCACAATGACATATTTATCCTGAATGACCTGTGACCTAATGCCCACGTATGAATGCGAGGTGGTCGCACAATGCACACATGTTAAATTCAATCAGAATGGGCATTCGCGTAACATCATATGACATTACGTCGGCAATTTTATCCCGAATAACCCTTGACCTTTGAGATTCCGAACTGGCTTATTGGAAGAGCCCAATTACACCAACGGTATTGCAGCAGACCCCTTCAACTTTTGGCTTGGTATTGAATTGAAAGTTTGGAACTTAAATCTTAGTACTGTGGAAGTAATCGGGTGTGGCGCCTACAGTTTAAAAATGTGAATCTATGTGTAAAGAAGCCTGGGACTGAAATCATTTTCCATTCAGACAGATGCTACAATCAGTCATATTTTGACTTCATTATCACCAGCTGGTACATAGATTCCTGTATATATATAAACTAGGAGTCACATGTACATCTTCCTATTAAACCTGAACAGTCCCGAATCCTCCAATTTCAATATGATTTTCCACACACCCTAGGGATTTAGGGTTAATTATAACGATGGGTGTGTGTCGGTGGGGAATTTTTTATTAAAAAACTATTTTTTGGGAGGGGGGGGGGGGGGGCTTCAGAGGGTTTGGTTCAGTCGTGAGATTCAAAATTATTTAGGGATCTGATGACTTTTGTGACTTTCACTCAGTCATAATTCATAATCTGAGTTGCCCAAAGTGTCCTCATCAAGGGGTACACTGCCCTTTTCAGCTCCAAGTCGGGGCTACCAGTAAATTCTTCTACAAAGCAGGTCCCCTGAGTTTTCCGTCAGGATTTCCCATCACTCGTCAAAGTAGAAAGCAAGTAGATAGGACATGAGGCATGCCCACCTGCCCCGTTCTGTCATTTGCTCTAATACGATTGTTCACATTTTGTTTGTTTACAGGAGGTTGAATGGCAATCAACTGCAAAGCCTTCCAGAACTGCTGTTCTCGAGTATGGACTCCTTGTTCAGACTGTAAGTATACATTTTCTCTCTCTGTAAAATCACTTTAAAAATAGATTTCGTGCAGTTTTGATATTATTGTTGCTAAAAATTGCTATGGCAAACTGGATTCACCCACCAGTATGTGCGTGTTGTACAGTGTTATTTGAGCATTGCGTTCTGTACAGTAGCTGTGATTTCTGTTGAGGATCTTTTTAATTTTATAATGTACTAACTTCACGGTCTCATTCACTGTTACTCTACCTCATTGTGGAAGACGACTCTCAGTGGAAGTCACCAGTGTCCGTAAGTTTGTCGGAACTTTGATTGTTTTGAAAGGTCACCAGAGATGATGTTCTGGGAGGGAAGGGTGGGGACTCCCTAAGCAAAAAGTCCCACAAGAAGTGGCCAGGAAGTGACTTCAGTTCTCCAACAACTTCAATCCATCTCCATCAATCTTCCTGTCATTTTTATCTTCTTACCATCAACCAGCACCAAATTGCTTATTAAATTCAGTTATCAAAAAGAAAAGTACCACCCCCCCTTTTAAAAAGAGCAACGAAGCCCACAGTGTCACGCTTAGTTGATGCCATTCATTGTCCAATATTCCCCACTTTTGTTCCGAGGGGGGGAAGTCACTTGTCTGCGGGGACCCGATTTCCTGGTTTGATTGAACTAACCCTGACACATGTGGGGAGAAACTGCGTTCAATTTCAATAGTGTTATCAATTGGCTGGTTTAAAAGTCCCACCTGTGTGGGTCCAAGACTGTTTTTGTTTTTTTCACTTTCATCGTTTTTTAGGGCTGTGTTCTTTCCTGGACTGTGAAATGTTTGGCCTGGAGGTCTTATTTTTGTAGGGATTCCACATGGGAATCCAGTTGTTCAAAGCATAAAGCACGCTCAAACTCTCCCCATGAAACTAATTTATAGGCACAGTGTTTGTAAATAGCTTATGAAGCATTGGTGGTACATTTATTAAAACGAAAATTGTGTAGATGTTCCATGTATAGTTCACTTGTGTACATGTAGGACTGATTTTGCGAGATGTGTGTTTTTATAGTCAACTTTGATTTAATTTGACAGTGGAAATCATCTGGCTTGGTCAGTTCATCTCACTCCCCAATGCACGTTTGTTAAAAAAACTGAAGATATAAAGATGTCTGGTCCGTTTTTCAAGTTCGCAAGAGCAATTCCAAGACATTTTAAACTTGGAAAGTTAACAAAAACAAATAGTTTCAAGTTAAAACAAAATACCAACACTTTTTTTTCCTGTGTAGTTCTGTACTCATCAATCTGAAATAAAGTTAAGTTTTGCCGATGTTTGTTCTTGTAGCAAAGGTAAATTAACTGGTATTTGATGACATTAAAAGAACTGAAATAATTTGCACATACTAGGTAAGGGTAGGGGTGAGAATTGTGGTGAGAAATAGGGTTTGGGTTTAGGGTAGGGTAAGGATAAGGTTTGGGTTAATGCAAATTTTACAAAAATTGCCAAATATTACCAATGCATCATGGGTGAAGAGACAGATATTCATGAGAGTCTGATATTCATGTGACCTTGGCCATTGGAGATGAATATCAGATTTTATACAACACCTGAATAAATCCCCGCCATCCGATTGGTGGATCGTCGATCACGTGCATTGAACTATTTGACCCATCACACGACGCGAACCCGCACCGCCAAAAACGTTCTATCACATGGTTCTATCAAACGGTGCGCGCGCATTGATAAAACCAAAAGAACTTCCCTGATTTCACGGTCACTATTGGTGGCACTACAACAGGGCTGTCATTCACACAACATGGCGGCCGAGTTTCCCTAACTGCCGCGGTTTGTTCTCCTAACAGACGACAAAATATTGGAACTCGTAGGTGATGCTGACGCTCCAAATACAAAGAGACAAATCAAATATGCAGTGAAACGATTAGATGAATTTGCAAGACACGCAGGAACAACAATTGAAGCTTTAACTGATTCGGATCTCAACAATTTTTTGTCGCGGTTTTATGCGGGACTGAGAAGGTAAACGGCACGTTGTAGGCCTACGAAATCCATGCATGCAATCTGTCGGATTTATTCAGGCGTTGTATAAAACAAATAATGAATGTTTCACATTCGTGCAATGGTAAGAATAATTTCATTCGGTGACAGATGGAATTTCCTATTCCACTCGGCTTCGCCTCGTGGAATGGAATATTCCATCTGTCACTTCATGAAATTATTCTTACTATCGCACTCATAAACATTCATTATTTGTATACTATACCCCCTTCAGTTTTGACACCTTTTGTTTGATGGGATTTGCGCAATTTGTAGCTGATGAATTGAACTGCTATGTGTTGCAACATCAGCCTCACAGAGGTGTGAAGTTGAACAATGCTGGCTGTCTGCTGGCTGGCAAGTAGGCATCCATCTGTTTAGAGGTGATCTGTACTATTTTCGAGTCAAGGTCATCTTGGGGTCAGAACTGACAACAAGAATTTCATTTCAAGCTTTAATTTTTATTTTTTTCCTTTTGGAATACTTGTTTGTCAGAAAACCATGTCACGCAAAAGTGATTTCACCACAACAACTTGTCCATTTCACAGGGGGATTGAGCAGGCAGACTTGGCAAGGTTAATCCTGGGAGATTAGACCGTAGTCCCAAAATATTTTTATCGGAACACAAAATTGAAAAAATATTGCTGAACAGTTATCCCGTCTAGCTAGATGTGGTGGTTCTCATTAAGGGATTACTATAAGTGGTCATTTCTGGCCCCTTCCAGATTTGACAAGTAAGCGATATACTTTTTTTTGCAAATTTTTCTGCGGGGCCGATTTCCTGGAATTGGTAATTAAGCACACAAATTTGCCAAGCACAGAAAAGTTTGGGTTATCACTAAAGAAATGTATGTGATGTGTATTGCTTGTGACTGGGTTGTCAGCTGATGTTGCGTAGCAGTAAATTTTCTAAGGAGCAGTTTTTTCTGCTTGACATCACCATGAAATAGGGCCCTGCTGGTGATACAGTTGATTTAGCAAGTGAGAAAGAAAGTAAGCATGTATGGATATTAATCACATGAGCATTAGGCCTAATAAACAAGCCAATCTCAAAGCGCAAACGGGGGCTGAATTTCACGAAGCTAATTAGAAATTTAGAATATTGCTCAGCAAATATTCATGCTGAGCGAAAACTCAGGTGAGAGCTGTATTGAAATGAAACTTTGGCTGGTAAGCTGTTTAGGATTAGCAGAACTTTTCCGTTCTCAGCAGATTTGTTTTGCGCTTAGCAGCTTGCCATGAAATATAGCCCCAGTTGAGGAGATCAGGCCAACAAAAAAAGTTACACTTCCGGTTACCCTACTCTATTTTAAAGGCCCCGACCCAATTTTTTTCAGGGGAAAAAAACAACCATAAATGCTGTAAATACTAACTTTAAACCTTGACTCCACGTAGACACCTACATAGATCAGCACAAAAAAATTGCCAAATTGTTTTCCCTACCTACATGTACCAGTTTTGTACCTACCCTATTTTCAAATGCCATGTTCTGAAGCAGAACTATCTTTTCGGCCTAAACAAGTTACATGCAGGCAGCATACATGTATGCAACAGACAGGTTAAAAAACTCATGTAAGCAAAGATTACCAGTGGGTACTTGTCATTTTAGGAAAATCCACTCCCTGCTTTCGCAATTCAACAGTCAAACCTACAATGTAGTTTGGTTTTAAGTCCAGATGTTTAATCTTTGAACTTTCTGTGATGATGAATTCGCAAGTCTTCTGTTTCCTATCAGGGAAATTGAGCATGCAGAATGCACACTGGAATCCAGTCATTGCATCCAGATGGAACAAGAGAATTTAATTTGCTTCAGTTCAATCCCGCAGCGGTCAATTTGGCCGTTTAAATGGTTAGCCAGTCGAACATTACCCCCACAGTTCGTTTAATGCCCCGGCATATAATCCCGCCATCGCATGCAAGTGAGACGCATTAAATACGGCACCTGGGCCGGATCACTCAACAGCACATGAAGTATGCAACCAAACTGGGGATGACAACAATTATTATGTTTTTTATATGCCAATATGTTGACAGACAAGGTGCATTCCTGGAAATATGAATAAGATTTACTGTTTTCACTGGAGGTCTCACGAAAGTCAATCAAGTTGAGACTACGTTGATCGTGTTAGTATTTTGTTTATATTTCTGGCATGCAATAGTGGTGAAGCCCCTCCCCCTCCTATGAAGTGAAGCTCCTCCCCTCCTACAAATAATTATGCGCAGGCCAGTACCGTGTAGGTCTACACATCTTGTCCATGCCTTGACACAAAATGACTTTCCCCTTGCAACTGACCCTGAGGTTCCGTATTTTGCCCTCTTCGGAAGTGTTTTGCTCCGGTGAAGATAAATCCATTCCTCTTTGCCTCCCCAGCAGGTCATCTTCTTATCCCTCGGATAATTTTCTGTTTGACAACACGAGTCGGGTCAGATTGTCTCTCGGAAGTTTCATATCCTGCAGCAAAATCACAGCTGATGATACGTATCACGTTTGGCAGAACCAAACTGGACATGAAGAGGAAAATTAAAATGACAATCACATGTGGGAGGCTTGAGCTGCCATAATACTATGTATAGATCAATTAAACTCCACCCCTCAATGTAGCAGCCAATCACAGCCACAGTTATGGTTTGACAAAAGTCTGACAATGGTGACGAACATGTGGTGCACGGCTGTGATTGGTCAATATGTCATTAGGCGGTGCTGAACGGATCCATCTATTGTCAAGGTCAGTATTGTAATGACTTCAGAAACCTACTAGACTTCGTATTAAGCTCCAGACTCTGCTGCTCATTACGTCAAAGTGCTTGGACATATCGTGTTTCTCAACTGGGCCTGCTTGGGTGCCTGTGATAACCCAATTAGCGGGAGAGGGCTCCACCAAACTAGGATCAGATGGGATCAGGGCCACTTCTGGTTGGCCTCTGGGTGTCTGGCAGACAGAATCCCAGGGCCTGGTAATGAATTGGGCATCACTGTCATGTTACATGTAGTGTGGACTATGTATGAGAACGCACCCCTTCCAAGAATCTTTAGACATCAATGATGAATAACCCAACCAACCAAAATGATATTGCGTTGCTGGGGAGCCATATTTGGGTGTAAATATATTTGCATTAAGTTTGACCCTGCTAAATCCAGCGATATTCAGCGCTGGGAACTTTCTGTTGGGTTTTGTTAATCTAAGCATGGAGGTAGGAAAAGATCTAAAGCAGTGAACAGCAGAACTTTTGTGCTGTCATTGGATTCTGTTGGACATTACCTGTCCAGTGTAGTAAACATTACCTGTCCAGTGTAGTAAACATTACCTGTCCAGTGTAGTAAACATTACCTGTCCAGTGTAGTAAACATTACCTGTCCAGTGTAGTAAACATTACCTGTCCAGTGTAGTAAACATTACCTGTCCAGTGTAGTAAACATTACCTGTCCAGTGTTGTAAACATTACCTGTCCAGTGTAGTAAACATTACCTGTCCAGTGTAGTAAACATTACCTGTCCAGTGTAGTAAACATTACCTGTCCAGTGTAGTAAACATTACCTGTCCAGTGTAGTAAACATTACCTGTCCAGTGTAGTAAACATTACCTGTCCAGTGTAGTAAACATTACCTGTCCAGTGTAGTAAACATTACCTGTCCAGTGTAGTAAACATTACCTGTCCAGTGTAGTAAACATTACCTGTCCAGTGTTGTAAACATTACCTGTCCAGTGTAGTAAACATTACCTGTCCAGTGTAGTAAACATTACCTGTCCAGTGTAGTAAACATTACCTGTCCAGTGTAGTAAACATTACCTGTCCAGTGTAGTAAACATTACCTGTCCAGTGTAGTAAACATTACCTGTCCAGTGTAGTAAACATTACCTGTCCAGTGTTGTAAACATTACCTGTCCAGTGTAGTAAACATTACCTGTCCAGTGTAGTAAACATTACCTGTCCAGTGTTGTAAACATTACCTGTCCAGTGTAGTAAACATTACCTGTCCAGTGTAGTAAACATTACCTGTCCAGTGTAGTAAACATTACCTGTCCAGTGTAGTAAACATTACCTGTCCAGTGTAGTAAACATTACCTGTCCAGTGTAGTAAACATTACCTGTCCAGTGTTGTAAACATTACCTGTCCAGTGTTGTAAACATTACCTGTCCAGTGTAGTAAACATTACCTGTCCAGTGTAGTAAACATTACCTGTCCAGTGTAGTAAACATTACCTGTCCAGTGTAGTAAACATTACCTGTCCAGTGTTGTAAACATTACCTGTCCAGTGTAGTAAACATTACCTGTCCAGTGTTGTAAACATTACCTGTCCAGTGTTGTAAACATTACCTGTCCAGTGTTGTAAACATTACCTGTCCAGTGTTGTAAACATTACCTGTCCAGTGTTGTAAACATTACCTGTCCAGTGTTGTAAACATTACCTGTCCAGTGTAGTAAACATTACCTGTCCAGTGTAGTAAACATTACCTGTCCAGTGTAGTAAACATTACCTGTCCAGTGTAGTAAACATTACCTGTCCAGTGTAGTAAACATTACCTGTCCAGTGTAGTAAACATTACCTGTCCAGTGTAGTAAACATTACCTGTCCAGTGTAGTAAACATTACCTGTCCAGTGTAGTAAACATTACCTGTCCAGTGTAGTAAACATTACCTGTCCAGTGTAGTAAACATTACCTGTCCAGTGTAGTAAACATTACCTGTCCAGTGTAGTAAACATTACCTGTCCAGTGTAGTAAACATTACCTGTCCAGTGTAGTAAACATTACCTGTCCAGTGTTGTAAACATTACCTGTCCAGTGTTGTAAACATTACCTGTCCAGTGTTGTAAACATTACCTGTCCAGTGTAGTAAACATTACCTGTCCAGAGTTATGAGTTTTACCTGTCCATTAAAAAACCCTCCTATGCAAACATACATTCTGAGCCATGTTGTTGTATGGGTCAAATTCAGTCAAGGTGATTGTTTTTTACCCTCCTGCCATAGTACAAAACCACATGTAATCTGATCATGTCTGTGTAAAAGTATAGCAGGGGAGGTGGAAGGAAAGTTTGACTGATTTTGACCTTTTAAATAGTAGGAGGGATTTATATTTATTAAGTTATTAACCCTAATGTCCCACTTATGTAGGCATGAATTTGGGGTGAAGACCTGTAGCACTGAGTCTCTCTATCTGTCTTTGACAATTGAGTGTATCATGACAGCAGTCAATATACTTACAGCTACAAAGTACTACTTCTTTGTAATATAGTTCAGTTAGTTAAAATTATATTTGTGTCAATGAATTGGATGGTTAGGATAAAAAATTGTATCATCTTTGAAAACCAGTAGTTCGTGCTGTGTTTCCGCCTTAGATGATAACGGACATTTTCCCTCCAACCCCAGCAACAAACTGTAGTACTACATACATGTAACTACGTACTTTATTTGGGGTGAAGTACCAAATACTACAAATTACTACAAGCATTGTACACAAATATGTAGGTGAGAGTACTGCATACTACTAGTAGTATTTTGTAGCTTTATGTGAGGTTAGGGTTAATATAATTAGACAGGTGGACATGTGTAGAGCCAATGATTTTCCGTTTCAGAAAAGTCAATTTTCCGTTTTGACAAATCTTCATTTCCGTTTCGCCCATTAGAACAGTGTACACAAATCTGTTTCATTTCCATTTGACATTATTTCATACATGTAAATGAATGCACAATGAAAGAGGCCAATTCCGTTAATTCCGTTTGGTTTCCCACTAAAACGGAAAATCATTGGTCCTACATGTGGCTAGTTGAAAACACTGCCCTGGGTAATAATATTGACAATTCCTAGTTTCAAGGAGTGGCGTTCAAGTCATATTTTGAAGATCTGCCCTCGGAATAAGCAACGGCATCTTCCAACTTACCGGTGTTTTATGGAGCTGGCCCAGGAAATAGTTCGGTTTAAAAGTTTTAAGCAACAACGTGCACATGTAGATTAAGTTTGAACATGAAATTGTCATCAAATATTATATTATGCAACAGAACAGCCTAATGTAGACAATACAATAGATACTATGTGGAAACATACACAAATCATGACATAAATATTTCACATTAAAGATAAAATATATCATAAAAAAATAAGTCAGTGGTGATTTTCACAGGAAAAAAAAGAACCAATGAGGCAGACAAAATATATTTTGCTGATAATATTTCTGTTCCAAGATACGGAAATCAAATTCTCTTGCCTCGGTCATTTTCATGAGTTACCATGTTTAATATTTTGGCAGTGTTTTTTTTCTTCCCCGGATAACCATCCCACCCTCCCAGTCCAGGGAAGATTGACATGAAGGTCAGTTCAGAGTTTAACCAAGTGATTTTTTTTTCTGATTCAAGTCAAGCTACGTGTATATTATCATTTTCTCAGTGAAATAACAATCAACAGTTAAATGATAATAATGGAACCTGATGTACATTCCAAAGATAGTTGTGCTTTACAAAAACACAGTATAAAAATAATCACAATAACACTTATTATTAAAACTGAAATAAATAAATAAACATTGGATTTAAATGAGAGCACTATACATGCACATATGAGGTTTTTTTAGCTGCTTTTAAATTTGAAGGCAGTAACACTGAGTGGGTGATGGATGATCTGATGGACATTGGGGGGAAGGGTTTCATCAACAACTCCCCGCTAGATCTGTCAGTAGATTACTGATGCACTATTCAGTAGGGATGTGCATTGTTAATTTATATTGTTTGTAAAGGTGTGCACGTTAATACCACCACATCGGTGCATCGCTGCAAGTTTTTCGTTTCAAAAATTTCCCACAATTGACATTCAAAAGCTTCCTTTTCCATGTCTGCTATTACTGAGCTACTACATGTACAATGTATGTTAATTCAGTTATGGGTACTCGATTCCATAATCTGGAACTGGTTCCTGACGCTTGTGGTCATTGTAATCGGGTACCCCGTTCAGATGCACAGCCCCGCTATTCAGTGTTTTTCAAGATGGCCATCACGCCAACAGGAAGAGTAAGTGATGCCACTCGTTTTTCAGCAAGTGTACTCACAACTCCCTCACTGGGATGGCAGTGTGCTTACTGGTGGCTCCTAGACCCCAACCCCCCCTCATCACCCTACACACTCTAGGAGCTTCCCAACCATTAGCATGCAGTTCCGCCCTGAGCCAGAGGTCCCAAACCCCAATTTACAAACCATTCACACTAACGGATTCCCCATCTGTAAATTGGGGGCTTACCTTGGGTCACCCTCTTGGGATCAGCCAGGGAACACTTGGGAACCCCCGAGGGCCTGATTTGATGTCCCAATTTATGGTAGAGGCTGGGGGGCGCTAGGAAGAGGTCACTGGTGATTCAGAATCCTTGTGTTCAGTCATGTACTGATGACATGCAGTGGAATGTTGGAATTGTACAGGGGATTCTTTATTTACAGGACTAGTGCATACATTTTAGCCAAGTTGATGAAGTGTGTGTACCTGTTACCACAGAGCAAGTTGCTCTATCCTGTAACATACAGTACATGTATCATTCATGGATGCATGCAGATTGTACCTGTTGCAATGTACAATGTACAATGTATTTCAGAGAAAATTTTAACTAGTTAAAAACATTTTTTTCAAAGATGTGACCTACATATGTGTACTTTCAAAGTAGAATGGATAGCAAGAGTATAAAGTAATTGCAGTTTAGACATCTTTAACTCTAACGTCCTAGGCATTACAATAATATACACATGTACTATAAAGTACTGTGACACAATTTATAATATGCCAGTCTGGTAAGAGTACTGCAGGTTATAGTTCACTACAGTAGTATTTTGTAGCTTTACGTTGAGGTTAGGGTTCATTAACCCCTTACGTACGGATGACGGAATTTGGCGCCCAAAAAAACCAGTGCCACCAGGCCGGATGACGCCGTTGGCCGCTGTTTGTGCAGTTTCAATCCATTGTTGGATTATTGTGTATAGGTTACGCTTGACTGCACAAACACATTGTAGCGGTTCGCTTGGCTGCCAGAGCCGCCGCGACACACCCCGACGTCTCCCGTAAAATACCGTACTCAAGGGGTTAATGTGATGAAAACTACATGTATGCAGTTAACTGCACAAAATTCTATTAAGGGCAAACGAAAAAAAACCAGTTGAACATGCATGGTACATGTATCAGTTTCGTTGTGTAGTTCTGAGTAGGGCCTATGTTGTTTGTACATTTGGCCAGTAATAAATCGATAATATCATTCTTTCAAATTTGATTCCCACAACTCCCAGTTTTAGATTTAAACCCCTGGATTGCCTCATCAGTTACAGAAGATATTTATGAACAAAACCGATCCTTGGGGAGTCTGTACATGGTCCAGGGGTCCCATATTATGTCCACAGTTTAGACATAATTGAACAGCTTGTTAGAAACTGTGATTTATGCCCCTCTGATAAATTATTGGCATTGAATGGGGGAGTTGGCAATCAAATTAGACACAGCTCAGCTCTGGTAGACACCTCCCTGATTTGGAGCACCTGATCTAGGCCCAGTGGCTCTGACAGTCATAAGTGCTTACTTTTGCAGAAAATTATTTGTTGAGTGACTGGAATTCACTTTTGAATTTATCACAGCTGTATAATGTGCATTCTATGCTTTGCGTGTTCTGGCGATTCATTGTGCTTAATGGGGATTGTTTGTTTTCAGTTAAACTCCTGAAATTTGAAATTAACTAAAAGCTACTAAATTGGGACTGAAACCCAAGAGAAAAAACATTCTTTTCATTTTTGCTTAGCAAATTTTTAGAGAGAACAGGGGCAGTATTATCACAAGGAATTTTGCCTTGTAACCTGTTTTTACTAATCGCAGTTGTCTGTAATAATCACATTTACAAGCGTTTGACTAAACTTAATTCCTCTTAAAGACTTGTAGTATTCTCCCAGCTCTGCAGAAAGCATCTTTCCACATAAACCATCATCCCTAATAAATTTCTTTGTAGTACATGTGTGAATTCAAAATGTGCTTTACAATTTTGCCCTCCCTCTCCCAAAATCGGATATGATATTATCATAATTGATTAATCGAGTTGGCCTTAAACTTTACTGACTTATTGACTTGCACTCAAAACAATTGGAAATTTCATAAACAGAGGAAGTTTCTAATATCCGGGCGACCTTAAAATCCAAGACTGAAAAAAGAATTCCCCGAGTCGGGTCGGTTGTTTGGAAAATTCTTTCGCGTAATCCTCCCCGTTTGATCCGTGCTGAAAGATGGAGGGACGGTACAAACAGTCTGGAGTTAAGAGCAAGGCGGTGCGAGAGCTCTGCGAGCAGCGGGGCTTGGGGAGAAGAGAAAAAAAATGGAGCAGATTTGCACCGGTGTCTGTCTATGTATGTAATGCACTCTGTCAGAGCTGGGAATGTGTGTACTTTGGTGTACTACGGAGACCTGTAAATAACGGTGTCAAGCCCTCAATCAATACAGAGAGATGATTAGGTGTATTGGATGGTGGTGTACCGGGTTGGCGATAAACATGATTACTGCTTGCCGTTCTACTCTTGCATTATCTCGTCCCTATCTGGAGTTTTTGAGGGCAAGCAAATAACTGCTGATCTAAAGTGTTCATCTTGGGGTCCATTGGTCTGTGTCGGAGAAAATCAAAGTTGAGCACCATGTAGGGTACATGTGCCATGCATAGGTGGAGTGTGCAGTCTCATTGGGGCTTACTGTGATACATGTAGCAGAACTGATGGGATACATTCACTAATCTCGATATGATTTTACTACATACATGTATGTCCTGCTGATATTAAGTCCAAGTTGGATATTGAACTGCAGTTATGCCGGTTTCACACTATGCTCTTACCCGGGTAATTGCCGGGTTAACGAAAAATTTAACCCGGCAATTACCCGGGTAATGTGGAGCGTTCACACTACAATTCGCCGGGTTAGAAATTCTCCGGGTTAACTGCCCAAAAACGCCACTTACCCGGGTAATTTCTAACCCTGCTCGCGAGGTGGGTTAACCCACCAATCTCGGGGTTAACGACGACCTTGAGACGATTCTCCGGGTTACCATCAGTAGTGTGAATGCTCGCCGGGTTTTCTTCTACCCGGGTAGGTAGGTGGGTGGGTGCGTGCGCTTTGTCGTGTTTCAATCGGCCAACTTTGCGAAGGTGACGTAATTTATTAGTACGGCCGCCGTGGCTGGTACTTCGCCTTAATAAGTTTATTTTTACGTATACTTAATGAAAGGCACCAGTCTTCCATAGATGATGCCTCGTCTTAATAAGTACATTTTACATACAATTAATGCAAGGCACCAGTCTAGACCGCACAGTTGAAGGATAACTAGACTTGAAATCAAGTCGGTAATTGGTCGGCATTAGTCCGACTGCACCACCGCTTATTATAATACTTACTCCGCACTTTGCAGGGGTTACGTGTAGCGAGCGGTATAATAACATGTGGGAACGTTCGTGCAACCTTGGCCCCAAGATGCGTGTGTGTCGACTGTCCAATTACTGACCATGAAGGAAAGAAGACATGTCGGAACTTCACGAAAGGCGGGCATATTATTGCGTACCGCGCTGGTAAATGCGGCGCCTGCAGACAAAACACGACTGTCTAAACGACTTGTCTTCAAGTCTAAAGGATGACGCGTCCACGCTACATGTACCAATGCTGATCTGATCCTTTTTCAATTTGCATTGCATGCTCTCGCGCCGCTCTCACTTCGCTCTTTTACGCTGACGAAACAATGGCTAGGGCAGAGGTCAAGCAATGCACATTCTCCGGGTTACCATTCGCATAGTGTGAATGCGGCTACAAGTTACCCGGGTGCGCGCTGAAGCGGTTAAGCAGAATTGCAGGGTTAATTTTGTAGTGTGAAACCGATTCTCCGGGTTAGTTTCTACCCGGGTAATGACAACTACCCGGGTAATAAATTACCCGGGTAAGTTCAGAGTAGTGTGAAACCGGTATTAGAGTTCAGAGAAATTGGTCTTCAGAATTCTACATGCTCCAATACAGCTTCAACCTTGTTTCCTCCATTTTATTTCAAATTTTGTGACAGTTGGAATTGCATCGCTGAATCAGTCTGTGCTCGGCTATTGAGCACTGCATTCTGTAACTTTTCAGCATATATGCTGGTCATGTTGCATGGCCAAACAGCAATCCAACTCATTTGACATTTGAGTGCCATGTTTTTCCATTTAGGCCCCCAATACCAATAGGCCTGCTTGTACATAGTGATTATACTCAAAGTATCAGATCTACATGTAGATGTTCTCCTGTGTCCACGATATCGGCTATCATGTATCTCACACTCAAACAGACTTTCTTCATTTATTCCCTGGGCGGAGAAACCCCAGCTCAGCTATGTTACCCGGCCAGAACTCCCACGAAATCCAAGTCTAGCTTTCATCAGTCCAGCCAAGCAGTATACTGCTCCCTAGTGCACAATCGCTTGGGCCTCTAACAAGCTTGTTAACATTAACTTCTGACAGTCGGGTATTAACCCCAGGACGACCTAGTTTTACTTTTTTTTCTGGAATTGTAAATGCCAGGGTTTTAATGGCGTAAAGCTATGCCGTACAGCGCTTCCCGTGCTTGTTCCACACACGGGTTAATTGGATACACGGGGTGAAAGGGGAGAACGTGCGGTAGACCCTCTTGAAATCTTCGCAGATTTGCAGTATGCAGGCCTGATGCCTGCTCACGAAAGACGAATTACCAGAACCTTGACAAATTGCCACAAATTTCAGTTGATACTTGATGTTTTAGATTTATTGCATGCTGAACAAATCGTTAACAGAATTTACTAAAAATGAAGTACTTTAAATTGACACGAACTACATGTCCGGAATTGTGAACATGATACATGAGCACCCCCCAGTCCACCTTTTTTTACTTTAGTTTATTGAGGTCTGTACATTGTTCATCAGAGCAATGAATGTCATGCTAGTCTGTATCAGGCCCCGTGCTCCAATTTGCCTGATTTGCGGGCACTACGATGATGGAGCGACTGTAAGTCTGTAAACACCAAAGGAGAAATTGACTTGGACACTTTCCTCATGTCAGGACGGGTACGGACAGATAAGATGCAGTGTCTGATTCCCCGCAACTGATTAGCCAGCTCTAATGCATCTTACTCACGTCAATATGAAACCGCAAACCATCTGATAATTCATGTGGTGGGGCCTCCTGTTGGTGTGGTTTCTTCCTTGTCCCAGTTTTGACCTTGGAGACATTAACAAAATTGATATCAACCTGCAACCTGAACTTGTTGAAATACTCGCACGGAGAGAGAGAGACAAAAACGTACATACAGGGAATGGTGTTCTTTGGGAGCCTCCTATGGGGGTGGGGTTCCTGTGTTGAGTCCTACCGCACTCACAGGTTCCGGATGTGGCATGTGGTGCGCTCCCAGCGCCCCAGAAACTCGTGAGGTTGATGGTTGAACCGGCACGGCAGGAAATTTGGCCTGTCATTAAGAGATATATCCATTTCCACATAGAATGAGCTCCAGATTTCGGGCTAAGAAAACACAGGTTGCCCCGCTGAAAATTGAATTAGGAGAACGGGGGCCCCTGTCTGGTATATCATTGCATGGAATGATTATATCATTATGGTGTAATGGGATAGATCAATACCAGTAATATTATCTGACCAGGCCAGTTTCCTCTGATTCCACTCTCTGATGGTTCGGTTAATGTCAATCATTTGTATTTTGGGGAGGGGTGGAAGGAGTTGTGTAAACCCCCCCCCCAAAAAAAAAAATCCCCTCCCCAAAAAAGTGAAGGAAAAAAAATAAAAAAATTAACAAACAAAAACAACCCCAAAAAAACAAATAGCAGAAACAGAAACAAACCTAAAATTCAAAAATGTCCAAAAAGGGTAAAATGATTAATTTAAGGTATATAATATAGCATTGGTATTGCTGACAGAATAGTTGCAGGCAGTGACCACAGTGTTTGTACTTAGTTGGACTCACCATACACATAAAATAACAAAGTTTGAGCTTAGTCCGTCATCTGAGAAAAACCATTCTATTTTAACGATGATTTTGTGCATGTTCATGTGTATTTATTTTGATTGTTAAAATCGAAAGAAGCCTTTTGGGGTCTTTAGACACAATTTTTCCCAAAGATGACGGAAATATTTCTCTCTTGATTGGTAATGGTAAGCTTTCAGATTGAAACTAATCAATTTGATTTCTGACTTTAAACCAAAGCTAAATCAAACCTGAAATTAATTTGGCTTCATTTTGATACCTTCCCCAAGCTTCGCCTAAAGCCCACTGCCAGCGCTGGAGCTGCAGAGGTTATTCCACTCGGTGTCCCTTGGACCTTGACTGCATATATCCCCAGTCATAGCTCCAACAATAGATGTGTACATAACTTATCCTGTCAAAACATCACAGGAGCTTTTATTTCCTTGGGGGTCTTCAGGCACTATGGCCTATGAAGCAGGAGATCATAGATTTTAGGGTCTGTGTTTGTATACACTCACAAATAAAGAGAGTAAAAGAAGGTGTGGATCGAAGTGGAGAAACGGTTTGGCTGCAACAATAGCGACTCCCTATTCTGTCACTTTCCTTAGAATAACAGCATCTTGTTTTGTGTGCTTATGTGTGTATCTGTGTTGAATGTTTTCGGAGAGTTTAAAAATTAGTCCATTGTGGCCAGGCGTGAATGGGAGCCGTAAGCCGTTTATTAGGGCCTTGTGTTAGCAAGCCCCAAGGAAACAGACTGACTGACTGGCAGGTTGGGGAGAAAGCGTGGTGGGATGTATGTAGATTGCTAATCCAGTAGTGTGTTGCTTGGAATCTTCATTTGAGAATTAGCATAGACCTTTTGCGTAGCAGCTGTCTTCGAGGCATATTTTTGTCATTTAAAAGGTTTGCCCAAGGTTTGCCCCTGTCCAAGGGTATAACAAAATCCGCCTTCGCATTGGACTAACTATTGTCAAAAGTTACCTTGCGAGATTGTTAACATTCCACTGTGGTTATTTTTCCGTGCGTCTGCACTTGGATTACATGGCTCGCGGAAAGTCCTTGGCCACATAAGGCCTTTTCACACTACGAAAAATCTCGGTGTTGGACCCGGGTCCGACCCGTGTTGACTAGACTGACCTTTTCACACTGCAACATTTCAACACGGCACTGACCCGTGTAGAGCGCTCAACCCGGGTTGAAACTCAACCCTGCTCGGGAGGTGGGTTGAGAGCTCCCGACCCGTGTAGAGAAGTTGGGCCCGTGTTGAAAGTCGTAGTGTGAACGTCTCCGGGTTGAGTTCGACCCTTGTAACCGTGGATCGGAGTGTGCGTGCAGAGCACCACATACTAGGCTGTTCGATATGACGATAATTGCCGATGTTTCGGTATTATGTTGCTTTTTCAGTTTTTGCAGCGTTTATGGTTTCTCCAAGTCCAAGTGTGTATACGTTAAGTGTGGATTAGTCTAGATTATTTTGCGCGAAATTTTTTCCAATAAATTTGACGGCAGAATAGTACATAACGTATATGGAGGAATAAAAAATATACATTCTGTACTAAATGTGTCGTTTCTTTAATCGTTTTAAACCCCGACATGACTTATCCGACATCTCCGCGCCGTATGTAGCGGACATTGCGTGCATGCGTATTCCATCGTTAGTGTAGTCTTGGTCAAATGCAAACAACCGCACTGAACGCTACCATATTATTCCTAGTGTACAATGTACGTACATGCAGCTAACATTTTGCGAACTTCGTCTCGAGAAAAGGCTACTAAGGTATGAGGGGGCCGGGGTTATTGCTCAATATGGGGAACCCCAAAAGTGCATCTGCGCGTGCGCGTTGCTTTGTTGCAAACAGCTGGCCTTGGCCGGCCGCCGGTGGTCAACGTACAAGTGCGCGTGCAAGCATCATGGAGGAATAAAACACACTGGATACTTTTACCTCCGATATGTCGGAGAAAATGGGCCCCAAATCAGACAAAAGACCGACATGGAGTGAGGAGGATTTGGGCTGACAGCTCCATCCAAAGCCAGCTCGGCGGAACGACCAGAATGCAGTATGGGGATTTTCCAAATCGACCCGTGTTGAACGGCGGGCCGTGTGTGTAGTGTGAAACGATCGCACAATACACGGGTCGAAACATTACACGGGTCGAAACATTACACGTGTAGCAAAAATGCTGGCGCTGCGTTGAGTAGTGTGAAAAGGCAGCGTAATTGACCCGTGTTGAAATTTTAAGAAGTCTACACGGGTCGGACCCGTGTCGGACCCGTGTAGATTTCAACACGGGTCGAACGTACATAGTGTGAAAAGGCCTATAAACTCTGCAGTGGTCAAACACGGAAAGCACATGATCAAAATGCACGTTTTGCATAGTGGCTGTCCGCACTGGACTTTTCAGCGATGTAAAACTGCCACGTAACTCTTCCGCTACACTGTTGGCCCTGTAAAAGTTCCTGCTGTGGAGGGATAAACAGACAACCGACGATCGACACTTGACAATTTGGAAAGTTTACCAGCTGTCCGCACTGGACTTGACCCTAACCCTGCCAGACGCAGCACAGTGCATCTGTGGTGACAGCTTGACCTTGCTGCACTCTGCACACAAGTCAATGTGACAAAGTATGCAATCTGATGCGTCTGGCAGGGTTTCTAGCCAAAATACCCTGGAGGGTTAGGGTTAATTTGGACAAGTTGACAACAGTCTCTATATGTTTACCAAAAAAAGTCCAGTGCGGACATGGCTAAAGACATTAGCTTCGGAGATGGCCACTATACAAAAGGTCTATTGGCCTCATCACTGAATAGTCTTGAATCCTTACTGATGTTGGTGAAATATTTACATTTTAACCCCGTCTAGCCAGCTGTTATGAATGGGGTGGTAGTACGCCAATATGAGCTTGTGCAGCCAATCATAATGCACACAATAGGCAAACAATAGATTGAGTATGTGCAGGAATGCGTGTATAGACAACAACCAGCCAGGTGGTCTTTTTCAAACTGGCTATCGAACTGGAAAATCTTATTTTCTCTAGCTGTTTGAAAGTTGAAGCTTCAGCCAGCCAGATTAAGAGGATAAGGCCCTTTACAACAAATTTTGAAAACAAATCTGTGAAAAGAATGTTCAGTTTTTGTAGGGTCGTGGTTAGTCATCTCACCACACAAAGTTTCCTTCGTGTAAATGGATTTCGACAGAGGAAAATGGGTTTCTTTTGTTTGGATAATGACTACATTTTAATTAAGGCATTTACCATATAGTTTTATAAAGAAATACTTGTGAAAAGTAGTGGTCAGTTTCCCAAAGTGCCTCCAAAATTCCTCACAAGGCTTTGAGTTAACAAAATAAATACTTATATGGCTCAGAGGCACCAGGGCAAAAATGAGTCCTTCAAGTAGCAGGCATGATACTTGAAACCTTGGCTTATTAAGCTTGAGACCAGCAGGAATTGTGACCAGAACAATTTGCCATTGAAAGTCAAGACATTAAGGGTATTCTTGCCGAAGGCTAAGTTTTAAAATCCCCAGGCAAGTGTCTGTCATTCCACAGTCAGCTTGGTGCCCATGGTTTTTAGGACATGCCAATTTTGTGGGTTTTTTGTTCAGCTTGTATTTTATTTTTGTTTGTTTGTTTGTTTCTTTGTGGTTTTGGAAAGTTGGGTCCATGGGTCACTCACCTTGGTATTCCTCAAGCTGTGCTGGAATTTGTTTCAATATTTTGAGTGTGTAACATAATGCGTACACATACAACTTACAAGACGGAAGATTTTCCAGACCTGGTAATGCCTATCACTATTAATGCCAGAAGTACCGTAGACTGAAAACATTGACTAAAACAAAATTCAAAATTCCATTGTCCATGTAGTTTACAATAAGGGTTTAATTTATGAAAGTTGTAAAAATTGTTTGTGAAGTTGTGAGATTGCAGAGATGTAGTCGAGTCCATCACAAGTCCCCTGCAAGTCCCTGCAAGTCCATCACAAGCCTTCCAGTCCTAATCCCAATCACAAGCTATTCAAGTGAACTTTGACAAAGGCATTCCTTTGTCATTGTTCATCCAGTTGCTTGTGAACGGCTTTTTGAAAGGACTTCTGACTGGGCTTGCGAAAGGACTTGTGAAAGGACTTGCTGGGACTCGACTCCAACTCTGTGAGATTGGCACGCGGTGTTGTGAATGACTGTGTGTAACGCATGTGACACACTTTTATATTACAGGTAATCCCTACATGTACACATTAGGGGCCATTCAAAATGTTAAATGTTTTTAAATTTCAATATTTTTTTTTCTCGAAAATGTCGGTGGGTGGGTCAAGTAAAATTATTGAAAATCGAAATTCACTTTTCAATAAAACAAAAAAAGTTGATTATTGAAAAAAAGTGGATTATGAAACACAAGTCATCAGGGCACGTGTTCAAGTGGGGGATACCCACAGCTGCATCACGCCGTCACTGAACTGGGCGTTTTTTTTTATTGTTTTAATTGAATGGCAAATCAATCACAGATAAAAAATTTGGGTGGGTGGCTGGCTGGGTCTAAAAAAAATTGAAAATTTGAAAACATTAAACATTTTGAATGGCCCCTTGTACATGTATAATTATGTACCTAAAAATGTATGCGCTGAAATGCTGAGTAACATAAAGTTATTGGGCACACAGAGTTTACCTGTAAGCTAAGAACCATTTCCCTAAAAAAAAGTCTTATAGCCTCCACAACAAATTTCCTCAAATTCCTTAGAGTTCGTTGAGGAAGGAGTTAGCCATTGAATGCTCGAGGCATCCCAGCTCTCTACATCATTTCTGCATGCATTGTGCAGTGGAGGAGCCACACCTTTGCTTACAGTGCAGGATGCGAATTTCATGCTAAATTAACTCGTATCCGCATTTTGGCCTCGTACCAATTAGGTCATCTTTTTTAACGGTATGCTCGGATACAACTTGTTTGAGAAAAGAGGAGTTCTTGGACAAGTGACTCTACATTATGTCATCAAGCCTGCTAGGATTGTAATGTTGTGCCCTCCTAACTGTATATTTCAAGCTGTTCCAGTGGACAACCAGTTTGTATATATATTCACATGAGTACATTTCATTTGTCAACTATACTTGTTTACATTTTTAAACATATGCACATTTTCGATTGAATAAACCATACAAATTAAATTCATGCCATTTTGATGAGGCAACCTTTTGTTTGGTTCCAGCACTATCAGTTTTTTGCTCTTGGTATTAAAACTTTTCAACAGTAGTAAATAAAATCTCTTTGGGATAGACTTTCTCATCAGAGGAATTTTAGTGTTCACTACTTCCGAATCACGTGCCACAGTAGGAAACCCTACCCTCCACCCCCCAAAAAAGTTTTTTAAAAAGTGAGAGCTTCCTCTAAATGATGTCAAACTACAAAGCCATTCACCGGCCCTGTTGTTAGGACAGTCAAATCAGTTAAAAGGTCACACAGTTCCTTTCAAGCAGCCCCTTTATCTGTAAAAAAAAACAAAAAACCTTCCCAGAAAACTCCTGAATGTTCTAGGACAACCTCCCCTGTTTGCAGTCTGGTGAGGGTGAGGTCATTCACCTCCAGGGCAGCCCTCGCACTGGAAGGTGGTAACAATAACAAGGGGACATACCCTAGCCCACTCTCTGCAGGTGCCCTGGGTTACCCAGATACCAGCAGGTTAATGGGTTTGCCAAACCCCTCGTAAAATCATACAGCACCCTTGGTACATTCAGGGGTACATTATTCATCCCCCTTTTTTTTAATGACCCAAGAGGGATGGGTCCTGGGTATATTGTTCTCTACAGCTGGGTTTCTCAAGTACACCATTTGTGTTTTGGTTTTTCTTTGGAATGTTGCTGAAGTCCCTGTTGTGTTTTGTACATCATATTCAGAATGTGTTACCATTTCTGCAGTACTCTCCCTTAAAGAGGATCATTGGAATTGAGTTGGCGGTACTGGACTTTGTGGTCGGCCAGCATTGCATAATTTCTACTGATTTACCCGCTGCATGAGGTCAACTTTCCATGCCTAAATTTGTGTCTGTATACTAATCAAGGAGGCATTTTTCTCTCCGAATACCACATTCCCAAGCTTTTGTGTTGCTTGTACATTTTGTGTACACCCATCGGTTTTATTAACCACAGCATGGGATTTGCTTTGTAATACCGACAGGCTTTTCCTGGCACAAATCTGTTTGTAAATGTTCTTTACGTGTACAGTAAAAAGAAATCTTTAATGAGAAAGAAGCCAGGAAGCCATGACTGCAAAATGAGTTGCAGCATCCCCCTGTCGGCCTTGCCAAGGTCACATAGATGGAGTCTTTTGTGTTCATGAATGAAACCCTCATGTCATCATTTCACAACACAGCGACAGACGATGGCAATTAAATGATACAATATCGCGTGTATATATCACATCCTTCCGGTTGATTCTTTTCACTGAGTGGAAACACTCCCTGGGAAAGATTGAGAGAGAGTGGCAGAGTAAAAGAAAATAATCAATGATCCAGAGTACTGCGGATCCATTTGCCAGCCTGGATTGGCACGGACATCCAATAGGGCTGGATCAATACGACGGGATCTATGGCCCAGTGATCAGGGAAACGAGATCTGGCCAGCTAACGGGCACCCGTTATGATTACGGCCCTTTTTTTTTCATGGGGTAATGGTGCTGGCATGCTTGGCGGAACATGGCAGTGTCATAAGAGAGTGTTTCCCTTTCATGGGAGTGGTGGCGTTTGTGTGGCTAATTGATTGAGAGCGTTTCGTGGTTGTTAAAAAGAGCAATCCATTCTCCCAATGACCGCTGACTTTTGGAATTGGGTGAATGATCTGGCAGAACCCTTGGGTGTGTGTGATTCCCATTGGGGAGAGTTTCAACACTAAATTTTGCAGAACTGTGGGCAATAGTAGAGTGTATAGAGCAAACTGGATATATCAGGGTAGGCAGAACAGAGTGAAGCCAAATACTACATGTACAAATGTACATGTAATTATAATAAAATAAAGCACAGACATTACACCCCCCTAGTACATCATTTTGAAAAGACAATCTTTGCCTAATGTTTTTTTTTTGGGGGGGGGGGGGCAGCATAGGTGGACTAAATAAACCCATAGGCCCCCCACCCTCCACCAATTTTCTTTTTCTGTCCACTTTTGCTTGTTTACTTTTCCAGCAGTTTTATTGCATATTATGATAATATGACAATATTTCAAAGTCCAACAAATTTCCAAAACTGTCTAGGCCCCACAAACTGCTATTGGTACATACATGTACTTGTAGAATATTTAATTTATTTCACACATATGCACGAGTACATTTCTGTATCTAAATGCAAAGGACAGTGTGTACATTTTACACAGCCCTGGCATCAGTTTGCAAAGTTGTACAGTCTGTATGCAGAAAATGTAATACCTCGTACCTACAGGGTAGGCCAACATGGCTTACAGTACATGTGCACCACATGGTCTGTGCTATTACAACCACAGTGCCTGGAGGGTATTGGCCTTAGCTTAATCATTCAGCTACAAACCCTTACAACTACTCATGGAACAGAAGCCCGGTGATAAAGGTCTGATAAAATAAACTAAAGATTTCAATCTCCAGCACTGCATGCATTGCTCCAAGACTGGACCACACACGGTAAGATCTCTGGATAAAATAACAGGGTCTGTAACAAATGCCTTGGGTAATGGGTAACATAACATAGTGGCCTTTGTCTTATGAAAGACATTCTATTGGATGTTCAGTTAGCAACTCTGAATACTGTTTGATGTGGTGAAGACCGTAATAATCAGGCAGAAAACATCTCAGTAAATCACAGTGTGTGGTATAAGTTACAAGGTACGCCGACATAGTTTCTTCAGTTCTCAAATTTACTTCAATTGAAAAGTCTGACTGCGAAATTGTCTTGTTGCAGAAAGTGAGCCTTGGAATGTGTACACAAAACCAAAACCATAAACACTCAAATTTATTTTTAGGAGTCACTTTTTTTTCAATTTTTTTAAATATCTTACATTCCATCTTCTGACATCTTACATGATACCTATATTCCAGGTTTCAAGCAAACCAGAAATAAGAAATTTGTAAAGTTCTCGCCCTACCTAACACTGTGTAACAACTAGTTTTGCAGATTGGGTCACGTACATCTTGCACTAAGGCATTTCTACATAAGGAGACCAGCTTTAATAGTAAATAGTTCTTCAGGTAGGCTATCCTACTCGTTGTTTTGTTTGCCATAATTGTTAATTCTATTACACTTGTATGTTCTTTACAATGTGGTGTCATCAATTCATTCATAAATTTTAAGTGATAGTAATTTAGCATTTGAATTGTTTCCTAATGATATATTTGGCCTGAGCATGACTGTAGCCCGTGATGTTGACCAAAGAAACTGCCTAATCTGAAAAATGGAACTGCACGTAATCCGATACTTGTTTTCTTAGATTGAAAACTGATGTCATGACGTAAAGGCCAAAAATAACTTGAGTTTGTCTGGAGCAGTTCTGTAAAGCCTTATACTTCGGGCATGATGAGCATTGTGCATGCTGATTCAGTGAGTAAGGCTAGAGGAACTATGCTCTGGTTCACTCATCAGTGTTTCAAGCCTCTTCTCCGGATGATTTTGTAGTTTTTTTTGTGGTCAGTCCAATCGAGCAGGTCATGTAAATGTCAGTTCAGTAACCTCATCAGTCACGAACATTCAAAGAAGAGCTCATATCCGGTTATCGGTTCGTTTACGTTTTCTTCAAAATGGATCAAGAGAGCTTAAGGGGTAGGTGGAGTACATCCAGAAGGTTTTTCAAGTTTCATGATGTTAATAAACGTAATTTTAGAACATCTGGGAAAATTATTGGCCATATTAATGAGAAACCAAGGATACATAATCTTTAAAAACAGGGACAACCCATGAGAGAATTAGAGATCCAAGGACAGCTGCCATGATATATGTTTCTGTTAATTGGACACAAGATGAGGAAGGCATACACCTTGTCTCTCCAAGGAGGCGAGACTAAGCTTCCATCATTTCATTCCGGAAATCATGACCATCTTTTGGAGAGAGAGGGGAGAAGATCTCAAACCAGGCACTTCCTGATGGCTCAACATTCTCAGTCAGGTCGCTAATGGTCCAGACAGGACTGGGATTCCAACTTCACCTGGTTTTTCCCCAAACTGCACAATAACACTCCCAGCCCAACTCCTCCGTGAAATTAGTTCCGAGGAGTCATGTGTACAAACGCCAAGCAGCTGGGGTTTTAAGTTGTCACGTCAAATTAGGGTTAACAATTGTTGGGACCAGAATCCTGACTGGTGTGGCATTCCACATGCCAGCAGGTCGACTAGGGGGGGGGGGGGGGGGGGGGGCAGCCCAGGGTTCCAACTGGCTACACTGTTACCTTGCAGGGACAAGTCCACCGCCTGCAGTTAAACACACTGCCGCCGAGAAGTCCCACCAAGTTAACTGAATAGAGAAAGATAAAAAAAAAGCCTATGCCACACAATGACTGGCCTCCGCCTTCTCAGCCAACCAACTCAGGGTTGCAGACCTTCAGAATCAATTTTCTCTGACAGCCATATCTATTTTCTTTTCCTCCTGAAATTAAGGGGGTTCCAAATTTACACTGATCACTTTGCAATTCTCCGCCTTGGTGAGGCCAGTCTGCAGCCAACCCTGGCGCCCCTCTTGGCTTGGCTGGCCTGTCATAAGGAGTGCTAAACGCAAAGGGGTCAAAGCTTAATTGGGAGCCTACTTCCTATGATTTACAAATCAATGAAGTCAATGGGATTTGAACTTTCAAGAACACCTGATACAGCACTCGAGATGTTATTTTTTTCTTCTCATTTATTTCGGGACTTGAGTTGGGAAGGGAAATTCTTCAAAATTGCCTCCACTTTTTCAATTTGGACATTTCACTTCCGAAAACAAAATGAGGAAGACAGATGGGGTTTCTGTCTGTTGTGAATAGAGAAACACTGCCCTCCTAGCCATACACATCTGTGAAAATGTAAAGAGATTGGCAAGTGCATAGCCATTTTGGAAGTCTTATTTCAAACAAACTTTGAGCACCGTTTGCGAGTTTAGAACATTTTTGCACTGTGCATGCGCACTCGCACCTAATGGCATAATGCTATTTGAATGCTGTATGCATTCATGTACGTCCCTGTTAGGAACATTGTTCAGTTCCTGCATTTAAAATGCAAACCAAATTACATGTACATTGTGGACAAAAAACGGACTTCTAAATGTTTACATTATGTATGTACAAACATTCAATTCTTCTTTAGCCGTGTTTCCATTTGACTTTTTATTCCGCGGCCTCACGGAAACTTGCCGCAACATGCCTTTGCGTAATTCTACCGTGCGTTTCCATTTGGACGTTTATTTACCGCGACAAGAACGTTTATTCGCCTTCGAGGCTGGCAGAATGTCACACATTGCGAGCCTGATGACTTTCCGCGGCCGCGCGGATATCTTTCGCGACCGCTTTCGGCCTGGTTGTTTTACATCAAGGTCGCGGTAAGTTGACAGGGACGTTAGTTTACCGCGTGTCTCCATTGGACTTAATTTTGTTATTCTGAAGAAAAGTCGCGGTAGATTGACAAAAATAAGTCCAATGGAAACACGGCTTTTGACTTCATTTATATGGGAAGTGGATTGCAGTGAGGAATTCTGAAATTTTCATGACGCTCTCATGAATTAATAACCGCTGTCTATTTTTGTCTCACTGTGTGGGTCTCTCCAGTTCCATCGGTCTGGCTTTTCCATGAGCAGGCAATGGAGTATCAAGAAAGAACGAAAAACATTTTGACAGAGTGATTCAGGTGTCATATTGCCATTAAATAATTAGCCACAGTCCTTCACTTGAGAGTCTGGTGTTGAAACCTGACAGACTCCACAGTCACCCAGTCTCCGAAAACCTAGTAATCAAATTAGAGACAATATTAAATTATGTCTCCCTGCATTGCAAAGAATTGTGATTCTACTGATACTGTAATGGTAACCTTCAAGAACTGATGACCTTCAAGTGGTAGGAGTGTAGGGAGAGGAGCCTCCGTCCACATGTTGCATGTTTGCAACGAGACAAGGAGCTTGGGTTTCCAATATTTCTGGCCTGTGTCAACACAAACTGTGGATGAGGAGCTGTGATGAGAGTGGTTGTGGCAAGATGTGGGATCACATGTCTCTGGCATCTGGCAGCATCTCATTGGATATCTGAGGACATCTTGTAAGGGATGGAGCCTGGGGGCTGGGTAATTGTAAGGCTGGTTTTGGCTGTGCTGGTCTAGACTCCATCTTCAGAAATGTCTTAACAGGGAAAACCCTAAAGCCCTGTCCGCACTGGACTTATTTTGGTAAAACTTACCGAGACGATGGGTACTTTTCCCATTTTAAGTCCAGTGCGGCCAGCCTAGGACGTTTTCCTCTCAGTTACTTTTTCTGAGTCCAGCGGTTACTTCTACCGGGCAACAGCTGCCCAGGAAAACTGACCAGGTAACTTTTCCCGAGACGATAAGTCCAGTGCGGACAGTGCGAGTCGGTAAAAGCAGCGCAGGAAAGCGTACATCCGGCCCGAGCGCGAGGTCATCTTACACTGGGACACCACGCATGCGCTTTGCATTGTTTCACCGCGGTGTGGTGCACGTGGCAAGTATCAAAATTCCAGTGCGTTGTTCCTCTTTTTAGTCGCAATCATGGCAGATTTTATTATTGATACAGTCAGAAGTTTGATTGGTGCTAATCGATGTAGTCCTATGTGTACACATCAGCCGGAAAAAATGAAAAGGCACGCGTGATTTGGGTCAATCGCGTCAATTTAGAAAGGTCACGTAAAGCGCCCTCATGAGTCCTTATATTGACAGCTCGGTTACTTCTACCACGGTCTCGGTAAAATTTTCCCGTGTCGAAAGTCCAAGTGCGGACAGTGGTCACATTTGACTATTTTTCATTTTACCATCGTCTCGGTAAAACCTTTCAAAAAAAAGTCCAGTGTGGACATGGCTTAAGCAAGGGTTAGTTTACCATCATAATCCCATTATTTCCAGTTGTGAACGTGAGGCTCCCGCAGAAATACTTGTAGCCATCTCAAACACATTTATAATGCATGTTTCCTGGAGCCGAGTTGAGGTAACCATGGAGCTATAAAAAGGCCCTTTTATAGCTCCATGAGGTAACCAAACAGGGTTTTTGTTTGTAGGATTTCATCTACCTACAACCGGCTCCATGGAACATGTGATGTGTTTGGGGCACCCACATTGACATTGAATTGTTTCCGAAGGCAGATTTATAGATGTTTATACAATACTTAATTCTATCTCTACAGTGCAACTGCTGGTCTATACTTACATCATCTTGAACATTAACCCTAACCCCCTAGGCATTTTTACTCAGAAGTGTCCTCAACCAAAATCCAACACTGTGCAGTATACATATGGCACATTCTTTGAACTTAGACAAATTGGGGCATCATCATAGCTCCATGTAAAGTAATGGTGCCAAGGCGCTACAGTCCTGAACCCATCAAAATTCAACACAACCTGCTGTTGGAGTTTGTAAGGCTTGGGGTAGTTAGGGTTAAGCTAAATTAATTAAGATAAACTTTATTTCAATTTTAATTTAATTTTCAATTTAAGTTTTGTATTTATTTTAATTTATTTTATTTTTGATGTAACTTTTTTATATGATACCTGTAAGTGGCAGATCTCCGCTATTGAATATCGAAATAAATAAATAAATAAATAAATAAATAAATAAATAAATAAATACATGCTGCACAAATACTTGTAGCCCAAAGGAGTACTTTTACACAGTGGCCAAGCAGAAATAAAAGCTACGTCAATTTCACACTAAATTTATTTTATTAATAGCCTATATCAATTCAACATTTTTGTTGGCTGATTTTAATTCAGTACTGAGTTTATTTTTTTGGTTACTTTTTGGAAACTCAATTTCGAAGCTGTAAAAAGAAATCATTTTAGAAAAAGTAATTGTGCATCTATATGAATTTATTTTCTTTAAAGGAAAAGAATGTTTTGTATAACCATCATTGTCAGGATTATAAGGGTCGATTTTTGGACTTTTTATTTCTTGAGTTCCCAGATTCCTCCGTGGAATCTTGGTGCTACATGAAAATATAGATTTCATATTTTCTGCTGCGACACTTACATTGTAATGCAGTGCATGTGCACTTGCGTTTCCAAAGGAACATTAAGTCGGCCACGTAATGATTTGAATCTCACATACAGATATCATTTTGTCAGAAAGAAAGAGAAACACAACACAGACTGCAAAAAGGCACGGCACGTTCTCTGCAGTTGACTAGTATGAGTTTCCTGCAAACTGAGATTATTCAGCCGAGGCCATCTCAGACATTGGAAAAATAGGTTAGGTAACTGACCAAAGAGTTGAAACATGTAGGATTCCAGGGCAATGTGTGCACCGTTAATACTTTCACAGCTCAAGCAGCTCAAAGAGTCTGGCCCCCATAACCTCTCTTGGAAATGAGGTTGTCAGGCTAACCGGAGATGCCCTTATACCCCAGAATTCCCCCTGGGTGGGAGGTTTCCGCATGCCTAAGCCAAACCTGTTTTCATGGTATCCTGATACCTCTTAATGGGATCTGGTTCCGAAAAAATGCTTAAAAAAAAGAGAAATCCAAAATTGAAGCCAACTGGTTGATTCAGAGGATTGGAGGGGGTGCATTAGCCCCTTCCTACCCCCTGCTCAACATCGTCCAGTGTTTCCTAAATTTGACCCCAATGTAAGCCCAGGTACCGGTGTATTATTTTTTTTTACAGGTCTGAGTTGTGATCAGTGTCAAAGTTTCATGAACAAACAGTCGTGTATACTACTGAGGACAATGCTTTGTGATTCCTATTGTTCCTTTAATATAACACAACCCCATAGACTACGCACGATTTTTACATCCGAGGACCGATTTTAACAAAAGACAGACTCCCGAGGACAAGAAAGATTCCTTTGTTTTTTCTTTCTCTTCGTGTCCTCGAACGTATACAGTACATGTACACACCTGCAGATTAGTGTTTAAAGCTATGAGACAGCATTGGTGGAGCTGATTACATAGTTGCAGACAGTATTCATGAAATATCAAACCTGTGAAAGTTTGAGCTCGATCCGTCACCCGAGTCATGTAAAAAATAGTGAAAAACCGTTTTCTTTTAACTGATTCTTTTGCACGTTCCTATGTGTTAAGCTCGGTTGTTGAAATTGAAATAAACCACAATATTTTTGGACTCTTTGGAGCTAGGTCTTCAGATAGTTTTCAGTTTACAATACATCTGCTTATCTAATTTACCCTCACTTTGTGAGTATCGGTAATGTGAATTTCCTACATGTATACAAAACCGTGATGCCATTGTCAGAAAAAAGAACTGACTCTGCATCGTAGCAGATTTATGCAGAAAAGGTGCCAAATTTGTCATTTTTCCTGAGGTCAGTTTTCTGAATTGTGCTTTGTATAGTCTGTCACAAAACAAGTTCAGTGCACAAACTGCCGTTCAGTTCAAATTCTCAGTTTTTTATGTTGTGCAGTGAGTGCCTGCCTGAAGTCTGTAGCACACTCTCAAATTAGGCAATTTCTTCAAAACTTCTTACATGTAGATTATTTTCCCCCCGAGTAGTTAACCCTTTGATTTTGCCTTTCAAAAAATATGTCCACATTATTTGTTTCGTACAAACGGTTCACAAATTGTCCTTAATAGTTGAATCTTGTCGTCTTGAATCATTTACTATTGGACCGAATTCTGAAATCAGTACACCGCACAATTTGAGGGTCAATGTCCCATGTAAGTTATGGCTTTTCTCTCCGACATAATGTGAGTATTTACGACCCTGCTTGTACAACATGTGATTGTAACTTGGGCCTGCCATGCTAGATTTATTTTACAAATAAATTATGACATTTTAGAGGTCTCCAAGTACCTGACCTTACAGCATTTCGTGATAGGTCATGTTTCTTGTGTGGGCAATGTGGGGGAGGGAGAGATTAATTTTTTCGTAAGATCATTTGGCAAGCATGCACGGAGGGGTAAGTTATTGGTTAAAAAAGGGACAGAAATAGAGTTAACAGACCTGTATGCTAGTTTAAAAAGGAGGAATTATTTATCATGAAAAGTTCCCTCGCTCCCCCAAATGTCAAATTGTGACACAGACTTCTCTTTGTAACGGGGAAGGGAACAGGATTCTTCCATTTGTTTTAAGGTTCTTTAATGTGCTTTGTACTAATTGATACTGATATTTTAAAACTTAGATTGTGCTGCATTAACTCAGAACTAATGTGTACGAGGGAAGACCAATGGACTTAACCCCTTGCCGCCGGTTGACACAAATACGTGCAGATTGAAATTGCCACCTGGCCGGTTGATGTCTATACACGCCAATTTTTGCATTTTCAATCCATTATTGGGGTATTGTGTACTTTATGCTTGGCTGCACAAGCCTCTTGTTTCCGTTTCGCCTGGCTGCATAACCCGGCCTGGTGCCCCGGCGCCACCCGGTGGCAAGGGGTTAAAGCCCTACATGTATGTATAGGCCTACATGCAGTAGTGACTGGATTCTACTCTCTTCAATCCTGCAAAAAATCCTCCAAAAAATGTATAAACCTGGTGGATTTTGAATAATCAAGGAGAAGGGTTATGGTCAAGACTAATTTTGTACAGTTTCTGTCACAGATTCTGGTCATACTTAAGGGTATTGAACAGTATTGAGTCTGAATTTTGTTTGCAAGTTTGTTTACGCACAAAAAATGTAGACTGTACTTCCTTTTGATGTTAATATCGTACAGGTGCATGTAACCTGTTTAAGATCTGTGACAACTTTAACATGAGAATCCAGTGGGAAAATGTCAGATGTACGAAAGGAGAGCCAGGTATAGATTCATCAACCTTCAGGCAGCGGTCATCAATACGTACCTTCTGGCTCTCTTAACCACAAAGGGAAATTAATTATGTGCCTGGATGCTGGGTAGACTTCACGGTACTAACGAGCGCACACGCGCTCCCCAAAAGGTCCCAATCAAAATCAATCTATCGAGCGGGACACCAGACAACAACACATGTGAATTACACATAGCCTCCGGGGAGCCGTAAGCATGCACATTCCACTTAATTTTGAAACATTTTTGGGGTATTACGCGCCGGTTTCATTGATCGTATTGATGTCTATTGAAAAATCAAATTGGGCTCTTTTGTCATTGTATACAACTAAAGCAGTCAATACGCCAACATCGTAGTGAGTACAAATATTACTATGAAAACTTTTTTAGCAAGGTTAGTCAAACTCACCAGTGTCGTTTATCCGGAATTGAAACAAACTTTGTAAACAAATTGACAAAAAAGGAACTTCCGTGTACATGTTTGAACATGAACATGTACAGGTATGGTGATTAACCATTTGTTTAATTTTTAATCATGCGCAAGTGTAAAGGCTAATGGTGTAACAAACTGATTCTGGATTCTGGAATGAATTCCTTTATCGATTTCTTTGTGGATATTTCTCAAGTGAAGAAGTGAATTAACCGAAGAGTAGAATTAAACCTTTTCAAGAAGTAAATTGACATCTAGGTCCAATTTACAATTTACATGTTCGTGTACCAGTAAGTTCTGATAAATTTGTCCACTGATTTTTTTGGTTTTAATCTGGCTTCATCTTTACATATATGTATAATAATTTACATGAAAATCGTGTCCCCCCCCCCCCCCCAAAAAAATTCACGATTCCTGTTTTTGTCAAAATACTGTAGTTTAAAGCATATTTAATTCAAAATACCTGGTGTGCTTTTGTGTTGAGACCATTAAATCATAAATGTGTACAATTTGACATTTTAGTCCGTCGTACTTCCGGAAGAATTGTTAAAACTACATATTATTTTCCATTCTCAATGCTGAATTTACGGCTCTATTTGAAAACCAAAATATCGTATAACAGTCATTTTTTTTACTATGACAAAAGCTTGCATTATATTTTTTATTATGGAATGGAAATCTTAATTTTCAAAAGTTCCAACTTACGTCTGATTTCGCTTGCTGGCCCACGCATTACATGTACCGGTACATGTGCACTAAGTTCTAAACAATAGCCAATGCATACTGTATAAGGTGTGGTCTGGCAGTGACTGTGAAATGGGGAAGTTTTTCATTATTGGGAAATTCAGACAGTGATTCTGCTCCCATACTCTTGCCGCCACAGCGTCTATCATGGGACTGGTGTGTTATCCCTGCAACTACAGTACAAGAATGTGCTCACCTGTATTGTAAGCAGTTTCTGGGCATTGGACCCAGACTGCTTTGACGGGCAGCAAACAAGTAGACACGGACACCAGTGTACATGTGTGTCAAAACTAGTGCGACCACGTCCCCAATAGCAGATTCCTTTACAGTTGACTATTTTACTGAAAAGTTAAGGGTATTGCTGGATTGTTTGCACCGTAGACTAGAGAATGCGACTTCATTTGTGTCGAGAGTTTATAAGGAATGCATGGTGGGGAAATTTGAACCAACGAAATGCCGGTATTGAATAAAAAGTGTCGGGGAAATTTCCAACCTGAACAATCTGTGGACGTCCTGATGAGGGATTGTGGCTGTTTTGGCAGTTTTGCGGCAAAGACGAAGGAGCATCGTACGAGCAGCCTTAATTGTGTGCTGTACTTGAATCTACGCTCGTCTCAAATTCAGCAAAACAGGTGATGGTGATGGACAACCCTGACAGATGAAATGAAATGCAGTCCCATGTTTCATCTGCAGACTCACCAAATTTGATTGGATAGGTGGCATCGGTTTGGCTGACCGTGAACTAACCGTTGAATTAATGGACCAGGGCTTTGGGTCCCCCACAAACCGAAACTCACCTGTTGTTGCTAATCTTCAAGGAACCAGTCTAAACCCAAACACTGTCTGTTAAAATGGGTCTTGTTTTAGAGATGAGGCACTGAGTTGCTTTGGAAAACAACAAAACTTAATTAACCCTAACCCTGCCAGACGCAGCACAGTGCATCTGTGGTGACAGCTTGACCTTGCTGCACTCTGATGCATCTGGCAGGGTTTCTAGCCAAAATACCATGGAGGGTTAGGGTTAGCTATGTGCAGTGCCATGATTTTTCAAGCGAATGTGAAAACTACAGTGTACATAGACAAAATGTGTTTGCACATTGCAGAATATAACACTGAGTTCCCATACATAACAATAACTTTCATGGCAAGAGGTCCACTGTGTTTATGTGCTGAGCCAATAATATCAATTTTCACTCGCAAACTAATTCCATATAAATGTTAACATGGAGCATGTGATGCAAACTTTGATCAAACATGTACGCTTTGGAAATTTAATTTCCAGAGAGACTAAGGTGCTAATAGACATACAATTAAACTGCGGGGGGAATATTTTCAGCGATGCTCATCTTTAACCCGTTATAATGACTAAGCTGAATCATCACAATAATTCAATTAATACAACTTCCTAACGTGCGAGTACCGTATGCATTGTTCACGCAAGAAACTCCTAATTGGGATTTTGAATGTTACTGTCAACAAGAATTTATTTGATGCGATATATATTAAAGCCGAGTTGTGGATGCTGGAGGGACATGTACTGGGATACATCTTATTCATCCTGGGTAGTCTGATGAGTGTACATGTAGCACTGTTCTCCCTTGGGGCCTGGTTTGAATAAGCCATTTGCGAGTTAAATTTGAATATCATCTGGTACACTGACTTGCTCCAAATGCTTGGCACATTTTAACTTTGAATTCTCCAGACCAAAGACACTGTTGCTATATCACATGATTTGGGGCAAGCTCTTGCATAGTCACGTAAGAGACGCTCAGCACCAATACATTGTTCACAGTGGGTGAGAATGGCACAAAGACACCAGACCATTCCGGAGCTGGGGGTTGCTAGCATAAAGGCTTGCCCCGAATCACGTGATATAGTAACAGTCTCTTTGGTCTGGAGAATTCAAAGTTAAAATGTGCAAAGCATTTTGAGCACGTCAGTGTACCAGATGTTATTCAAATTTAACTGGCAAATGGCTTATTGAGAGATGATGAAGGAAATTGCAGTTTTAGTAGCAGAAGGGAAACCCCAGAACGGAAACCCTAGAACAGTCCTTTCTGGGGAAACTCACGCAATCAGGTGGGGACTGAAAACCTAACCCACATAGTGTACCTGGTGGGAATCGAACCAGGGTCGCCAGAGGTGGAAGTCGAGGAAAGAACCTCTACACCAACCTTATCACCCACAAGTTGTTTTCTGTCAAAAAAGAAAAACATGGACCAGAATAGTAGCCATGCACATACATTTTACTAAGCACACCAAGAACACCATTTTGCTAACTTTGTGTGCTTAAAGCACAAAAAGTTTAAAGCAACATCAGGTTACCAGCCAAAATGCTGTGTGATGTGTATATTACTCGTGACTGGTTCTCAGCTAATATTGGCTTAGTAAGTAAATTTTTAGTAAGTGAAATTTTCTGCTTAGTGGCTCCATCAAATCGGGTCCTAGTAGAGTCGCTTGGACAACACCCGTAATGACGTCTTCAAGAAACCACAAATCGTGCTAAGCGGTTTCCAAGGATACACAGACAGTTGTCGTTTTGCTTCTCTTAAAGTCTTACCTGGAACATTGGTTGAAATCTTCTTGAAAAGGACATGACGGAGTCGGGGGTGTCAATTTGTTATTTCCTCCGCATCATGCCTCACCTGGCTCGTCTGTTCGCGGGTCCATGGTAGCAGTTTCCGGATTGCATTAATTAAGAGGGTCATGGTTTTTTTTTTACAAAAAGTGCAACTTTTTATCAAATGGAACTCTTGAACCCTTGACTTTTGTGATAAAATGGAGCAGTGAATTGGAAGAGCCGTTTTTCATATCATCACTGGAATGTTACCAGATCTTTCCAATTCAGTCACAGTTCAAGGTTCCATGTGTATATAGTATTGCGTGATTCGGTGCCATACTTGGAATTAATAACAGTGCAGCTTTCGGAAATTCAAGTGGTTTACTGTCAGCAACAATCACAGGGTTGCAGCAGAGTCCTCGTTATTTAAGTTTAACAGCAGGCTTCAGTTTAATTGAGTTGGCAGAATGAGGTTGGGAATAGGATTTTCAGTACACAATATAAAAACAAAATCAAGCAATATCTAACTATCAGACAAACAAAATATTCATACTGGAGCACTGAACACATTTGTTTTGTCTCGGTTGAACTTAAATAATTCAATCAAATACATACACCACTCATAATTTTTTTTAAGAATCAGACATTTGCCTTTGAAAATTTCAGTCAGGTGTGTACCACATTGATTTCACTTCAGCGCAGATTCATCAGTGTGAGATGATGCAATTGCTCAGTCATGTGTTTCCAGTTGACTGGAGGGATAAAAAAAACATTGATAAATAAGTTTGATCCCTACATTTTTCAGAAAATATCCCAAAATGCTACGAAGAGTAAAACAAAACATTGTGAAATGCCTGCAATGTTCAATGAGCATGTTGAAGGAAATCATGTATCCTCAAGTTAGATACAATGTACATTACGTGCGTACATGTACTCAGTTTATTTGCTGTTTCCCGCACTATTATGAGACATCAGTGAGTAAACCAATCAGCTGGGACTTCAGTCCCCGACACACCGGAGTCCTCTTTCCTTCCCTTGGCATTAAGTGAATCGGAGAGGTGTCAAGTGAAGAGCAGCAATTTAACAATTATGGCAGCAATCATACTCCATTAGCTCTGAGAAGAGCTGCTCTGGGGTGACAGTGTGTGAAGAGGCTTCACGGTTTCATTTGCATGGTTTAGTCGGGAAGTGAGCCTTACAGTGTTGCATTCAAGATGTTGTAATGTCATAATGTGAGGTAATGTGTGGAGCAGGTCGACACTCTTGGTGGCAGAGATACCTATATTTACATGTAGGCGGGATGTTGTGTTGTGGTATACCACTGTACATGTGTACTTGGAAGCAAGACCCCATAGGTTTGGGAATGACAGGTCTAGAATGAATTCTGTCATCCAGAAATACTTGTTAAGCCTCCAGAATTTTTCATTCTCGGTGAAAAGCAGCACTTCTCAATGGTAGAGGTTCCTCTGGGTCGGCATCAGGATTTCTCATTGGCGTTTTCAATGCAGATGCTGTATATTTAACTAGTTCATGCCGGGATTATTTTTCACGAGCCTGGGTGCCAGACGGGCTCAGGCCTTTATCTGCGGGTAGCACACCCTGGCCTCGCTCACTGCGAGCCGGTCGCTGACAGATATTTACGCTGGATCTTTGCCTCGTTAACTGGGAGGAAGGAATTATATGTGGGTTGACTGGGGGTTGAGGGTGTGGCGACTGGGGAAAAGGGTTGTAACCCTGGATTGAACAAAGTTCCATCCTTAGGCTAGTTGAGAGTGTGGAGCATTATACTTCACTATCTCATTCCTCTTCAGCTTGTCCATGTATCGATTTTGGGTTGTTGTGTTTTTGTGCTTAAAGTACTCCATTATTTTGTCATGATTTGTAGGGTTCTAGAAGGAATGAGATATACATACGTCCCAATCTGCTTTATGACGTTTAGTTAAACCCTTGACATCGGATATATGGGGGGCCCCAGGGTGCCAGGCCGGCTTGTGCAGCCAAGCGAAACAGAAACAAGAGGTTTGTGCAGCCAAGCATAAAATACACAATACCCCAATAATGGATTGAAAATGCAAAAATTGGCGTGTATAGACGTCAACCGGGCAGGTGGCAATTTTCAATCCGCACGTATTTGTGTCAACCGGTGGCAAGGGGTTAACGCTAAACTTTGAGAATCATAATTGCTGCTACCAACACTAAAAACCATCTCAGAATGGTTTTGTCAAATTTTGTGTTTTTAAATAAACATGGTGGGGATTGAGAAACAGTAGAGGACAAAAGATCTCTGAAGAGGAAATTCTGAAGCTAAAAGGATATCTCCAAAAGGGATTTCATTCACAAAGTCTATGAGCAAATGCTTTCATGTGTTGTCTGTCTGTCCGTGGTGTTGGTTGTTTTTGTGACATTGCGCAAAGTTGTTGTGTACAGGGTATAGTTCTGTTTAGAAAACAGATTCGACTGAATGAACTGAACTCTGATAAACATTGCCGCCTTCTTATTATCCGTCTAGTCTATTCTTTTATTAAAGTTCGATCAGTGTAACATCTATGATCTGCAGAGCTGCAAAAACATCAAAACATCTGGCCCAAGAGATTGGTTTTGGACTGAAGCCAACATAGGCCCACACAAATGGAAAGAAAATCTGTCAGTTTCATCAATGCTTGATTTAAATTCAAGGGATTCGATGACATTTCCGGAAGGAGTGACTGACGTCATTTCTCCAATTAGAATCTGTAGGTGGATCGTTCTTGCAGGCTTCAGTCTAATGGGTTGTCAATCTGTTGACAGGAAAGCCATGCCAGTCCTAAAGTTCAACTGTCACTACCAATGTCTTGCTATATCTGCAAGGGCCAAGTGGACTAATGCACTGAACTCAATGCCTTTGGAGATACTAGATAGGGCTGTCCCGAATATTCGATATTCGATCATCAAGCGAATATTCGAATACCATTTTGCCAGTTCTAATATTCGAAAAGATATATATGCACGTACAGATAAGACTCTGATGCTATTTTAATAGAAAAGTTACGGCACTTAGCAGGGTCAAATGCCGCATTTTTGTCAATCGTAACTTTTTGTGGACGGAGGTTTATTGTTCCCGTCCATAAAACCCTTGATACAACAGGGGCATGCAAAAATGGTCCATAATATCAATCGCCATGCATAAAACACCGGTGTGTTTTTACGTGCAATGTTCTTTTTACTAGTGCGGCATGCACTGAAAAACTTGATCAGTGAGTATCGAATATTTGAATATTCGGTCAAACCCAGTTTCGAATATCCGAATACTAAACTATTCGAAAATGAACAGCCCTAATGCTAGAGATTGTGAGTTCAGTCCATCCAGGATCATGGTGCTTGTGTCCTCAAGCAAGACACTTAGCCATAAATTGCTTCTAATAATAATATGTAGATTTGTAAAGTGCACATATCTGCCATGATCACAGTGCTGAAGGTGCTACATTATTACCCCTGCTCATCAGGCCTATTAATCATTCCTGAAACCTCAGCTCCCTGGGGAGTATACAACCGGGGCTGCATAAACACACATGGGTTAATCAAACACATAACCATCACTGCCCTCACAGGTACCCATTTACCATGTACCCATTTGCTTGTGTCCTTGAGCAAGACACTTTGTCACAAGTTGTTTCTCTCCACCCAGGAGTAAATGGGTACCTGTGAGGGCAGTGCTTTGATGGCTTGATTAATCCAGTGTGCTTTAAGCCTTTACTGCATACTCCCCAGGAAGATCGGAAGGTTTTAGGAAAGACTGATAGGCCTGGTGAGCAGGGGTAATATTGTACATTGATTTCCATGACAATGATAGTTGTGTGCATTATTCGTATTATCAATAGTGTGGACTGTCTAAGATAAGCCTCACTCTTTTTGAAACTCATCCATATGTAAAAAAAATTAAGGAAGTCAGTCATTGCCATGTTTTTTTTCCACCTCCCCCTTTTCTGACATGTCCATAAGCCCCTCCCTTTTTTCTCTTGGATTCTGGAAATTCATCAGCAAGCCGTGTGGTAGCCTTGCGTGCAAGGGAGAACACAGGGGGATAGTTCCAACATAATAGCCATCACTTTCAACCTCTCATCAAGGAAACGGTTCTCAGTGCCAAAGTCTTTGTGATGACGCTGATGAGTGTTCCATAGAGTTTGGGGCTTTCAGACCACTCTTGCCTTAAAAAGGCCTCCAAGTTTGTTTTTACTTCAGAGAATCTTGTTAAAGGTACACCTGTGAATCCATTAGGCATCCTGAAAGTGGTACATATGTCTTAAAGGGCGTGTTGTTAAGAGGATGATGGTGATGTATTGGAAAGTGTTAATAATCGGATTGCCTTAATCCAAGCTTCCAGTGACTTCTCTTAATCCCTGAAAGCTGATCCCCTAAGAGTGAAAGAACCACCCAAGTCCAGGCCATCAGGTGGTGGCGGCAGACAGTGAGGTGTTGCTGGGGTTAGCCACAAGAAAAGGTATAACTCTAAGTAGATAATCCGGGATAAGCATCTCTTTATGTGCTAAGTAGCATCTGCCACTTAGGAAAAAAATGTAGTTTGTTCCTGGGCATAGGACTTCAGGTGCATCTCAGTTGATACTGCTTAGGGTAGGGTTTACAATTAAAGAAAAAGTAATTACTGGAGAATTATGTTGTGACTCTTTTCCTTTGGGACAATGGAAGACTCTTAAAAGTCTTTTCACTTTCTATTCCCTGCTTAAACTTTAACCCTCCTACTATTATAACTATCACAACCTATCAACAAACTAAATCCTCTCCTCTCCCACAGCTTGTGTGTCTCAACCTGTCACTCGATAGGTTTTGATAGATAGGGTAGTTGGCTCCAATTTGGCGCTGAGAGAGGGAGGGTTCAAGGATGAATGTGCTGGAGCAAGTCCGATTCTCAACACACATTGAGAAGATGAGTGCAAGTTTGTGAAAGTTACACAATCCGATAGGGACAACCTATTTGATAGACTTCTTGTTATGTTCCTGTAACGTCTTGTGAAATAGATGTGATCTGAAGTGTTGTCACACAAGGAGGTGGGGGGGAGGTAGGGAATCAAAAGGATTGAAGTGACCGCCTCTGTACTGTCCCCTCCTGCTCTGTGCATGTTTTCTTTTAAACGGACAATCTCAGACCAGGCCCGGCCCAGTCAACGCCCCTCTTCCCTCTTTTTACAGTTAATTAAGAAATGTTGGGCCTGATCCCTCCCCTGCAAAAAAAATGCCTCTATCCACCCCTGAACAAAATGTCTGTAGTGATGGTTGTTTGTTGTTTATCCAAGTATTCTGATTTGATAAAGAAAGATGTAGCCTTACTGGTAATACCCATAGTGGTAGTCAACCAGTCAAGTCTAAAATACAAGTCATGTACAACTGTAATCATATTGACTCTGTTAGCTTGGTAACAAAAGCAAAGGTACATGTAACTGTTACTGTTAGCAGTGCATGTAGATTGTAATCTCTGGCATTTGCCAGCTCCTGTTCAGATAACAATGAAACTGTTAATGACCATTTCTGCCCACAATTACAGAGAGAAGGTGATAATGAAGGTGATAATGACAGGATTATCCAACCTGGATTAAGGATTAGCAACACATTAATTGGATTACATCCAAGATATTGGCTTTTGATCCAGGTCAGTCTCTTCAGAACACAATTTTGTAAAGGCATTGTTTCACAAGGGAGCAAAAGAGGGGGTGTGTAGACCTAATTTCCATGCTAAGCAGATATCAGCTGTGAAGCAGTCACGCTTAATACATTACTTTTAAAACCGGTAACCCTTTTTTTGCTAAGTGAATCTTTCATGTGCTCAGCAGTTCACAGAGTTACTAGAGCAAATGCATGACGTACATGTACCACAGGAGAGCTCCCTGCCTATTTTCCCCTCCCCTTTTTGAGCACTAGACACGCCCCCAAAAGTCATTTTGGGATATAACAATTATACCCCAAGGCCAGGATTACACTCTGCTCACTCTTAAATGTGAAACGACACTGTACTTTTATTTCCAAATGGTATGAGAACTCCAGAGCAATGATTGAACTTCCTCAAATACAATTGGAAACTACGATCCACATCGCTCCCTATTAAGTTTCTAAATCTCTCCTGAACATTGCGGAAAAACCATTTAATTGTAAGAATTAGCGCATAGATTGTGTATGAGACACTCTTCATTTGGACAGAATCATTGTTGAAGTTGTTTTGTTACTGTTTCAAAAGTTGACCCTGTATTGTGTGGTTTCTTTTTAGCAAACACTTTTCTGTTTGAGAATGGCCAGTTGGCATTTTTTTGTCAATTTCTTTATCAGTAATGTGCGTGCAGGTGCCTCACCGGAAGGACTTAACACCTTGCCAATCTGTCTGCTCCTGTCACATTTCATCAGAAACGACCCCGCAAAGTCCGAACGTTTCTCTCCCCCCCCCCCCACCCCCCCCACCCCCCCCCCCCCCCCCCCAAAAAAAGAGAAGAAAATGGCCCCAGGAAATGTAGGCTAACCTTGTGTTTCCGTTCGCTATCACGAATCGTGCCATGGCCTGCGCAAGTGACAATTGCATTTCCGCGAAAGTTGAGAAATGGATGAGTAAATAGCGACGATCGATTCCTTTTTTTTCAGAGAGGTGGGGGGGGGGGGGGGGGGGTTGGTGGTTAACAAGAACCTCTTAGTCGATGTCAGTCTCCTCTGGTCCTTTCTTGCATCTGACTTTTTGTGGACAAGGTGATAATTGTTGCGTTGAATAGAGCGGAAGAGTCAGTTTGAAAAGGCAGTTGGGAGAGGAAAGGAACTCGTCGGAGTTGTTGCTATCAGTTTTTGCCAAATTACTGATGGACAGAGTGAAATGGGTAGATCTCGGAGGTGGCAGGTGTCATGGGAGGGGTATGAAGGCTGCTGGGGAGGAGGGTATGGAGGCTTCAGGGGAGGGGTAATGGAGGCTTCAGGGGAGGGGTAATGGAGGCTTCAGGGGAGGGGTAATGGATGCTTCAAGGGAGGGGTACTCTTCTTGTGGTTGAACTTTTGGTGTATGTAGGAAATTGCTGGGTAAGACCAGCTGTTTTGCGACTGGAGAGAATTTGTGGAATTGTAATTACAGAGATGATGGTAAAGGTTCCATGGGTTAAATCTTACCATTGTTCAGGCTTTGACTTTTAAATTGGGAAATTTAACAATGACTCATTGTTGTAGGAAAGTGCTGGCGGTAATAATGCAGTTGTCATCCTATCAACATGTTTGCTGTCAATACCTCATGGGGCATCGTTCACTGCAAAAGAGTGCAATGAATGACAAGATGGCAGTGCCAAAGATTTCCGGCTCAGAGTTTGTGTGTTGTGCCTGTACTGCAGTGTGACCTTACTGGAGTCAGATACAGCCTTGGCATGGGTGCCCCTACTGGACTGCAGTGTTTGCACTGCACTAATCAGCTCACAGGCTAACCTGGTCAGTGTTTATTAGAGGTCAGCTGTTGAGAAAATTGAAAATTAACCCCCCAAAAATTATTTATTTGCTTTAGCTCTCTTTTGATTGTACCAATCAAAAAGAATCAAAGTGTTCATGCACGCACATGATGGCCATAAAGCAGATTAACTTACAGTGTAAGTCTACTAGACTGAAAATGGTTACAATAGAGCACCGTAGTGATGACGTCAATGCAATGTTTGGAACCAGAATACTTTTGTTGTTGTGTTTGCATGACTGGCTGTTAACAAAGGAACAGTCGAAATTTGCATTTGTTTGGAACCAGTTGTACTTCGGTACTTTATAACTGTTTTCTCGGTGAGGTTTACCCCCAAAGTCTAGTGTGAACTAGGCTTGTTATTTGTCATCTTGATGGGATCAGGGAGAAGTGTGGACAGGGATGTTTAGCGAGGCCTTTCATTACATTTGTAGGACCCCTGAGAAGATGAATTTAGAGGGAAAACATTTTATTACCCCCTTTCCGTTATAGTTATACCAATTTCATATTGCACTGCAGTGGCATATCCATCATCGAGGGGGAGGCAACTTGGCCCCCCCCCTCCTCCCCCGCTGCATTTTTCCAATTGGCATTTGTTTTTTAATAAAAAAATTTTAGAAACCACTTTACAAGCCCCACCACTTCACAACTGGTACTAACACTCCCATCCCCAATGATTTTCTGAATATGTTTAATGGTTAAAAAAAATGTTCAGAAAAATAAATCCAATTTGCGTCTCCCACCCAAAACCTGGGTACAACATTTCTCCACTGTCAGTTGTTCTGCTTTGGCCATTCAAGACTGCCAGGCCATTCACAGACAACCATTCTCCTTGTTTGTTTTGACAAGTAAACACAAACCATACAACCAAAACAGTAGTATCTAGCAAGTGCTTCTTGATGTCTGCCATCTATAGAAGGAGGGATTTCAATCCAGGAACATGTTAAACAAACAAATTACCAACCACAGATCCCAGACCACCCAGCTGTGCATCCAGTCACTATCTGTTACCAATAATTCAGTCTCTGCTGGGCTGGAGCTCGGTGTATGGGTATTGTTGTTTTCATCCTTTTTTTTTTTTGGAACGGAAGTTTTTAAAATTGATAAAATCTGGTGGGGTTGAATCATCTTCCAGAAGCTCACTGATGCACGTGTGTGATCTTCACATTCCCAAGTGGCGTCTTTCCTCTCATGTAAATGTTGTAGAGATGATTTCTCATCATGGATGGAGTGATTTGAAGGAAATGATACAAGATGAGCAGTTTTAGGTCAGATTTGTATTTCCTTCAGGGAGGGAGGGAGGGAGGGGGGGGGGGGGGGGAGGAGGGTATTACTGCCGAGGGGTAGATATAAATTGTGAAATTTGTTAACTGAGGAGAAAGAAATTTATCTGGTTTGGGATTTATATGTGTATATTGTAAGTATGATTCCACTCAGTGAAGAAATTCAACATGGATTGAAATACTGCAAGGTTTATGAGTGTAAAAATCACAAGGCTCATGTCAAGATTTGGTGTGAAAACTAGGCTTTAGCTTGACTCAAGATTTTTTATGAAACCCATCTGCACTGTGATGCATTCTTGACTACAGTGTGAAGTGGAGAGGTGACAATTTCTTATCAGGGGTTCACTGCCGTTTCCTTTGCTGATGAAATCTTTTCCATTTTATTTGTCATACCCAATGACCATCTGTTTCCTTGGAAGATGAAGAAGTTGAGAAATCGGCTCTGCTTTGAAGCGAAGTGCAAAGCCAACAGAGTCAGAATGAAACCGACCTTCCCTCTGGTGATGATCGGAATATGAAAATAAACCTTTAACGCCCCCCCGCTGGTAGATCAACTGTTATTATACTTGATAATGTGATTGCCCGAGATGTAGGGAGGAGGAAAAAAAATAGTTGAACCCTGGCCTAGTAAAAGCGAAATGAAGACATGGTGCGGATTTAGTTTAGCGGAGCGTGAATAATCGAATGTGAAATATGGAATTATTGAAATTTCTTATCTGATGGTCTTGGTTATGCTGGACTTTTAATACTCCCCTAGGGTGTGTGAAAATTCATATTAAAATTGGAGGATTCAGGACGGTTAGGGTTTGTAGCAGTTTGTGTCTGGAAGAGTAGCTGGCATTTATGAGATTGAAGTGAACTTTACTTTTTAAGGCCTTGAATCCAACAGCAGATTTTCATGCTTTTTATGCAGTCATCCCGATTACTAAATAACCAACTCTGTGGCGTCTGTTTTTGTTGTCGTTTTCTGCAGTGATCTGAGCAACAACAAGCTTATGCTGATCTCACGGAAGCTCTTCAGGGGAGCTGGACTGCTCAGAAACTTGTAAGTTTGGAGAATAAAAAAATATATAACTTTTAAAAAAGTGAACAGAATCAACCTCGTTGAGATTGACGGGAAAGTGGAGTTGTACAAAAATATGGATTATGCTGATTTATTGATTTTGCATAACAGAATTTTGATATAATTTTATTTTATTTTATCTCATGGCAGGAACCTTGAGGACAACCAGATTACATGCATCATAGACGGTGCCTTCAGACCTCTCAGAATGCTGGAAAGTCTGTGAGTTGTCCAGCTTTAAGATATAGTGGCGTAGTGTAGTTCCCTATGACATTAACTAGTTAGTGGTCTGTCGACTTCAACTAGTTGGGAGAGCTAATATCGACTATCAATCCAATTTAAACCAATGTTGTATTTTATTATGCCTCATACATATTCCGTTGCAATTCTTTGTCTCTGTAATTTCTTGGGTCTGAAAATAAGTAAGTTCTCTGTCAAATTCAATTGAAAGCCCAGCATTTGAGTTTTGGTTTCAGGAAATACATATTGATTCTTACCCAAAAATAGTTTAGATTTGGGTGTCTTAATAAAATGGAGGAATTGTATGCTCGACTTCTATTTAAAAAATTTTTTTTTTGAAGTCTTTGCTATGCCTAATGATTCCCAAATGATATTTGTTGCATTGGCAATTCATAAAAAGTATTTTTTTTGGCTGGACATTGCTTTCACAGGACCCTGAACGACAACAATCTGACTACTCTGAGTAGTAGCAGCTTCACCCACATGACATACCTGAAGACGTTGTAAGTACATAATAGACATGATCTCACTTTACCCTGTGGCTCCCAGTGTTTTAAACCATGCTGGCCTGTTTCTTTGCAAAGATCTGTTCAAATTCTAATGGCAATTTCACGTTCTGCTATTAAAAATTAACATTTTACTAAACACAGAAAGATTTGCTTGGGGAAAAAAACAGGTTACCTGCCAAAATGCCATACGACATGCTTTGCATGTGACTCGTACCTCCGCATGTTTTTCATGAGCACATAAATTTGCTTAGCAACATTTTCTGCGGAGCACCTCCATGACATTTGAGCCCGGGTCAACGAGTTGTTAGATTACAGAAATTTAGTAAAATTACAGCTCATAGCTAATGTCGTAACAAAGGACAGTGCTGTTTTTGAAGACAAGTTTTAAAAAAAAATGTTAAAAGGACCATGAAGACGTAGTTTAATTGTGATATCTTGGAGCATTGCAGCATGTAACATTTAATTCCTTACTGGTGAATGAAACCAAAGATTCCTCAAAAGCACTTGTCACTCAGAAGCCTGAAGAAACCTGTGGAAAAGGCAAAGAAATGTTCAGTTTTAGAGGTGCGCGGAAATCTCCATGATATTCCAGGCAAAGAATCCGGCAGGGACTGAAAACCCAATCCACATGTTGGCCCAGTGGGATTCGAACCCGTGCCACATAGGTGGAAGGCGAGGAAATGAGCACTGCGCCAATCTGACTCCCACGAGTTTTGCCCGTAGTCCCAGACAATTGGCAAACACCAAGATGTTGTGCGTATCAGACGGAAACATAGTTAATGTCTCCATATCAAACGCTTCCATACTTGTTGCAGCCGGGGACCTCTGGCAATGCTCCGTTTGCCGTATGAAAAATGGGTCTTCCAATCTGAGCGGAGATATGCTGTTTATAGCGATTGTATGTTTTCAACTAAATATGTTTGGCAGAGCCCCAAGTTCAAAGGTCATTTATTAAGAACAGGTTATGTCGGCGCTTAACAGAGTGTATGAAGAGATCAACATGTTTTGGTGAAGGACAGACTCATTGGAGGTCCATCAGGAAAAAAGCTTAGACGAAAGGGATTAAGGTTAATCTACGCGAAATCGACCGGGATGTGATCTGAAGGAATTTCATAACATCATCTAAAAGCATAAATACATGATAAGAAACACGGTACCATAGAAACAAACAACTTTTGCAAAGCAATAAATGTATCAGCGTATAAATAAAGAGAAATGAAGTGGAATTTCAGTTCTTTGTCCCAGCCAAAAATTGGGAAAAATGTATCCGGTATCAAAAAGGAAGGAAAAAATCCTCTGCCGGTAAAATAATAGAAAAGGGTTATGGTGAAAGTATTTTTTTCCAATAATATAATTATGTATATTTTGAATTTTCAAATCAAATTATTTCATTTAATTTTGTTGACGATAATTGGTTAAATTTAAACTTCCTTGACGTTGATCTAAAATTAAAGTGAAAAACCCTGTAAAATGGGCTACTGTGAAATTGCGTCCTAGGTCCCGTGCTAAACGAACGATTTTCTGCTAACGAAACCTTCGTCCATTTCATAGAGGCCATAAGGTCTAAAGCACAGACAGAGTTTACTTGCATCAGAGGGAGAATTTGCATAAAATAGTGACGTATCAGAAATTTTAATACACAAGCAGGCACGACTTGTCGTGCTTATGCTAGAAAAAAATGTCCGCTAACTTTTCTGTGACCATTAAGCAACCCTTCGAAAGTTAGACCCTGTTAAGCTTTAAGAAAAATGATTGTATATAAAGTGCTTAACTCCCTTCCTCATGTTTTCTTTCCTGCGTAGACGTCTTGCGGGAAATGACCTGTATTGCGACTGCTACCTGAGTTGGTTTGCAAGCTGGCTTCGGCTTCACCCCCGCCTGGCGCTATCCACGCGCTGCTCGCACCCCCGCCAGTTCAGGGGACTCAAGATCCCCGAGCTGCAGGTGGCTGACTTCAGGTGCAACGGTAAGATGTTTAGAAATTTTTTCCCCAGGCTCTTAATACCGCTCACGACTGGAACTGTGATCCCAGTAGACTTTTTATCTTCTGCGACCTCACGTAAAGTTACCCTAACTTGTTGTAAACATTCCCACTTGAACTTAATTTTACAGTGATGGAAATGTTATTGGCTCTGCGTGGTCCCTGTGAAACTACAGCGAATCTCCGTAAAATTTCCGAGGCTATTGTTGAGGTCCTACTAAGGTAGACTTGGGTACTACCCTGCCTATTGGCAGGCGAGGCAACGAAAGTGTTCAAATGATTTCTGTCTACACTGAGAATATATGCATTAGGGGCTGATCCATTTTTTGTTGTGGGGGGGTGGGGGGTGGTGTCAGATGCAACAGATTTGTATTTTTAACCCGCAAAGCTTTAAAACAAATGCAGATGTTGGGGGGTCTAAATTTGTTTATATTTATTAGGTGTAAAAGCCACAAAAAAATGAGGAAGAATTAGACTGGGGAGGCGGGAGGGTTGTAACCCCCTCTGGTTTCGCCTCTCCCTACTTTCCCCATCATGAGCCCATAAATTAAAAATCTCTTCCAATGGTGTTTTGCAATTTATTTGATCTTTGCTGTTGTGATTGGGTTCAAATTCTGTTCCTGCTAGTTTTTTTTTTTATTCGTCAAACAATCCACAAGGGAAACTGACGAGGTAAATTTGAATACATTTTCAAAGTGAACAAAGAAAACTGGCAGGAGCAGGGTTCGAACCTGCGACCTCCGGAATACCGTACCGGCGTTCTACCAACTGAGCTATCTTGCCCTATGTTGGTGGTCTCCCAAATTGTCAGTATCTTTGTTCGGGTTGGCGCTAGTCAGAAGTCATATTGTTTAATCTGAAAATTGATGTGGTCACAGTTAGGCCGCAGGAATGTTAATTCTCTAACTGTTCCCGTAGGATGTCATGTTTAGGTCTTATGGAAAGCCATTGAAATTGTACCGAAAGTCAATAGTTTGTGTCCATTAGTGACTGTGTAACTGCTTTTTAAAATAAGGCTTTGGTGTCTGTCAAATGGTTTCTGGCAAGCAACGGACCCAAGCACGTTTCATCTCGTCTTTTTACGCTTGAGTGCTTGCTTGTCACAGATCACTGCTTGCCATGAATGCATCCCAGCATCTTTTCCGCCACAAGGCATCGTGGGATTTGACTCCGTCCCCTCCAAAAAGTCCTCCTTGATTCACTCAGAAATTTTATCAAGCCACCCCCCCCCCCCCCCCCCCCCCCCCCCCCGACTTGCCTATCGATTGCAAAATGCTGGTTGAAAGCGTGGAGTCACAGGAAAAGGGGGCTTCCTGCCATGTTTCAGAGTATAAGAAGAATGTGCTTCGGATCTAGGCCAACCCCTTAACGAACGAATGAAGGAGCCATTAGTGTAGATGTTTGCCACATAGCCCTGCGATTGTTGTCAACCAAAACCTCGCCCAATTCTGCCCAACTGTGCATTACTGATAGGGTTCGTGACTCAGTTTTTAGCACATTTCATTTTAAATGCAGGATCCAATTTTAGGCCCCAAAAAAAAATGAAAATTTAATTATCCTTCCTTCAAGGATAAAATGTCAAGTTTGTGCTTCCGCCCCTGCACGGAAAAGATTCTTTAATTTGATTTTAATTAGCAAATGTCTTGTTCCTTCCCTGTTTTTATCAGTGTACCCCTCCTCCTTCCCTTGGGGCATAAATGTACAGGAACCTTTCTTTTTCATATACGAAATCTTCTCTCCCCACCCATTTTTTGGGTTTATTACGGCTATGGCTATTCACCAAAGAACTCTAATGCCAAAAGCCCATGCCATAGCCACAAAGTACCAGATTCGGGCATGGCTAATTCGAACTCCCCTGTGTTTTTGTATCCATGTGCTTGACATTTGATCTCTGACCTTTCAACAACAGGCGAAGAGAACCACGAGGTCATGTGCAAAGTCAAGCCCCTCTGCCCGGCCAGTTGCAGCTGTAACTCGGAAAACGTCGTAGACTGTCGCGGCATCGGACTGACCGAACTGCCCGGAACGTTCCCCGATGGAGCCGTCGAACTGTGAGTACAATGCTCTCGAGACCTTCGGTGCTGTCCGCACATTAATACTCAAATTACCCCGATCTGTCATTTCATATCTCTTCCCGGCTGATTCATATCCTGCACCATGGTACTTGGAACACTCTTAAAACGTCAGTCACAAATAAGACAGAATTTGATTTGTGTGACATCCCCATTGGTTTTCTCGGTTTTGTTTTACATTTCAGTGAGGGTATTCATTTTGTATACATGTATTTCCTGTAGCCTGAGAAAGCAGCGATGAGCAAAGCGAGCGTCAGAAATTGAGAAATTTGATCCCCTGTAATGTGACTCACACGTCTTCCTGCCATAGAATCTCAAGACTGATTTGTCTGAGAAAGATAAACTCAACATTGATACTTCAGCAAAATTCAATAAAGCAAAACGCCCTGGCCGGCGCACCGCAATGTTTAACCCCACCAAAGACAATTTGCGTTCTTGCCAAAAATGTGGTTATGAAACACAAGACGGATTGATAGCTGATTTGCGATACCCAGGCACCCCAATTTCCTGGATTTGCTTTAAGCAGTCAATTTTTCTGAATGGAAAACAAAATTGCTAAGCAAAAAAGTTAAGCAACTAAAGTGCACACATAGCACGCTTGACTTGAATAAGCACTTCGTTAGTATCACCATGACGACATTTGAAAAGGGTCTTATATCCAATCAGTTTTACTGAAATTTGTTTCTGCTTGTTAGCATGTCTATGCAATTGGACCCCCCTCCCCCATAATGAATGAGGTTGAAATATGCTTAACAGATTCTTCCAAAAATAACAGTTTTGCGAAATTGTACACAAAGGTGCAGTGCCTGTTGCAATGTGACAAATACGGCAACAATAGAGAAATCAATTCACCATTATTGCAGTTGTATATGTTTGATACATGTAGGCTCAGTTTTAGATGTACTGCAACTTTCACCATGTGTTTCACAAATCGGCATAGACTGCTGCAAGGGGATGTTTTGAAGAGGTTTATGCAACATAGATTGCGCAAAGCGTAATGTGATTGGACAGACAGACAGACGTTCAAGCAAATAGACGAACCGACAGATCATCAGCCACGGATTTTCAAATTGAGAACACATTTACGCGATTCATTTCAGTCTTATCTCTGACTACCCTAAGGGAATCTGCTTTTACCCCAATTATGTCAAATGCAGAATCATACATTTGAGGTTTGTCTAGGCAATGCCAAAAGCCCATCTCAATGTCAGTATTCCACAAAGGATTGTCAAAGGGGATAAAAAAAAACCTCCCAGACAAAGTAGCTGACAGGCTTCCTTTACCCAGGGCCAGCTATCCCAGGAAATTAGCATTAAGTGACAAAGTGTGGAGCCCTCGGAATAGAGAACAAGAGCAGAAGGACAGATAGAGAGAGAGAGAGGGACTCAATCAATATTCACTAAGGAATTATTGTCAGATTTTGCAAGCCCATGAAAAGGGCTGATTTTGAAATGGAGTTTGGTGTAGGTCCATGATTTTTTGTTACCTACAGAAGGCAAAATGCTGATTTACACACCTGTGTGAGCCCCAGGCTAAAGCCTGGGGGATTTCAAAGGTGATGTTGTCTTTCAGTGACTTCTGAAGTCTGAAGTGGAAAGGTTTTTTTTTATCAACAAGTCTTGTCTCCTGATGGCAGAAGTTTTTTGCTTGGTCATTTTTGCTGGTGGTGTCTCGGGACTTTGATATTTGAGAGGCTGTCGCAATGAATCAGGAGTCGAGGAGGCTGGTTTTAAGTTACACGTTGTCGGCCCGGCTGCTTGCAGAAATCTTAGATCCATTGCTCAGGACTGACTGTCGTCTGGATTCTTGTTGTGTTGTCTTATTCGGGTGTATCTGTCCAGCTTCCATGGCTATACTGAGTCATCCAAATTTGTTGGGTGTGGTTAAATGTTTTGGAAGGTATTTACCAAATTTTGAGGACCTTACGTTTGAAAAAAAATAAACATTATTATTTTTGAGATTCACAAAAGAAAAAACTTTTTTAAGAGTAAAATTCGATTGAAATTGGGATGTGGGTTGGGGTTAGGAGAGGGTGGACAGGAAAGTGAGAGAGGGTTACTGAAGTTTGGTGATACAGACTTCCTAAGTGCAGTTGCCTCAATTCCAGTCCCATTGCACATAAGCAGACCTGAATTTCATGGAGTATCTTAGCTGAAAAATATGGCTCGCTAAATTTATTCGCTAGGCTTAGGCTGTGTTCGAATTACTTGGCTACGGCTGGATGTTACACACATGCCTATGGTAGCGGCTGCAGCCACTTCCCATAGACTCGTGTGTAATGTCAAGCCGCAGCCAAGTAATCCACAGAGAGCTAGTCCAAACACTGCCTTTTAATAGTCTGGAATGAGCACATCTTATATGACATCTTGCTAAAGTGAAACCTTTCTCAGCTTAGCAATTTGTGTTTTATAGTCCTGTTGATTTGGCCTACCTGTATGTGTGCATACGATCGTGTAGAGTACATTTACTTCACTGCTACGCTTCAGTGTAAATAGATTTTTGATTCAAGGCTTCCTCAAGACTCATTTTTGTCCAAAAAAAATGTAGGATCCGGTCAGGTTTTTGTGTTTTCCTACTTAGGCTGCTTGAGGTTAGAAATCCCCATTGGGGCCCCCATGTCAACAACTTGACATGATCTCCTTTCAAACACCGAAGGCCGTTTTAGTGCCTATTTCCCTTCTGATAGCGAATATTTTCCCCCTTAAGCAGTCAAAAAAAAAAAGGAGAAAAAAAAACCCGATAGGTATTTCCCGTCTTTTCCTGTGCCCTGCAAATTTTTGTAAAAGTAGACGCCGGGTTCCGTGATTGAATGGAGGCTGGATTCTCTCTTTCTCTATCACGTCTTGCTGTTTCTTATGCCGTGCAACGTTTGAGGAAGAAGACAAAGAGGGTAGACGATATCGAGTGTCGGGAACTCAAAGATGCTTTGGTCTGTCTTTTAACCCAGTTTGAGCCATGGCTTGACATTTTAGATGGACCGCTTTGAATCTGTGGAAATCGCTCAATCTTGTGAAGTAATGGACAAGTTGAAGCAGTTGGCACGTGCAGTTTTAAAGGGTTTAAAGAGTTTTAAATAGGTCAGCCCTCCACACAGAAGTCTTGCTATTTGTAGCATTTGTAATGGATAAATACAAGTGGTCAGACACAAGTGGCCAGATTTCTGACCATGATTTTTTTCAAATGTGTTAGTACCTCCTTTAGACCTTGTGAAGCTGTGCAGTTTTTACCCCCTTAAATTTGCACCCCTTGGCTGGTCTGTCTAAGCCCCCTTTCAGTCCAGAGCTTGTATATCCTGCTGAGGCTAACTCCAGTAACCCCCTGGAGTCCCAAGGGGGTCATTCTGTTTTTGTTTTATCCAGTTGTGAATGGTCTTTGCGTCTTTCCCCGTCTAATTCATTTTCCACCTTTTCCTGTTGCCAGTTGCCAAACATTTCACTGTATTCACAAACATGTGTTGAGCTTTCCTCCTTACTTGACCTGTCCCTAGCCTGGAAAAAAAAAACCTTAATTGTTTGACCAATAGAGGTTTTCCTTTTATAAATTATGCACCTGTTGACTGGGTTCTAGGGATCATCACTGCCCATTTTGTAAAATCAAAAACAATTTTGAAACAACTTTGGAGCCCTGGCTGTTCTCAGCCCCTAGACGTGTGGCCTTAGCCGAAACTCACTGTCTAAAATTGCCTATTTTGCTAGGTTTATTCTTTTGAAAAAATCATTTGTCATTTTTACAAAAATTATTATTTGTTTATTTGATGTCTGTTAGCTTTTTCTTTTTTGGTTTTTGGATTTGCTACAAATAATCAGTATGGAAATGATAAAAGATTTTTTTTGCTAAAACCTTTGACATTTTGCAATATTCACGAGCATTCTGAAAGATAATTAAGAAAAGTCCTAAACGGAGACTTTAAAAGTTTGGTTCAAAAGCTAAGTATTATGAAGAAATGTCATCATTGTTTTGTAGTTAAATTAATAAAAACAATTTACCTGGATGATGATTGCTCTTTTGAATTGTGAACTCTTTTTTTTGTTTTTTTTGCTTTGAAAAAGTTCAAACTGCGAAAATATGACTGCAAGGACACGTTGGGAATGTGAGTGCACTATGGCATGTTGTTTAAACCAGTTTTTAAGTCCAGCACTTATCCCACATGAATTATTATCTCGCGGGGCAGATGTTACCGTTTCTAGACCCCCAGCCCTTCCTTAAGTAAGTGTAATTGAAGTGCCAGAATGTTTACTGAAACGTCTTCTGTTATTTCAAACAAGCTTTATGCTCCAGTTTAACATGAATTACTACCTGAGGACAGAGTTGGAATTCAAGGGGGCAGGCGTGGTCCAACAACCAGTCTTATTTTACAAGTTGAGACCCTCTGTGTGCTTGGGTTGTGGTTCGGAAATTTAAAGGGAGCATTGTTATGACATGAATGCAAACAGTCTTTTTATACAAATTCTAGTGAGTACTTGCAACCGTTTTTTGGTTTATGCAAATGTTTATATTCAATTATTCATGAGCTGAAGGATGATGTCATCAGAAGTATACATGTAACAATGGCAATCTCTGTAGTTCTCTGCACCCAAAAAAATCAAACCATTTTAAATGGTTTTGGAGAAGGTTTTCGTGTTTGAGTTGATTTCCACATTTGATAGCTCCTTTGGAATCCATTTCTTCAGAACCAACATTTCTTCAGAATATCATATAATTAATGGGTTAATTTGGAGAATTAATTTTGACAAGGAGTTGATTCTATTACCAAACAAACTAGCACTCTATAACGTGACTAAATTTTAAAAGATTAAAAAAGAAGAAAAATGAAAACCACTTCCGTCTTTTTACTTAAAATAGAAAGAAGCAACTAGATCGTAGTTGTAGTGTTGCAAGACATGGTGCGATGTGTGGGAACAAGTTGAACTGGTTATTTATAGCATGCACCTTTAAGGAATTTCCTAACTAAGATTTTGGTCTGGCCCTCCAAGGGTTTGCTTGTTACGGGAATTTACTGGTTGACTTCATGAAGGAGGCATTATCCTAACTCAGCAGCATTAAGACTTCTGGCGTCCACATTTACGGGTTATTATATGAGCCATAAAATTCATTTGGGTTGCCGTACGGTGGCTAGGGGGCTCCCCACCGCATAAATCGTGACTTCTGAATGGTTTTGCCAAATGCTGGGCTGGGGTTCCCTTGGTGTTGTAATTTGAAGGATAATATTTTGGGAAAACGGAGAGGTCCTTGGGAAATGGAGATATTCCAGTCAGTGATTTGGATGGAGTTGTGCCTGAGTATGTACATTCCAAACATGTGTTTGCTCTATTGACCTTGATTTATATTTTGAGTGCATGTAGATCAGTAGGCCGACATGTTATAAAGTTTCAAACTGCAGTGTAGGGTCAGTCTATACAGGAAATTAAATTGTTCTTGTTTTCACCCTGAAAACATACTTGGATGATTAGTCAAAGTATCCTGCCAGAACTGCTTGATTTAAGAGGAAACACTTCCACATTTTCAAATGTTCAAAACAGAACAATGCATGTGTATGATAAACAGATAAAAGAAGAAATGTATAACATTCATTAAAAAACATACAATTGTTTAAACCTGCAAAAATGTAGAAGAACTTCCCCCCCCCCAAAAAAAAAAAAATTTAATAAATAAATAAACATTATTGGTCTGGAACCCTACCTCCAGATGTCACTAAATAGAGCTAATGGTCCTGCCTCCTTGGACTTGACTTCTGTTAAAAGTTAAAATAATTGTGGATTTGATTTATTTCTCAAACTCCTTGGGAGATGGAGATATTTCAGTCAGTGATTTGGATGGAGTTGTGCCTGAGTTTGTATATTCCAAACATGTGTTTGCTCCATTGACCTTGATTTATATTTTGAGTGCATGTAGATCAATAGGCCGACATGTTATAAAGTTTCAAACTGCAGTGTAGGGTCAGTCTATACAGGAAATTAAATTGTTCTTGTTTTCACCCTGAAAACATACTTGGATGATTAGTCAAAGTATCCTGCCAGAACTGCTTGATTTAAGAGGAAAAACATCCAGGTTTTCAATACTTTTTTTCTTTTACAGTATAGTGTGTCTTACACAGTATAGTGTGTCTTACAGTACAGTTTGAATTTAAAGGGAAAAAACACAGTAAAGGGAGAAAACTTCATGGAAGTTTTTCCCACTTTGCGTAGAAATGTGCGGACTCGTGAGGTTCATGTTTTAAGCACGACTTCTTGATTTCCGTGACGGTATTTCCGGAATGTTTTACCAAAATATGAACCATGCCTTTATGTATTTCGGTTCAAATTTCAAGCAAATCGATTTGTTTCTTTCCCTGGTTCTGCTTGCTGTTTAATAGTTTGGTTCGTTTTTTCAACTGGCACTGCTGGAAAAGTCACACTTTTATTTCCACTTTCACTAACTGCATTACGAGTGGGTCATCAGGCCTGTTCGTTAGTCCATTAATTCCTGATATTTTGAACGCTAACCCATATGACTGGTGACTTCCTAACACTACATGCGTTTGATTGCTCAACTTGTACAGGTGGCGAATTGGACAAAACACCCCTGGGGAAATAAGTAATTGTGCATATGCTCATCATTTAAATTGGGTAGGCCAAGTCTCAAGTTCAAGGCTTTCTGTATTAAATGGGTGGTCTTGCAATGAGTCAAGTCTAGGACATGATTTTGGAGAGGTGTGATCGCAGCGGGTATAGAATTTCTTTTATATTGTTTGTTTGCAATGTCCAGAAGCTCAGATTCTCACGAAAAGCGGGAAAGAGCTAGTCAACTTATGCCAGCAAGTGTGCCAGGAGTTTCTCAAGTCGTAGGTACTAGGTGAGAGCCGAGAGAATAGTTATTCACATCCTCAGAAGGTGGCTATTAGGTTGAAGAACCATCCCTCAGATGTTGAAATGTGTGGTTTTTCATTCATGTCCTTAGAAGGCACATTTTTGGTTGCGGGTGAAGTTAAAGGTACAATGTAGTGTACACGATTAGTAATCCTCCAATTTTGTTTTACTGAATTATTACGAAATACCTTACTAGACTGTAAGTTAATAGTAGTCTCAATCATCCTGTGAAATGATGGCACCAGGTGTGCTGTCTTTGTCAAGAAAAGTGGAAATTTTATATCGTTTTCCAACGATTTTCAGCTGGAAATTGTTGGAAAACTGCCCTGTAGCCTTTAGTCAAGGTTCGCGTGGCTACCCAGACGAGTGGCGCGCCCCGGACATGCTGGCATTTAAAGCGCGTCATGCGTCCAGGTAGCCACACATGCCTTGACTAAAGGCTATCATCCACCCGACGGTTAAAAACGAGCGCCGTTTTCTCTGTTTTTTGGTTTTTTTTTGGCCATCTAACAACGCAAAACTTTGAACAGGTCAGTGGAACGATATTTCCTATAAAATACTAACCCCCAAATCCGCCCTTTCTGAAAATTGCAACAATGACCAATCATGTACACTACCTTTAAGTGTCTAGGACAGGGTTAAGTTCACGTCTCTCTTTACCAGCATGATTGACTGGAATTTGGTGTAGGACATCATTAGAGCTGTACGTGTACGTGTAAAAGTGTGCAGCTTGACATTTTGGTCAGAGGGTTAGGATTAGCCTTGGATGTCGTTTCTTGCCTGAAAAATTCAAACTTGCTACACCTCGCACTGTGCGCGAAGCCGGTATCTGTAAAGTGCATTGAGTGCAGAAGTCTGCAAAAATTCCCAAAAGATACTTTGCTGTACAGTGTTTGGACACTCTCTATTACAGGCCGGTTACAGTGACCGACAAAAAGATGACAAGGACTGGATTAGGAGGAAATTCAAAATGTATTCCCTGGGTTGCCATGGTAAACCACAAGGTGCTACAGGGATTAGTAAGATTTAGTGAGTCAACCCTCGGGGCAAATGCACTGGGCGGTGTAGCCAAGTTCTTGAAATTGTGGTCTCTATTTGTGATCTCCTCTCACAAGATGAGTCAGAAAGTCATGTGCAGTTTCTACGGCGATTTATGGGGCTATACCCCCCTCCCACCCTGGCACCTCCCCTTCTCCCACCCCCACCCCCCAGATAAGAAAATAAAAAATAAAAAATAAAACAATAAATGTGCAAACAAAAATAAAAAATAGATGAAATTTAAATTTAAATTTGTAATGAAGTAGAATATCTGAATTTGTTAGAAATGTTTTTAAAATGTTTACCAAATTATTTAAAAGTTCAAAACAGAACAATGCATGTGTATGATGAACAAATGAAAGAAGAAATGTATAACATTCATTAAAAAACATACAATTGTTTAAACCTGCAAAAATGTAGGGAAACCGCCCCCACCCCCCCCCCCCATTTTTTTTTTTATTTAATTAAAAAGAATCATTGGTCTGGAACCCTACCTACAGATGTCACTAAATAGAGCTAATGGTCCTGCCTCCTTGGACTTGACTTCTGTTAAAAGTTAGAATAATTGTGTATTTGATTTATTTTTCAAACTCTCAATTCTTTTTCTTTCATACATATAAATACACCAGACTAAAAGACTAAAACAGCAACAAGAGCATGTTTCCAGGCCTGAGTCTCATATTCTTGTTCCCCCACCCCCACCCCCACCCCCACCCCCCCCCCCCCCCCTCCCCCTAACCTTAGCCATCCCCCACTTAGCAGCCATGAATAGAATGCGACAACCTGTCACAGCAGGGAAATTCCTTGGACGGGAACCCTAGCTCCGCGTGGAAGTCTTCGCAGACTCCCCAGTAATTCGCATAAATGCGGAGAGGAGATCGGCCGCGTTACGATAAGGGATAGCTTCCTGAGCATGTGCGGGTAAATTCCTTGGCATTATGGGATCAGTCGCAGCAGCGGACGTGAGGTGCCTTAATGTACATCACATTGATAACCTTTGCGTGCTCGTTATTCAATTGTTTAGACCTTTCGCATGGCGGATATGAGGAAATTCTGCAGGCATTGTGTATGTACGTGCACATCTGGGACAAATTTCCGTTTTTTAACTCTGGATGAGAAGACTGTGAAAAATAAAATGTGATTGGCATTAGGGCACTGAAAGGCATTGTTGTTTTGGGAAACAGATATCCTTGAAAAAGATGTGCTATTTTTTGGCAGCAACTCGGCATTGGTAAACCTTAGCATCAGTTCTGTTCTCGAAAATGCACAGTTCTGCTGGAAATTTAGCTTGTGCTTCGATACTGTTATGCCATGCTGTGCATTGTGTGGTAATGCGGAACACTGACATGCTTTCACCGTAAACTTTTAAAAAATATTATCAAAATTCTGGAAAAGAATTTTTAAAAAATTTTGGAAAAAAATTGACTCAATTCATGATTGCTGTTTTTATTATTTTATTCAGCCACAAAAAACAACACAAATAACTACAATAAACACGGACTATGGTGCATGATGTAATTTGCAAAACCATCGACTACAGTACGTCAAAAATCATGTGATGTGATGATCAGAAAAGTATATACACTGTACATGTAAACGGTGCTCATATTTAACCGTTGGGCGGAAGATAGCCTTTAGTCAAGGCGCGCGTGGCTACCTGGATGCGTGACGCGCCCCGAATGCCAGCATGTCCGGGCATGGTCCGGGGCGCGCCACTCGTCCGGGTAGCCACGTGTCCGGGTAGCCACGCACGCCTTGACTAAAGGCTACGGGGCAGTTTTCCAATGATTTCCAGCTGTTCTTGACAACGACAGCACACCTGGTGCCATCATTTCACAGGATGATTGAGACTACTATTAACTTACAGTCTAGTAAAGTATTTCGTAATAATTCAGTAAAAAAATAATTGGAGGATTACCAATCGTGTACACTACCTTTAAATGTCGGAAGATGTCAATTGCTATAACTTTATAAATCCTCACTTAAGCGGTTAAGCCTACAACCAACTGAATAGGTATTTCTTCAGCCTACATTTTGGTAGAATAAAAACAAACTACATAAAAGTAGGCGAAATATCCTTTCTCTGTATGATGCATTGGTTTTTAGTGTGTGGCCCCTCAGACTATTAGAAAAATATGGCCAAAATTCGCGCAGCATATTTTATCCAGCTGCTTAAGGCATTGTACATGCAGGCTCACATACACTGTACTTGATTATCAGAGGAATGGCACATGTCTGGGGTACTTGCAGGACTTGAGTAGGCTGGGTTGAACGGGGTCTATGGACCCCTGGGGGATTGCTTGACCTCTGCTCACCCAGGATGGGCCAAATTAAAACCAAACCTCAGTGGTTCTCTGGTGGACCAATTGGGTACACAATCCCTGACCAGGGAGGTTGGGAATGAGGGAGCTATGGGTGCCATAATGTTCCTTTTTTTTTCAAGGGGTAAAATCTTTGTCACTTCCAGTTGAAAAAGTTTGACAGATTGTCTTTGTTGATGACCAAATCCCACATGTTTAATTGTAATGGAATACCAATGAATGTCGAATGACATGGTTGTAAGTGCCAATTAAACCATGAACGTCATTCACAATAGGGTTTCTTAAATTTAGGGTCCACACACTGTACATGTACCTTATGAGTATGACAGAGCCGAAATAACTGCCCATGCTCAGTTGTTAAAAAAATAAGTAGATAAAAAAAAATAACAAAAAAATAGAAATATTAGTCAATGAGCAACTCTGTTGGACCCTTTACAGACTTTTAGAAAAACAAGATCACTTATTCAAGATCAGGATAAAGACTACAGTCAAAAATCATCTAGCTCTTGAAGACTTTAATTACAAAACTGCACCTCCCATTTCTGTTATGGTGCAAATTTGATCAAACCAACAATAATTTTCCCCATAAAATTTTCCAGCCAGACTGTCCTCACTGTGCATGCATAGAGCTTGTACCTCTCCCCACAGCTCTCAGCACAGTCCGTGTAGGTTCTTTCCAGGCGTGAAAACCTAAAGAAATCTGACGTGGGACGGCAGAGTTTGGACTTAAGATAACAGGGAGGGGGAAAGACGTGCATGGCGCCAATTAAGCAGTTTCCCATGTCATATTGCAGCAACGTGAAGCTACGCTACAAGAGCTTAAACTCTGTGTGGATTGACGAGTCCAGCCTCGGGTCACATGCGTTTCTTTTGATGAGATTTCAAAGTTGTTCATGGATTCCTGTGGGATTTTTATTAAGAAGCTTTTTTTTTGGGGGGGGGGGGGGATGTTCCATAATGTCCTATTGAATGTAACAAACTTCAAATTGTATGTACATCTGTAGAATTACACTGCTGTACTTGTGAATGAACACAGTATACCCACAATTGCACTGTGTATGCTGTACTTTATACAGATTTGACCTGCACCACAAAATGGGCAGAATGTAGCCATTTGGAAGTTTAGATTACGGTATTTCCTGAAAGTACAGATTACAAGCTTTAATTTGATGTATTGTGTGCCGCTGTAGGTCATTCGTAGCCCACATTTGACCTTATCAAGTCGTTAAACTCAACGACTCCTTGTTTCTGTAAAATGAAGCTCAGAGTCAATGAACTGTGAACTGTATTCTCAATACTCATGTCGCCCAGAAACCATTACGTTTCCAATGTTTGGTTATAAAACTTTGGAATGTGGTAGAAAAGGGCTTTTCGGATGTAAAAATGTTACTCCCAAGATGCTTGTAACAACTTTCTGCTCCTTTTACGCACCGCATCACAACATTAAAGGTAGTACACAACATTCGCTTTTGCTGTAATTTTCAGAAATAAATGGATTTGGAGGGTTAGTATTTTATAGCGTGCTGGCAAAAACTGTAACACTGGGAAAACAGAGAAAAACATTCCGTTCTAGTAGTCTGGTTTCCTGACCCTACTTTAGACAAAACGGAATTGTTTATAGAGTCGGGGAATTATCAGGTCGGGGAACTAGACTATTTCCAACGATTGTCAGCCAACAATCGTTGGAAACTGATATAAATCTCCACTTTTCTTGAAAACGACAGCACACCAGGTGCCATGATTGCACAGGATGCTTGAGACTGCTATTTACTTAGTCTAGTACGGTATTTCGTAATAATTCAGTATTTTATTTTTGTGTATGTTTGCAAATGTTGTATACGACCTTTATTAATGTACATCTACTTCTTGCCTAGGCATTGCTTAGCAGGTCTCTCTGTTGTAAATGTTGGAAAGAGTGTTGGATGTTTTTTAAAGGGCGGGGGGGGGGGAGGGTCTAGCTCGGAAATTGAGGAGATCCTGAGTTGCGAGTTAAGTGTCTTGTGGGCAAAGGAGGGGGTTGCATCAGGTAAGGGACTGATGTGGCCCTGGCTGGGTGCCAGGTACCTCTACCCCTGTTGCTCTTGATTTTGATGTGGGAGGGAGGGGGGAGTCGTCAATCGACATGCTGATAGTTTGCATCTTTCTTATCGAGGCAGTTTTGTCAGGAAGCAACATTGGGTGGGGATGCATAATGTTAAAGGCTTCGAGTTCCCCCTCTCCTCGATGGCACAGCTGGCGTAAGATGTTGTATGGAATCGGAAGAAATGATAGGTGGCATTAATTGACCCAAGGGTGAAAGGGAAAGGAGTAGGGAAGCATCTGGGGAGACAGTTTGTGCCCCTCCCCCACTGAGCTGCAAGCACCGGTGCAACTATGAGGGCAGGAGGGTGGTTCGGCACATGGGGCCATGTTATCCCCCTCCCCCAGCTGAAGACTATACCATGTCTGTCCCCCTTCCCCTATGTCCCCATCCCCTCCCCCTCCCCCTCCAGAAATTGGATCTTATTATGAATTTGCAGATACTGTTACAAGAAGAGTGCTTTTGAACCCTCCAGCTGTTTTTTTTTCCTTTTTCCATTCATCTTCTCTATCCGTGGCACATTCAAGTGAGAAAGTTTGCACCTATAATCTTTGGAGTAATTACTTGAAATCCCTTCCATGAATGGGATTCCAGAAATGCTGGATTTGGGGGGCCCTACGGGTGACTTAATGTAGCCGCCCGGTACCCACAGGTGTGGTGATACATCAAGACTTTGGGGTTGCTGGGGAATGTGTCGTTTGCTGCTCCAAGCAATGAATGCAGGCAAGCGATCAAGAGGTGAAATCCTGAAGGATTGCTGGGACCCTGAACCATGCTCTTGATCTCCATCGACCAGATCCGGAGAGAGAAGATTGAAAAAAAAAGAAAAAAAAAACCTCCTCCCCCCCCCCAAAAAAAAAACACCTGCCACTGCCAAGACTAATTGTTCAGAAACCAGTTCAGCGGTTTTGTTTTCACAATTGCGTCTATTTATTTCCAATTTCCGGTTTCCACTAGCCTAATGGCTATATAATGGTTTCCTGTGCATGGCTACTGTCGGTATGTGAGCCTCTACTCACAGTAGTTGCCACTGTACTTGCGGCCTAGTTTCAATTTGGTCAGACTTAATAGAAAATACCTGACAGGTTCTGTAAGAATCGGAGGGGAACTGGGCAGTTTATGCTGAGGGTTCATTCTGACTGTCGGCTAACTGTACTCCTGATGGTTTTAGGCAGCGGTGTGTCAAACAGGGGCACAACTCTCTACTCGGACCTTTCCCGACCGCATTTTTGAAAGATTTTCTTTTAGATACCACTTAACAACCAGTAGTACCCCCCTCCCCCCACCTGCCCCCATCCTTAAACCTGGATGCGCCATGGGTGTTAGGGATGTTATCAACTCTTTTTAACTGTCAGGGTTATTCTAATCGTAGTGCTTGGACAGCAGTACGGAGTCCTCGGGTTCAAACCTTGGTTCTTCCTTGAATTTTCTGTACTCAACTGAATTAATCTTAACCCCAAATTGTCACGGTGTCGTCACGGAAATTGGAATCTTCATTCTTGGTAAAAACTTTGGGGAAAAATTGTGTTTTGGCTGATTTTGGAAGTACATACCGTCATTATTGTTGTGATTTCTTATCTTCTAGGGATTGTGGTGGTTCAAATCTCATTGTAAAAATTGTACCCTATGTGTCAAGCCCTCTGCAATAGATATCAACTCTTTTTTTCGCATTGGCTAAAGTAGCAAAGACAATGCATTTATGATTGGCGGCAAGACTTTGTAATGATTGACAGTGGCACATCAGACCTCTCTCTCTCTCTCTCTCCGATCAGTACACATCTTGTCTGCAGGACATTCAGAATACTGAAAATCTGATGCGGAGTCCTGATACGGGCTTCAACATCGGAAACTGTTGGGGGCGTTCAATTTCATGAACGATACCAATTGTTTACTGAGTGAGTATGCAGAGAGAATGTCCTACTTCCAAGGGCATTTTTTTCTGTTTCTCTGCAAGATTTAGTAACTGTCAGCCCAACTATAATAGTGGCCGTTCTTTTCGTTCAAAAGTTTGAAATGATCGTGACAGTTGTGCCGGTAAAGTAGTGCCGGAATACAAAATAAAATAAAATGTTTACCGGATGAACATAGTTAGAGTTAACGTCCAACTGTCAAAGGCTTTTATTCTGACACAGAGACCTCTGACAAGATTTAGGAACTGCCAGATTTACTAAATAAAGGTCATTTATTTCTTTATCGATTTTGTGATGGATTGTGACTGTTCTTTGGCTAGGAAGTAGTACAGAAATAAGAACTCTCGGATGTTGACAGGAAATAGATTGTTTGAGTGTACAAAGTAATCCCTGCCCTTGCCCTTTGGCTAATAATATCTCAGATAACTCGGATTCAGTTTGAATACAATTCTGTTCCCATCTTAACAACGGCCATGTGTACACATCCCTGAAAAGTCTAAATATTTTAGAGTGTTGCATTTTGAGTTCTTGCTCAAACTGCAGCTTCAACTTTTCAACTTCTACTTTAATGTCAAAGATTTGGGCCCCTTACAACCCGAACTTTCAACTTCACAACTTCAGTCTACATTCCAGAACACTGGCATTGTTGACAGTGTTACAAGTTTCAGCTCATTCTCCCGATACAGCTCCGACTTTCCAACTTGCCGTTCACGTCCCCCCAACACTCGCATAAATTACATTATTAACCGTATATATGTTAAAGTCCAAGTGTGTACCCCAATCTTCAACTATTCAACTGCAGTCCACATCCCAGCGGTACTACATTGTCCCAATCCCAGCCCCAGCACTTAAGCTTTTCACCTGTTGGCGCCCCTCCCTCGCACCCCTGCCTCACCTGTGGTACCCCTGTGGTGCCAGCCCTCCTCCAACCAGCTGTTGTAAGTCAGGAGGGCCCAGGTTAATATACACGGCCCAGGAGACTCATCTGGTGGAGAGGGTGATCATTCTTCCTAGCACCTTTTGGGGATTAGGTAACAGTTTTCCTTCACACCTGGGAGAGATTTGAATGTAGCTGTTGAGCAATTAAATTAATACAGTCCTCTAACTGGGTTGGTCCGACTGTGCAAAAAATTGGTCTGGGTAGGTAAGGTCTGTGAACAGGCTCAAACAGGATTTGGTTCAGAAATATACGTCGTTTTGTAGTTTTATGTAGAGCAGCAAACAAAGTTGACAGCATATTATAGACAAAGTCCCGTTTTGTGCCCAGTACTAGACACAAGAGGAGGCCGTTTTAACCCCTTGAGTATGTTTTTTACGGGAGACATCGGGGTGTCGCGGCGGTTCTGGCAGCCAAGCGAAACGGTCACAATGTGTTTGTGCAGTCAAGCATAACATACACAATAATCCAAAACAATGGATTTAAACTGCACAAACAGCGGCCAATGGCGTCATCCGGCCTGGTGGCACTGTTTTTTTTTGCGCATATTTGCGTCATCCGTACGCAAGGGGTTAACACATTGTCTTTCGGCAATTGACAATTGACAATTTTGAGTCAACAGAGGGTGTGTGGATTATAAACAAAACGATGGGCATGTCTCTCCACCCCCCCCCCCCCCCCTCCAACCACTCCTGACTTTTCTAATTCAGACATATTTGCATGCCTATAAACTAACCCTTCCCCTCAAGCCGTAAATATGAAATAAACAAGCTGTCCCAAAGCTGTTGACTGATGTAATGTGTCTGAAAATTCTAAAATGCACAAAGCAACTTCAATTCTGGAAAAAAAAACACACTTTCAAATAGTTTAGCCTTTCATGGCAGTGGTCGTCCTGAAGTTTATAGGTTGTAACTCAAAATAAGAAGCTTGGCCTTAAAAATGGTATGGCCCCTGGCCAGGTTGGCCTTTAATGGACACCTCCACCCCCACACACCCACCCACACCATCTTACAGAGATAAAAAAAAATAAAAAATTATGAATCCGATTTTACCAAACCTGATATTTTAGAAATTTGTAATTTTTGAATGATTTCAGACCCTAACTTGTGGTTCACTTGAGGATAATTTTTAGACATCCTTTGATAACCCCCTTTTTTATACAATTGTTGACTAAATTCAGAGTTTCTGAGAAAAATTGAGAAAAAATCCAGATATTGATTAAAACATTTCTTTTAAAAATATGTTACCGTCTAAGATTCCCTGTCTTGTATGCAGTGGAAAGAAACTGACATTTTGGAATTTTTAGTATTTTTTTCAAAGGTTCAAAAAGCGCTCTTACTTCACAACTGGTACTTCCCCTTTTTAAATTTACGCATGCCAAAAAAACATGTTGGCTATTTTTTCAGAAAAATATTCAGAGCAACTTTAGAGCAATTTTGCAAGCAATGTTTCCCCCTTCCGCTGGGCCAAAGAAAACCCCAATATGTCAAAGAAGACAGTTGTTGGACTATAAAATCACGCCTGTCAGCTTCAGTATTTGTCACAGTATATGTCAGTACTGTGAAATGCACTCTCTAACACCCCTGATTATTTACACAATTTGTAGCAGGGCCAAACAATCCTTGAGCGCAAACTGACATTTTTCAGAAGCTGGGGGGGGGGGGGGGGGAGGGGGGATGAACAGAAAAGAAAAACTTGCAAAGCTGAAAATGGGTGGGGTTGGTTAGGCCCTGGTGTAGTAGGAGTTGAAGTTCCTCTCTTGCAAGATTTAAATAAACACATCTGGCCTTTGTAGGACCGGTAACTGTATTTTTTTTTAAAAGCTTGTCATTGTTTACAACAAGAGACCACCTTTTTCCTTGCAAGAAACTGTTAATAGACTGAGGTCGGTTTGTATATATTCGGTGGTTAGAAAAAATACCCAGAATGGCATGCTTTACCAAGAACACTCCCCCAATAAATTTAATCTTGTTTGTACTAACTGCAAGGGATTGTCATCATCTGGTCAAAAGTTCACGCCCCTGACAGCATCATGCACTGAAGTTACCAGGCCTTCTTTACCAGAATGGATTGCTGTTAATCAAACCAGACTGTGTACATGCATTGTTGACACAGCAATTGAGAAGTCTAGTTCCCCTGCCCCAATAAATTATGCAATTAGAACTGATAGCATCCTATGGGTCCTTGTTGGTGCAGTGAAATCAGGTCAGTATACAGCAGGGTGAATTCAGAGTTCGTTGTTCCACATCGTAGAGTGCGGGCAGTTGTTCAACCAACAACCTCCACGATCTCCTCAAAATGAATCGTACTTCACCCGAGTAATTAAAGCTCCAGTTCTGGTAAAATATCGGAATTTAATGAACCAAATTGTAATTAAATCGGTCAAAGTACTACCTCTATAAGCCTAATCTTGCACACAGAGTAGCCATGACCAAACGTTTTGAGAGTTCATTTTGCAAGTGAAAAAAATGACGTAATTTTGCTGTATAGGCCCCAAGTAAAATTGTACATAATAATCCTCACCTATGTCAATTTGGATAAAGTTGTGAATTTTATTTTAATTATTCAATTTATCACTTCCCCCCCCCCCGAAAAAGTTATGACCCAACGTTGTACATGGAATACTGAATGTCATACCGCCCTAGCTTATGGCTAGCTATTTGGTGCCAATGACCCACAATGTTTGTTCATGTGCAACATAAAATCGGTAGTTTTCCTGCCAACGGAACCGGAAGAAAACCCTTCAGAAATCAACCGTATCACGTCGGGTTGATGAGGTTTTCATCGGTCCCTTTATACATGGAGCTTAAAGTGTCACACTTTCAAACACATTTGTTTGTTTGATTGAGTTAGAAGCATCTTCCCTTGTTGGACCCAAAGTTCAAGACGTCATTGACACAGTTTGAATGGAAATGACAACACCTGTAGGAAATTGCGGAGTGCCTCTCACCTCCAGAAAACGGGGGTACTCACAGGACCTAGTTTTTGTAATACAAATATTCCCCTGCTTGGTCAACAGAGGCAAAGCTATAGGCAGAAAGGGGTAAACTCAGATGTATCAATTAAAGCTTATTGCAGGCCATGATATCTGTTATGATGTCATCTCAATATGCAACATTTTCAAATACAAATTGAAAATGGGGAAATGTTTCAAGAGGTCATACTGAACAAAACTTTTCTAATAATTACTTTTATTGAATCCTCAGCCTCTTTCTCTTGTCGTCTTTGTCCTATGTCTTTGTATGTGTACATTAACTTACGTCTATTCACATGTTTGTACAAATAATTTATATGTTCGTATTACCAGGCGATCTCCGGTTAACAAGCTTTGCTTTTTGGAGAGCCCTTTCCACTTATTGCTGTTATATACATTTAATAGCTTGTCAATTGCTATTCTTTATGAATTGAATGTGGTAAAATAAATAAATGAACTGAACTGAACTGAACTGAAAAGAATAAAAAAATTGCTACTAAGTCTTGAAACCAAAATCATAATAATCCGAATGATTGAATGTTATTTATAATTCTTGAGAAGATAAAAACAAAAACAAGAAATGAAAAGTCACAAACAGTTTCGTGTAGTTGTATAAATGTATTTACACTGTACTTTAGATCCATAATGAGTTACACCATTGTATCATTGAAAAACTAAAATGCAACTTATGCAAAGAGGCAACCTTGCCCCCAAAAATTGTAGCCGCATAAACCTACCCAGGTAATCTTCTTTGGTCCTTCATTCCCTAAATATCTTAATCTGTCCGAATGGTCAGTCCGTGGAGGAATAAAAAGTATTTTTTATTCCTCCATGGTCAGTCCTACATTCCACTTTCCGACAGTGAATCAACATTTCAATTTGACAGTCTGCCAGATTGTTGCATAACTTGATATTTCCCCCCTCATTTTATGGCTCATATCAGGTCAAATGTTTGTGTTTAAGGACCTAGTGTGTTGATAACGACCACCCATTATGGGTTTTATGTTATCTTTGTCAAGTCATACAAGCAGCAATGAGCAATATTGACATTAATCAGTATGTCTTGGGGAAGGAACGTCCCTGGACCATGTGATTCAGAAGAATTGGCATTGACTTATTGACCCATTTGGAGTTGTCTGTTGTTATTGACCCCCCCCCCCCCCCCCCCCCCCCCCCCCCCCCCCCCCCCCCCCCCCCATGGATAGAGCCCTGGCTATCCGTAATTCGGTTACGGGTACTCGATTCCATAATCTGGAACCGGTTCCTGACATTAGCGGTCGGGTACTCGGTTCGGATGCACAGCCCTAGAAGGCTCATCGGGGAAGGGATGTCCGAGGGGTACAGAGGGAAAGGGATGATTAAGAAAAGGGGATGCAGCTGGAGGGTAGGGTGAGCAAAGGAAGGGGACAGGAGAAGGTAAGGAAGATCACAGATGAATAAAATAACTGAGAGTGGGATTGAAAGACAAATTCTGATAAATAATGACAAAGGAAGAGAAGCACATGGGTCATCGTTGACTTCCTGGATGTTGAGGACGAGGGGTTGGATGGTCCCGGAGATGTTTTATCCAGACTTTCTCCCCGATGAGAAGAACTGAGTCTTACGGTGACCAAGTGATACACCGATTTCTAGCTATAAAGAGTAGATTTCTTACAGCATTAAATGCCACTTTGTGATACTTCCTTCTCAAAATCACAAAAGTACATCAGGTCACCCATATTGCCATCAACAGGACAGAACCACGGCTCATTTGAAAAGAAGTATACCTCTAAATATGCCAGCATGAGTGGGCATTAAAAAAACACCAAAACACAAACAGAAACAAGTGTTGCAGTAGTTTTTTTTATACAGCATCAAACAAAGCATGCACACTGACCTCTACGTTTTTAATAAAGCATATTTTGATAATCTGCCTTTTTGGACCAATTTAAATTCCTGCCGATTAATGGCAAACCCTGTGGGCAAAGAACTCCCTCAGGGTCTAATCGAAGAGGTATTTATCCCCTCAGAAGATGACGGCCTGGAATGTCATGTCGGCAACACCTTATCTTTGTTCTCTAGACAAGTCGGCGGGCTGTTCAATGGGAGAGGGGGATTGTGATGGACCAAGCGGGATATTAAAGATGCCCTCTGGATTCTGGAGTTGAGCTTTTGGCCGAAATTTCTAAAGGTTAAGGACCCGACAACTTAATTCCAATTTAGAATTTACTGAAAATGTAAGAATTTGGTACTAGATAAAGTATCTAGTCGGGAGGAAGGTGGGTATCACTGGGAGGTGGGGGGGGGGGGGAGAACTTGCCTCCTCTCATTACACTGAACAATTTAAAAACATTCTTATTACAAGAATAAACAATCACAACAGGTACACAGCCCCCCCCCCCCCCAAAAAAAAAAACTGAAGAAAAAAAATAACCAACCAAATAACCAAACCAAGCAAAAAAATCTAGGGTCACCTTTTCTGGTTTTTTTTTTTTTTTTCCTCCCTGTATGCAAACTTTGTTATGCTACTGACCAGATTGCACACTTTAACCAGCCTTTTTGTTCCATTTCCATCACGTTATTTGGTGGCATTTTCTTTTTCAAGTTTAAAATTTACCCAGAAATATCTTGTGCAAGTAGATGCAAGATTCCTCCTTTAATGTTAACAAACTTCAAATTGACAAAAAAAAGCGTACATAATATGAAACGTAGAAGGCATCGACCTCAGTAGCTGATATATATCACTATGTCTATCAATATGTATATCTGTCTTCCTCGACTGCCCGTTTCAGTGTCATTGTCAAGTGGGATTCTATTGACATATTCTTTAGGGACCAGGTCCGAGTCTTTTGTCCAATTTCACGGCTGCTTCTCTGTGCAAACACGCCAGTTCATTGAATTCCCCCCACTATCCATTTACCCTCCTAGTATCCATTTATCAGTTATCAGGTTTATGCTTCGGAGGCAGCAGAAAGCCTGGGCTACTTCAGTTTTTTTTTACTTTCTTTCTTCCCGAGGCTGCAAGCAAACTGCAAAATAGCTGGGGATGATTTATGTTGCAGGGCTGAGTATTGTTCAGCTGCTGACCGATGAGGGGTGAACGTCCTGCTCTTGGCTAGAAAGGGGCTTTTTGGAGGAGAAAATGCTGCAAGGCAATTTCAACTGCGAAGCTCAGTTGAATATTTTGTTTCTGAATGTGTACATTATCTTCCCAATTGTATCACCAGTCATCTGAAAAAGTCATCTATTAAGCTACTTTGTCTGTCGTGCTTTTTTCGTTAGCAGATGAAATGGGGATGCAGGTGCATGGAACCGTGTTTACGTCATTGTTGGCTTGTGGAGTTTCTGAAAAATAGATCTTTTGTAAATAAGAGATTGCTTACACTTTCCCTGAATTGTTTTCCCATGGAAGAAAACTCATCACACAGAGATTCATTGTCTGTCGAGGTGTTTCAGGGCATCGATTGGTCATTAATGTGATTCACAGTGATCCAAAGAGCTTGTTTTCACAAGTTTCAAGTTTTCCGAAATGCGGTACGACAGCCTGTAAAATGAGCGCTGTTGTTGATTCTGTCTTTGGATGACTCACGTTTTCATCCCGGTTGCTAAGGGATGTGACCTGACTTCGGATTCTGACTCTGTGACGTAGACTGAAAGATACTGGCTTCTAACTTAAACCCTACCTCCGACAATGCTGACTTTTGGCTGAAATCACCGTAAGGCAGCTCGGATTACTTCGTGTTCTGCCATCAAGCGTGCAAAAACACCTCCAGACAATTACATTAAGTCTGCCCAGAGTTTATTGGCTCAAGTTTTATTCTATATGCACTGCATGTATCCGCAAAGATGGGTGAAGCATCACCCCAAAAGAGCAAGAAATTACTTTTTTGTTTAGAATTTTGAAGGACATATGTGGTGGTTTGTGTTTTGAACTGATGAATGCTGAAACTATAGGTTTTTCAGAAAGTAAGAAAAATCTTATTGGATAAAATGAGCATGCAAATATATACCAAACTATACTCTGAAAATCCTTTTTCATTTTTTTTAACATGTTTGAAACTTAGGATATCAAACAAACAAAAGTAACGCAAAAACTAGCAATCAAAATGTAAAAGGTTTCACCTTCTCAACCTTCATACTTGCAGAAGATGCAGTAAATGGAATGTAGAATGTACATTAAACAGGTGACTATTTTTTTACAGGGGTGCCATCATAATATTTTAACTTATTTCGTCTATCGCCTTTTTTTTCTGCAGTCGACTGGAACAGAATCAGATCACCGCCATCCCATCCAGGGCATTCTCACAGTACAGAAAGCTGAAGAGAATGTGAGTCTAAGATATCGTCCATTTGATGTAAAAAAAAAAAGACCACTATTAACATGGTTAAACTGAATAGACAAATACTATTAGTTCTGGCCAGTGACATATATTGACCACATATATTGACCACATATATTGACCACATATATTGACCACATATATTGACCACATATATTGACCACATATATTGACCACATATATTGACCACATATATTGACCACATATATTGACCACATATATTGACCACATATATTGACCACATATATTGACCACATATATTGACCACATATATTGACCACATATATTGACCACATATATTGACCACATATATTGACCACATATTGGACATGCCTATGCCTATGTTTGCTTCCCTTAGCTGTGTACATTGTAGCATGCAGCGTGTTATTGAGGTGTGCATATTGTTCCCCATGCATAGTGGGTGTGGCTTAATCCCCGGCCCTCCCCCTTGTAGATCCGCCACTGAAATTTGAAAATACCTCTCGTATATTTTGTTTCCCTCTCCACGCTCCTGCTGCAACAGTGATCTGAGCAACAACATGATTGAGACCATCGCTGAGGACGCCTTTGCTGGATTGAGAACCCTTTCATCGTTGTAAGTAATTGGCCACACCACTCCCCACACCACTCCCCACACCACTCCCCACACCACTCCCCACACCACTTCCCACACCACTCCCCACACCACTCCCCACACCACTCCCCACACCACTCCCCACACCACTCCCCACACCACTCCCCACACCACTCCCCACACCACTCCCCACACCACTCCCCACACCACTCCCCACACCACTTGTTCTTTCCTTTGTTCCTGTACTTAAGCATTCCCCCACAGACTTTGTGCACAGATTTTCTTGTGGCGACGCCCTCCTCTTTAGAATTTCCTTGTGGAGACCTTTTCATCCTTTTGTCCTCCATCGTTTCTCGGTCTCCATACGGTAGCGAATTTAGAATTTACCCCTTGTCACACCCACCCCTCACAATCCCCCAACTCCTTTCAAAGTATTCTTTTAGTCCCCAATGACAAAATAGAATCTGAACCGCACTACAAACAGACTGGTGGGGTGGCACTAGGGTTAGTCCTGTCTTTTGACATCAAGTGTCCTTGGTCATTTGAAATTCTCAGCTTGTGGGATATCGTACTGAACATTTTCAAGGAAAGAGACCCAGACAATCCAGATCTGCCTATTACAACAAATAAACCAAGTCCTCAAACTGTCTGCAGTGCTGTGTGTGGGCCTGCTCGACGAAAATGACTCAGATGGCGCAAAAATAACTTTGAGTTGATTACTTGATTGAAGAGATTCTGATATAAAGCTTGTGTTTGGTACGGCTCTTTGTGACGGGTGGTGCTTGAGATATGAGCGAGTGAACATTCTGCTTTTTCATAAAATCTGGAAAGCCTTTATTGCAGAAGACATGCTTTGAAAAAATGAAAAATGTTCATAGGTGAACGGAAAATTCAGACAAACTTTTTACTGACTTTTGGAGTAAAACAGTAATATTCTTGTACCTAAATAAAAAAAATTAAAAAAATTAAAAAAATTAAAAAAATAAAAAATAAAAATAAACTAACATTACATCAAAATTCTTGACTGTAATTTTTTGCAATATTTTCCTCCTCTTCAATTTTGGTGACCAATGACTTAAAAATGTACTAGATGAGTTTTTCATTTTCACAAAAGTACATCACATTGGATGCCACCTTGTATTATTAAAACTAGCATGCACAAATCCCACAAGCCTTCACCGTTCCACCAAACATGAAGAAAGTGAGCCAAGATTGACGCCACTCGACGAATGCAGTCAAGTTTCTTCTGTCCGACAGCCACGATGGGAAATCGTACAAGGTCCCGTCCCATTGTCGCGTGCTACATTAATCCCCCCCCCCCCCCCTCGCAGCTTGTACACACCTTGTTTTGACTACCCCTTTCTATTAATCCCTGATCGAAGAGACTCCTGGCTGCATTGCATATCACTCATGCATCACTGGAGATAAAAAAGGAAGATTTAAGGCTGATGCATTCCTAGAAGTGTCTGAATTAGAAGCCAGAGTGGAGACAGATGGAATTTCAAACGCTGTCTTCGTGATTTGAGATGAGTCAGCCACCAGAGGGATAATAACTAATCCAAGATTTTCTACTCCCAGATATGTCCTGCTGTAAGGGGTTGACTTCAGGATTTTTGTTTCTCGGTTAGTCGGACAGTTTTTCATTTAAGGCAAAATCCCCCCGGGGGGGGGGGGGGGGGGGGGGGGGATATTTTTTGAAATCCAAAACCGAAAAGGATCGTGGAATTCATGCATTGAAATGTTGATGCTGAAAGATGAAATCTTTGAGATAAGCCCGCAGTGTACATGTAGTCCCTTCATGTATGTATCATGTGACGTGATATTCTAGACTACACAGTAGAACGCCAATGTATCGAACATCATGGGACCCACAAAAAAAGTTCACTGCAGTAATCGTTTGTTATAATGAATAATGGTATGTATTGGATATAACAATTTGGGAGCCATAGAGCATGTTCGGTCTAGCCAAATGTGGAGACATGGCATTGTTCTCCCCTTTGTTCCTGTACTTAAGCAAACCCCCATAGACTTTGTACACAAAATTCCTTGTGGAGACAACCTAACCCATAGAATTGCCTAGTGGAGACCTATTCAGTCCCTTTGTTCCCATTGTGTTTATGTCTCCATTAAGTAGTAAATTCAGGGGCACCTCTAAAACAGATTTCAACCATCCATCATGACAACACTTCTTACCCCCCACCCCTTCACAATAAACCCTCTCTCCAACATCACAGAAAAAAAACTAATATATTTCCCCCTTATTTTGTTTCCAAGTGCTCGTCCTTTTAACTTTAAGTCAGCTCCGTCGGAGCGTTAATGGTCTCGTCTGCTTCAGTACCAGACCTCTGCTCATTATCTACCAAGGTCACGTCTTTATGAATTTTTCATTCGATATTTACCCAACCGCAAGTCCCTTTTTTTGTCCCCACTCACTATAATTGATTTTGGAGGGTTCTTTGAAAGACCTCGTCCGGTCGTCTACAATATTCATTTATCTAATTAAGACTAGAGCGGATCAATATTTAACAAAGGCTTAATTGCCGTTACGATAAAAACAGTTAATATAGGCAAGCGCAAGGCCAAGGCGTGGAAGGGGCAGTGTGTTTAACCACGTTCGCCCTGTATTTGACCTCTGAGAAATTTTACGCAGCAATGTTTGATGTCCAGTGGTCATTTTGGACAATGTGTTATTGCAGCCTAATTGTGAAGATGTAACCTGAAGGACTACTGGCAATTGCACATAAAAAGTCTAGCCTATTGTATGTTGGTCATTCCATAAATTTTGGGGTTCAAAAGTGACATTTTTAGTGTCTCTGTTACATAGTGACATGTATAAGATTTTGCAATTTGGGACGCATTCTTTAATGCCTTCTATCTCCAAGAGTGATTGTGTAAAGCAAAGTACCTGCCAAACAAGTACAAAATAGTGTGAAGTCAATTTTATTGATACTTGATGGGAAATTACACAGGTCAGGTTTAATAGGGACACCAAAAAATGTCACACTTTTGGACCCCAAATTTATGGAATGACCTATCTTCTCCCTTAAGTTCCCTCTAGAAAAAAATTGAGCAAACTCATGTTCCCCCTTTCAAATTGGACCCTAGTTATGCCCCAGGTATATGTTGGCCCGTTGCTGATACACAACATTTCCCTCGCTAATAGCTGAAATGATCACAAACACTTGTGAACGATAGTTAAACCCACACACTGAATGCCAAAAAATTGGATAAGGCACGAATGGTTTAATGCCGATGCAGTACATTTGTTGCATATTAGCTTGTCATCCACGGTGATCTGTGTCAACAGGAAAGGTGTGTAACTGTTTAGTGAGTGTGCCTCACACGGGAATTGTGGGTCGCCCCTCAATCAAACAGGGATCAGAGCAAAAGTGTTATTCAAGTGTGAAGGGCATAATCATCAGATGTGTTAATTCACAAGAAGAGTGGATTCAGAGAGCCAAATGTAGTGGGGGAGGGGGGGAGGGAGGGAGGGAGTAGGCTGAGGGTACCCCTCAAACCCCCCAATCTGCCAGATGCACAATCCTCGCTAACCCCGTCTACTGGTAGCAGAGAAAATTCTTTAAACAAATGATATGGTCAATTTCATTTAGAATGTACAAATTGCTGGCGAAAGGCTTAATGTAAGCATATTTATCCTATTTTAGCAAATTATAACCGTTCTGTGAATTCATGTTTAAAGTGTGCATATTTAGTAGCTTTACTTGATTTCCAAATTACATGTTTACTTTCTGCAATTTTAATCAAAGTTAGATTACTAAACATAAAAATAAAATATAAATGAAGTTACTTCTGTTTGAACTCCCCGAAAAACAGCCACTTCGCTCACTCAAAAATGTTGCCAACTGGCCAGGGTGAAGTTGGCCCGCAAGGACACATCCAAGACAAGATTGAGAAAAAGGATTATCGCCTAGGGGTATGACCTGCTATGGCCTTTACAGAATTTGAAGGTCACACCAACCCATATCCCATCGCCTGCTCCCAGGGAGAAAAAGCAGCCTGACTAATCAAATCCCCAACCAACCTCATCTACCTTACCAAAAGTGCATTGTTACACAAGTGGCATCAAAAGAGCAGCTTAGGCCTTGTCAGGGAATTCCCGCTGTCTCTTCCCAACAAGAAGCCTTAATTTGTAACTGACAAACAGTCTCTGGAACCCTCTCACACACTGACTCTGAATCACTGTCCTAAGCTTACCTTAATCCCCTCTCTCCGTTGCCAAAATTATGAATCTGGGGGGGGGGGGGGGGGAATTCTAGATCTGGCATTCCAAGGAAGGCCGTTCTCTCTTCACTCAATTTAGCAAAACAAATTTATTTCGTGGAGACTTAGGGGGGGGGGGAGAGTGCCTCAAAAATCAATCCCTCTCACCAGCATTTCCTGATAGATATTGATTGAAGTGATAAGCAAGGGTGTAAACGAAGTGAAGTGTCTGCATTTTTGAAGACCCAGTCCTCGGTCAAAGCACTGTGTTGTGTGCTATTTTGATGATCACCCCCCCCCCCCCCCCCCTTTTTGCCCTTCTTGCCAGTATCTGACCAGGCCATATGGAAAAGACGTCAAGGTTTCCAAACGTCTTTCAACAAACTTTAAAGAAAGAAGATGACTTGTAATTAACGCCAGTTTATGACCAATTTAGATATCCCAACTTCAAGTGTGCTTGGATATCGTGTATATTTAGATCCGGATAATTTGACCTTTGTTAGAAATAGCTTTTGTGAAGTAACAAGTTGTTTCCAAGAAGCTTCTTTCTTGGTGTTGTGTAAGGTGTTAAGTGAACGATCATTTTAAACATCAAACACCATTCGCTTTAATATCCAGGTTTATTGCTGTTCTATCAGGGCTCAATTTGATTTACTACAGGGGAGTGTTGGCTTGTACAATTTCACTTAATTTCCCAGCAGGCTAGTGATATATTAACAAAGTAACTATATGAAGCTGTGATTCCTCTTGAAAACGATTACATTTAAAAAGGGTAAATTCAAATTAGGGGCTAGTAAAAATGGCATGTGGGCTAGTGAAATATACAGCGAGCTAGCCCAGCAGGGCTACTAAGAACAATATTTGTATCACACGGCCTGCCAGTTGAAACACTAGGAAGATGGAAAACTCTGAAATATAATCAGTGATTTCTTGGATTAAACGAACCACATTAGCAACTACTAAGAAGTGAGTTGTCTTGTGGATATCTTGTGGTAATTTCTCGTACAACTCCATTAGTCGTTTTGGCCTCACAAGCTCTTTGGTAAAATTGAGTGGCAGTCGGCTGTAACCTTATGTGTCCTACTAGAGAAGGCAAAAATGCCACTGGAAAAGACTTGAAAACTCACTTTAAGACAGTGCCTTGAAAAAATGTCCTTTGTTTCTTCAGAGGCCACCGATTTTCTTGAAAGGTACCTCCTTATTTGATGTCTTATAGTTACACTGAAATAACATAAGGACTGTCTTCCTCCCCGTCTCCTGGATGCAGGGTTCTCTATGGCAACCAGATCCAGGATCTTCCGGAGGGCATCTTCAGAGGCCTGACCTCTCTGCAGTTGCTCCTGCTCAACGCCAACCAGATCTCCTGCATCCGAGTCAACCTCTTCCAGGACCTCATCTCCCTCTATTTGCTGTGAGTCCCAAGTTCTCTCTAACCTGCCACCCACCTCCTTGATTACAAATGATCAGGGGCAGATCCAGATCCAGGAGTTTTTGTTTGGGGATGGTTTAAGGCCTGACAAGTTTTTTGTTATTGAGCCAAAAAAGATAAGTTGGCAGATTGGGGAAAAAAGAAGGGAAAAAGTTATCAAATAAGATTTATCTGAGACTGAGGCATAAAAGCAAAACAGGAAAACAAATGGGAGGATGTTGTTTTGACCTCCAGACCTCCCTCTTGATCCGTCCCCACAGATGATAGAATTTCCCACTTCACATCAACTCCTTACTTGCAACATTTCAAAGTTTAAAAAAAAAAAGTATATGCATTGGCAGTCAGCAGTCGTTTGGATTAATTTCTTCAAAATAGTAGCTTCGCATTGTAAAGTTAACAATTTTACGCCTGAATGCCTGGCTAATAATCATTCCTGAAATCTGAAACTCTTTGAGAGGATATCTATAAACCTGCGGTGGCAGTTGTCATCATTCCAACTCTGACCATGATAAATGACCCTGTTGCCAATCCACCATGAGAGGTACCACTTTAAGAATGGAGAGGAGCCATTGCTGCAAAGTATCTTGCTCAGGGACACAGGTGGTATGATTTCCCAAACTATGTTGCGGAACATTAATCCACTACTTCAACCAGGATTTGCGATGGTGTGTCATTAACAAGACATAACTTTGTTTGTCTAAATACAGGTCCTTGTATGATAACCAGATCATGTCCCTCGCTAACGGAACGTTGGCCCCCCTGCGGAACCTCCAAACCATGTGAGTACTTTTCCATTTCCCTACTAAACGTGCAGCAGTTGATAATGATATTAATAGGTAATCTGCCATTAGTCATTTACACACCGGTTCCCCTCATGAAAGACCCATGTGTGCCTTTTTGGCAGACAAACAGGGAAGTTCGCATCGATCACTTTCGCAGCTCGGTTCCGGCATCCCCTAAAAAAGCTTAATGGAAAAAATTGCTGTAATTGAGATTTACAGTTCAGGTAACTGGTTTTGTTTGCATCGTGTTATTACGAAAATGGCCCTTTTCTGACCTCATTTAAAAATTTGAGGTTGAGTAATTTTTGCTGGATTTGTTGTGAACATCTTCAACATTACCATTGACCTAATTCTCCAGTAATAAGTGGATAATTAACAGTTCCCGTAAAATTGTAAAAAGTTACCGTGCGTAATTGTTAACATTCCACTGTGGTTATTCTTCCGTGCGTCCGCACCTGGATTACACAGCTCGCGGAAAAGCCCTTGGCCAGATGACATGTCCTGTGGTTTTGTAGAAAGCGCTACATTTACACGCATTTCATTGTGTATGCCAGCGCCATTTGTGTTTTATTCCGAATCAACATGAAGCGACAATCAAACTCCTGATCATTTCTAGGATATCCCCCAACGTGTAGATCAAAGTAAAATAGCAGAAAACGGTTTGCATCGTGCTATTACGAAAATGGCCCTTTTCTCACCTTATTTAAGAATTTGAGGTTGAGTAATTATGGCTGGGTTTCTTGTGAGCATCTTCAACATTACCATTGACCTAATTCTCCAGTGATTAAGTGGGTAATGAACAGTTCCCGTTTGACAGAGCAGCGGTCAAAATGACCCCGGGGTGACTGTCCTGGTGTCCCTGTGCTGTTTATGAATGTAAACGTGGGAAAATGAGACGCAGTGAGCATACTGTGTTTGGATAGGGCAAAAATCTCTTCTGATATAAACATACATGTCTGTATATGATCTCTTGTGAAATTTGCCTGCCAAGTAATTTTAGGCTGGAAGATGTTAGGGGCTGAAAAGAAAAAAATATAGTAATGTTGAACATTTCCGAAAAATGTTTGGGAAACTCCTCAGATTTTAAAAAAGATTTCATGTTGCTATTCCAATAAGTCTGAAAAGCCTTATTGTAAAAAAACAAGCCTCGAAAAATTTACAATGTGGAAAGGCCACAGACTTATCCGTACAGTAAGCACCTTGACATTGCATTTATCCATCGGATGAGATGGTAGTGTGCACATAGGGCCTAAGTCTCCGAAATTTGAAGGTTGTATTTGGTATAATGATTCTTACCCCGTCCCAACAACTGGCACATGCTGAGCTTCCTTTCCCTGTTTAACCCCTTGCGTACGGATGACGCCATATGGCGCCAAAAAACAGTGCCTCCAGTCCGGATGAAGCCATTTGGCACTGTTTGTGCAGTTTCAATCCATTGTTGGATTATTGTTTATGTTGCGCTTGACTGCACAAATACATTGTAGCGGTTCGCTTGGCTGCCAGAACCGATGCAACACCCCGACGTCTCCCGTAAAATACCGTGCTCAAGGGGTTAAGTAACTAACTTTAATCCAAGAGTACCTCAGTCCGAAAGCTAATTCTTAATCTGATTTGCAGCCAACCACGGCAGAACTGGGCTGTCATTAGAGATGCAAACTATAAGGATAATGTCAAGAGATGAAATTGACATTCACCCCTAAAAAGCTATCCGTGATCCTCCCATGAAAGAGTTGGGAAAGAGTCCTCGGTTGCCTGCTTATCGGTACGGTACCCACTTCAGGAGTTGATCCGTCAACCCCTTCAAGGTTCCTCCGTATACTGGGGGTTAAGTTAAGGGTCCTGCAAGTTTTATTGCGAGTTTGAGTTTACCGAACTCTGCAGATATCCCTCAGAGTGAGAGGAGGGGTTACAAGCAGTATTTCTACTCGATGACAAAAGTTGCAGTGAAGCTGCATGAATGATGTGTGACATTTGGGTTGCTGTAGCTTGGGCTATGTGGTGGAAATTGACTGTTGACGACATTGCTGAATCTACCCAAAACCTGGCCAATGGGGGGAGATTTTTACATGTCTCTTGAGCCAATTTGCTGGTATTGCTAAGCGTGCAGTTTGGTAACAGAGCCCCCATCCATACCACAGAGACCGTAAGCAGTAAGCACACCAAAACGCTAACTTCAGAAGCAAACCTTGCTGAACGTTATGATGCAGCATTTGAAATCTCCATGCTTATACAGGCTTTGGCACAACTTGGCTGTGAAACAGTTCAATGGTTAGACTTTTTTTTTTATTATAGTTAGCACAACTTTTTCGCTAACCGTTAAGCAGTTTCGTGAAATCGGACTCAGTGTGCGAGACATGAGCAGTGCACCGATCAGATTGATTCCTTATGATTTATATGAATCATTTTAGATTGAATTTGAAACAGGCCCAAACTATTTTATGTTGCAGACATTTATGCTTTCAATGTGTTTTTCATTCGTCACCCCTAGTGACTTGCAGTTTTGAGAAAAAGTTTCAACTCGAGTTCTGCTTGACATTGGAGACATTTTAGGGCTACAAAAATGTTTGAAAATTGACATTGCCTTCGGCCAAGCCCACTGCAATTTTTTTCCCCATTTTTTTTTTGGGACAATCGGTCAAAGTATTTTTTTATTATCAATTTGACTGTTTGTCCCCCAAAATTGGATCTTCAAAGATTCCAGTAAAGTGTTTACAATCCCTGAAATTCATAGTACTGCAAAATCGCTGAAATGTTCTGTTTTTGAGGTGAAATTTAGAATTTGATTAACATGAATCGTCGCACAGAACACAGCACATGCTACAAATGCTTATATTATATTTTCCCTTTTTTTTTTCATTGAACAGCCAATGATTTAGTATTTAAACAAGAAATCATTCTAGTCGAGTGACATGTTGTTTGTGCCCCACGTTTATGTGCCACAAGCACGCTGTACTTTCCAGTCCTCAGAAAGTTGAAGCGACCAGCCTTCTCAACCTCGAGGCGACCTTTAACTTGCTAACCATCAAGTTGGCCCCTGGCGGATGTTACCGTCGGCGACAGAAGTCACAATTGGGTTCAGTGATGTGTATTATACCCCCCCCCCCCCCCCACCAACTTTTGTAGACACGAAAGCAAATGCACTTATGAAGAGCCTCGGAGCGTAAACACTTGAAAATAAAAACGATGGCTTGGGACAGCAGTGTCGCGTTGTAGAAATTTCAGATGCAAAGCAAAGTGCCCCGGCTGACCAAAATCCAGTTGAGCCGAGAGGGGGGGAAAAACTTAATCGGAAATTTCCTGCATGTGCAAGGGTGCAGTAAGATAACATGCCATGTTAGACTGGGCCCTTTTCCAGCTTGGTTTCCCCAAAGTTATTTATTCAATTTTTCTTTTCTTGAACAGTCTGTCATAATTCATTTGAGGCAGACATGCGGACACATAAAATGAGTTTGAATTCTGTTGGGACTGTGGAATAAGAGTTACCGTAGGTGCAGTGCTTGGAAGTTTGAAGAGTTACAGTTCTGAATTTGGGGGTGAAATAATTTGTACCTGTATACTTATGAATGATTTTTTTTTGGGGGGGGGGGGAAATGGATCTAATTGTTTTTAATATCACTCCTTCAAGATAACAGTTGCATAATGTAATGCAGATGCTCAAAAAATTCACCTTCCTTTTGACATTCTTTCATGCAATCCTTCTTGGTTGTAAACGTTTTATAAAGCAACTTAACTGTGTTTTAATGTTGTATTCATACTATGTCAGTCTGACTTGATTGCCTGCTGAAAAGCATTGATTTCCTCTGGCCTATATTCGACACTGCGTATGTATGCGCCAATGGTCGCAAGTATAATGCTATTGACGCGATATTCAGGAAAAGGAGAATAATAAATGCATACATGTACCTTTGCTTTGCAGGAAACAATTAGTAGCACAAGTCATCATTGAATATCCTGAGAAATCATTCTGCCCTGAGGCACTTTGATTTAACCGGAGGAACCACAGTTAACCTTTAAATCCTTTTTGATAGGACTGGCCTCTGTAGTAGAGAGAGAGAGAGCACTGTAGCCTATTAAACACTGTAATCGATTCATGCCTAATTTTCATGATTTCTTTCTTCAAACTTTCAACACATTTTTCGGACAGCACTGAGTCCAGAAACAACACAGCCCCCCCTGCAGAAGAAGACTGTTCTCTGTTGATCAGATCCTCATTCATTTCTGAGTGCCAACAAATCAAGTCCAAACTTTCACAGAATTCTTGAAAAATATTAATTTTTTTTGTTTGATTCGTCCTGATTTGCCTGGTTTTCCTCAACGCCAAACTTTTAATAATTCACTTTTGGAAGTGGGAGCAAAACCCCAGAAGCTAAAAAATTCCTGGGGAAACCTGTACAGTCAGGTAAGGACAGAAAGCCAAATCCACACTGCACCTGGTGGGAATCGAACCGGGGTCACCAGAGGTGGAAGGCGAGGAAGGAACCACTTCCTGATCTGATGGGCCCTATCAGGTCAGCCGGGGGTTCCACCTCTGCTGACTCCTGTTCTTATCTTGCCAGGGGCACCATGTAGATCAGGTCTTCAGTCCCTTCCTGACTGAGCAAATTTTTCCCAGACTAATGGAGTTTATCTCTCACTTGTCCCCTTCCATGTCTCCTTTTCTGAATTGACTGCGAGCCCCGAGGGAGAACAGTGATAAAGCACTGATCAGACTCTTCGGGAATTAATCAAACATACATAATATCGCTTCATCCCTGACTTTTGTGAATAATGTTTAAGACAGCTATCAGGAATGACTGAGAAAGATCTGTCAGCGACATCAGTCTCGGGGAAAAAAATGAAGTGAAGTTCTCACTCAACTCTGTGCTCACTGACCCGATTTTGCCCTCATTGCATCACTCATGTCATCCCGTCATGCGTGTGCAATCAATTGGGTTTATTCAAGCAGGAAGCCGTACCAGGGTTTCGGGAGGAAACCAATGCTCATCATCCTCATGTAATCGGGAGGCATGACCATGAAAAACGTGAAGGGCTGCGCTCCGATATCTCTGTCTCTTGGGCCGGATTATTAATGGGTGTGACACGGTGGAATATGATTCAGAGCATTGCAAAATTGTTGATGAATGTCATTTGGTGTGCTGTGGAGGAATTTGTAAGGCATTATAGCCTATGTGAATCAATGTCTTCAATTTAGTTTTTTTTTTAATCTGTATGAGGGAGATGTTCAGATCCGACGAGATTTTAATAAGATGTGATTTATTCGTGTCTTATTTCTGGTGATTTGACAAGATCGGTTTCCCTCAACTGCATGAAAGAATTTGAATTTTCCCAGATGAAATCAGGGGCCGGTACAGGAATGTTTGGGGGATGGGGTTCAGCCCGACAGATTTGTTTCCACTTGTAAAAAGTAAAGAATAGGCCCTCAAGTATACATGGCCTGGGGCTGTTGGAATAAATAAGGACTGAGTAGGTTTCAAACCTCCCCCCATGCATAAGTTATTGCTGTATCGCAAGTACTTCTAAAAATGGCATCATGCCTTTGTGTCTTTCATTTGGTTTTTGATGCATTTCCAGAACTTGCCCGAGGTGAAGTGAGGCAGCAACTTCGTGTCTATAATCACAACAATTCAAATTTAAAGTAGAATCTTTTGGTTAGGCGAATCATCGCAAATGCTTAATGACCGGGGCTCCAAAGTAAAGACTTGTTTTTTGATTTTGGTTTTGGGGCTATTCTTTTTTTGTTTACGTTCAGGTGAACACCTGTAAGGTTACCAGTTCATCCTACCTGTAATTTGACGGAAATCTCTTTCACGATGCGAACCTCGCCTGTTTGCTTTGCAGACAGTCTTCAAGAGTTCATCCCCCGATATGTTGACACACAAAACAGTGTAACAACAGGCTAAGAGGTTGTTATCGATCTGCAGTGGAACAGGGAGGTCTTTGGATCTCCTATAAGTGAATTTAGTACTGTACTGCAAGATTCTCGGTATTGGTTTGGTGAAGTCTGTTGCGGCAAACGTAGCAGTGGATAACTTGTCTCTCTTTTTGTGTGTGTTTTCCTGCATTCTTTCCTGCATTCTCTCTGCAGATGAAGTGAGTGATTGATGAGATGTGTGGATGAGGGACATGGAATGGTTGCCGAAAGCAAAGTGTCATGACCCAATGGATAGGGGCTTAGATTTCTCTTCTTGTGGCCGAGGCTTCTAGGGTTTAAATCCTGTCAGAGGACAGTGATACTGAGTGACCGCCCTTGGGCAAGACTCTTTACAGCACTTGCTTCTCCCTTCATAGGAATTGTATGGAAGGGTGCAGAACACTGCAGATCCAACATTGTTTGCAAGAGGCAGGCCTGACGAATGAAAAACAAAAAAGGAGGAAAGGGAGGAAAAATGAAGGGGAAAAAACAACGGGGGAGGGGGAGGGAGTTCTTCCACCAAAACTTCCCCTCCCCTGGATCTGCCCTTTCTGCGAGGGTTGAGTTTGTTACTTTTAAAGGTTGGTTCCAGAGTCCAGAGTTCCCATAGACGACCTGTCATGACTGCTTATACTCTCTGCGGAGTTGAAATCCATTCAGAAATTACTATGAGCCCGTCAGTCAGGGGTAGTGATACACACTTTAGTTTTCATTTGATTTAAAAAAAATACAAATCATTATTCTAAAAATAGCTTGACCATGTCTAGGCCTTCGGCAAGCGGAACTAAATTTACTTTTGTTTTAAAACATGAAACTGCAAAACATGTTTCTGAGTTGGCGTGCAAGTCACTTAAAATCTAAAACAAATTCAAACAAAAACAATTACTGGTATATTTTGGTTTTGTTCAGAAATCAAAGGTTGAAGGGTATCCGTGTGAGATCAGCGGAGCGTTGATTTCGAAATTCATCCGGAATAGGATGGTGCGTAAAAGTTCCAAGAAGTCAGTTTGTGTTTATTTTGGCCTAGAATGATTGCCTGTAACAACAGGGGGTTCGTGGGTTGTAGTTCTATTTCTCATTGCAATCCATCCACTTCGGGGAGGCCAAAAGTCTGATTTTTTTTCTGAATAGGATTAACAGAAGGAATGATGTTGACTTGTCAGCCACGTTCCTGCATCCAGTGTTTTCACTCAGATTACTCACTTCTAGTCCACCTGGGATCTCGGTCACCAGACCAGTCTGGCACCCATCCTCCCCTGTGTTGTATATCCCCCAGTTGCAAGGGATAGAACAGATTCAGCCAAGCAAGGGGCCAGTCTCCAACAGCAGACTGAACTAGCCCCGGGCTATCCCCTTGTACAAACCACACGCTGATGTCTGACCTCAGCAGGAGAGACCTTGGTTAGCCCAGTTTCTTTCTTAGGAGTTTGACAGCCGGTCCAAGACACGAGACAAGCGCTTCTAATCGGGGCTATCGTGTGCGCCTCAGTCCGTGTGTTCCGGAGCACGTCCACTGTGGCTGCACACGGAAAACAGGATACTTGGCCGTTTGGGAGCGATCAATTAGCTGATGGCAATTATAGTACAAATCTCCCGCTGTCTTGAGGGCTACAGGTGTGTCGTGAATCACCGGTGCACCGGAGGACGTAAGCGGGATTTAGTCCTGATGAAATAGGCCGACTTTTAGAAGTCGACTGGCTGAGGATCCGTCTTGCAAACTGTTTTTTGCCGGGGATTCGATTTCACAAAATTGAGATTGATAGAGCTTTCGATTCAAGCTCAGTGACCCTTGAATCAATACAGTACCGGAGTGAAAACTCGGGGATTCCAATTCCACCAGGGAATTTGGTTTAAATTTAAGAGGAGACAAGATGACAATTTTATTACAAGAAATTCAAATTCAGCTGTTGGATTGTATTCGTCTCGTATGCTGATTTCTTGAAGTTGACAAAAATATTTAATTTTTACAGATAGTCACATTATTTCTGTACATAGTAAATAATGTTTTTTGGCCTAAAACAGGAGGCATTTTAAAAAAAATTTACAATTACCAATACTAATTTATAAAAAATCCTACGTATATTTTAATTTTTTGACGGCTTTGTACTAAAAGAAACTTATGGGTTTACGATTCAGTGCCAATATGCTTAAAAATGACTTCTGCAAAATTAAAAAAGAAAAGAAGTTTATCTCTCTGAACCCTGTCCGAAATGTTTGCCAAAACTAGGTTTTCTTTTGCCGTTGTAATGGTGTGGTGATGCATTGCTTAGAGCTTTCAATAGCGTAGGCAAGTAAAAGCCTTTCTCTTCCCTCTTCAATTCCACGTTTCTTTGTTCTTGTTTTTACAAGCGGATTATGCGATCATAACGTAGCTTACAGTGAGGTGAGTCGGGAACCCTCAACACAGTCTTTGCTCAAATTTACTGTAAATCTGGGATTGACAAGACAAATATATCCCAGACATCATAATCTCCTGGACGCTTCAATTCCCAGTCTTCGAAAACTCCAATTCCCAGTGTTTGAAAACAGTGTCCATTTTGTCCGGGTGGGGATTACAAGCCTTGCTAGTACATCTAGCCCGCGGTCATATGAGTCACAATCCAGTCCTTTTTCTTCTTGTTGGAAGGAGGAATTGACAAAATCCAGTTGGTAATGAATGAAATTTCATGGGAGCTCATGTGGCTTGAATCAGCACTTCCTACAAATTATACTCGCAAGAGCTCCGTGCGTTGCGATTCTTGCATGCCCCAAGCAAGTACAAGCAAGCGTACGAGGCGGTGGGAAATAACTCAAATTGAACTCATCTTCCCTATCCCGAAGGTTCTCGTCAATAGTGTAGTGTAGTTGTCTGATTTACAACGATTGACCTCTAACCCTATCGCTCTACTTTTTCACCCTTTAATGACATCTAATTGACTGTTTGCGAGTTTACCGTGCCCCTTAGACAAGCCTGTGGAATTTTGAGCGTTCATTTTCGTTTCTCTTTAGATTTTGCATCTTCTGCATCAAACTATAACTATTGTGGTGATGCTTTACAGAAATGTAACCCAAAAAAAGAAGAAAGTAAATTCGTATTTGAGGACGACTTGGCCATTGGATTGATGCAGTTGCATTATCCTCATCCTTCCATCTCGTATGGCCCTGGTTCGAATCCAATCAATGAGAGTACATTGGGTTTTCAGGCCACTACAATTTTTTTTTGCGGGGGGGGGGGGGGGGGGGTGGAGGGGGTGGAGGGGGTGGAGGAGGGGGAGGAGGGGGGGAGGGGGAGGAGGAGTGTCAGGCCCAGCAGATTTGTTTTTAATGTACAAGCCACAAAAAGTTGATGTAAAAGCGACGAAAAGTTGAGTGAATGGGCCTCGTCAAAGATTGTAATGCACTTTTGACCTTGCTCTTCAGTTTCTGTTCCTTTTCTACTGGATCACTTTGATGTGGAGGGGGAGGGAACCCCGTCAACATCAGAAACTGAAAAACCTCTCCTTGTCTTAATTCATCTGACTGAGTCAACGGGTTCTGGGCTCGCCTTGTCATTATAATGTTACTATTCTAAGAATCGGTCTGTCACTTTCACAATGAATTGATAAATGTAATTGTTAGCTATTAGGAGGACAGTATTTCAGAGAAGGGAGGGTGGGATTATCTGTCAAAATATGATTCCGAATACTGAGTGAAAAATTCATCAGTGGAAGTCCAGGTGTCGCATATGGACAGAGGATTGTGAAAGAGTCCATTCGTTCCTGCATCAGACCATTTCCTTCCTGTTCGAAGACTGTCTTCCCTCCCTCGGCCCCTCCCCCAAACCACGAGAGGGGGGGGGGGGGGGCTGCCTTGCATCTTTCAGCACACTACCCCTCCTGGAGGACTGATTAGGCCCTGGTTGGTCACGGTAGAGAAACCGGAAAGAATGGGAATCCAGCTTGGCATTCTGGGAGCCTACCTCTGGGGGCCGACCCAGGCCACTAAGAAAAAAAGTCTGAGCCATTAGTTTAGGATTAGTCACCGTGATGCAACTTTGTGTTTTGGGGCTTGTCTAGGATTTGTGTTGAGTTTTTGAATTGAATGAGTAATACAGATGAAATCAAAAGTGCTGATGCGTTGATCTCCCACCCATCCTAACCAGATGGCTACCACATACGTGTGTAACCTCCTTCTAATATAGATTTTTTTGTCATGCTCGAAAAACTCAAATTAGTAGAATTATTTTGAATTAAAATGTTCCTTTTAGGGTGATAAAAATGATTGAAAATGAAATCAATTTTTTTTTATTCAAATTTGATTTGTTATAAAGTTTATTTTGTTGTAAATTGGCTGGCATCATGTGTCAAATTTTAGTGTTCAACAATTAAATTACCAAAAGATGGGAAAAAAGAGGATTACAACATATTATAAAGCCATGCTCGGTTTCTTTTTTCATTTTAGTTTATTTCAACCCCACTGATTTAAGGTTTAAATCAGTTTTGAATTATTGTTTGATTTTTACTGTTCTGAACTTAAAATGACCCAACAGATTTTTTGTTTTTATTATTTTATTGGCAACTTGTTTGATTTTCTTTTAAATTAAAGATTTAACTTCAATGATTTAATCAATCAAACAACCCCCTAAACGACTTATTTTGGGGCTCACAGAAATATTTTGGAATAGAGTAACTTTTACTTCCGAAGTGCCATTTCATTTTGGGATACGAGCCTGCGTTGAACCACTTCTTGCAACTGATACACTAAAGTGAAGATTGGAACTTAGCAAAACAGCTGTGTCCTACAGTCGTTCATCCACTCTACCAACCTCAATTAATTTGGCTAGTTTGCAGTACCATTCAGTGAGTTACAATGGCGATAAAAACACTACATAAATCTCCAGTCTGTTCTTCATCACACAGTGCACCTATGCTTGAATCATTCCAAAAACCTTGATACAATCAGGGAAACCATTTTTGGGGTGAAGACGGTGCTTTGGCCCGTAAAGAACAAAATTAAAAGCCAGTCGGCCAGGACAAAACGCTGGTCCATCTCTTGTAGGGATGGCAGTAATACGATTGTTGCTGGATGGATAAGATAAACAGGAATTATCCCACCCTTGTTGTCTTGTTTGACAGCTTAAGAATGCCCCTAAGAATGAAAAGCAACGGTCAGTTTGGACAAAATGTTGGTCCATCTCTTGTTGGTCATCCTTTCATGTCCGACGCTCAGTTGCTTCATTGAGCCTCTTAATTTTATCGATATTATCATGGAAGGTGTTCCGGTGGCCTTTCATCATTAGTTCCCCCCCGTCCAAACTTTCAGGCGCTCAACTCGCCTGGCTGTCTCATCACATCCTTTCACTTTTCAAAAGGCTAGGACTGGACTCTACAAGTCTTTTTTCCCTCGTACTGCTTCTCTTTGGAACTTCTAACCTCTAATGCGCTTCCCTTCCCACCTTTCACAATTCAAACGGAAAGTGAATAAATACCTTCTATCCCAGTCTTTTCTTGTCTTTTTTGTATCCCACATTTGAGTGGTCATTTGGCCTTGATACCCATAAAAACGGAGGGTGTTGACAGTAATCCAATTGTTGGATGGGTATAAGATAAACAGGAACTATCCCACCCTTGTTGTCTTGTTTGAAGGCTTAAGAAGCCCCCCCCCCCCCCTCTTCTTTGTTAGGGTGACATCAATTCTTGAAGGCTTGATTCCGAGAGGACAAGCTGGAAATTCCAGTGGTTCCCAGCGATGAAGGCTGTATCCTCCTCCTGCGATCGTCTTGACAACGGGGTTGGCAAATAGTCTTTTGTAACGGAACAAGTCAGCTTGTCCGTAACAGCAGCACATTAACTGAATTACTTGATGTCCTGCATCCATTCAAGGAAATATTTTGAAGTTCCCAAGGAGTGTAGTTTGATATTCGGTGTCATAATGTTAATTGAAGACATGAATTGGAGATTTCAACACTTTGAGTAAAAATAAGTATTCTCTAAGGATGAGTGAAGAACCCACTGTAACAGTGACAGTTAGTCCAAAAAATTGTCTTAATTTGGGATCATGACATTGTTTTGTTGTTGTCATTGAGATTAAGTTGACCCCCCCCCCCCCCCCCCCCCCCAAGATTGAAACATTTAAACATAGGCTTTAGAAGGAGCAAAGCAGAAATGGCATTATATCTCATCTAATAAGCCAGTTCGGTATCTCAAAGGTCAAAGGTTATTCGGAATAAAATTGCTGACGTAATGTCACACCATGTTATGCGAACGCCCATTCTGATTGAATTTAACCCCACCTTTTGCATTTACACGCATACATTAGGTTACGCGGGTCATTCGGGATAAAATGTCATTGTGCACATGTGTTGTTGAAATACTGAACTGGCTTATTCAGAGATTTAGATAGCTGTGTTGGTTGTGTGACAGTTAGCTCAATGGAAAAGTAAGTAGCAAGCTAAAGTAAGCCCCGTCAGCACATCCTACTTCACAGCTGACCTCCAAAATCCCACATACACATTCAGAAAGCTTGGGATATCCCAGGTAACAGAACCAGATGGGTGTGTATTATTCAGAAAGGGTACCTGTATTGACGAAAAAAAACACCCTTTATTGGTTTTCAACCTTGAATTCGGACGACGGTCATAGCCGCGGTTTGAAAAAGACCACCTGGCTGGTTGACATCCATAGGCACATTCCTGCACGTACTCAATCCATTCATGTTTCAACTCTATAATTCTTGAATGGGAGTGTAATGAATAGATGGAGCTTTTTCAAACAAAGCTTTCAATCACACGAAAGGGGGCTCCAGGTGTGATGAATGGGGCCACTCTATTCAGTTTGGCGCCTCTTGCTTACATTTATGCTTGGCTGCACAGACCGATCTTGGCCCAGTCAATAACACCCGGACACAATGGGGTTAAGTACAGGACAGGTTTTCATTTTCATTATTTATAAATCGTATAATGGAAGAGTATTTTTCTTTGCCTCTGTGTCCTTATTGCAGGCATCTTGCAAGGAACCCGCTAATCTGTGACTGCAATCTCAAGTGGCTGGTGGAATACCTACAAGAGAACCCAGTGGAGAAGAGCGGAGCCCGCTGCGTGACTCCACGGAGGATGGAGGGGAAGCGACTCTACCACATGAAGAGCATCAAGTTCAAATGCAAAGGTGAGGTGATTGAAAAGGATGTTGAAGATTCCTTCTTGGGCATGGAGGTAGTTGTATTGTGGTGGGGGAGGATTTTGCGAGTTGCAGAGCTGTAGTCGAGTCCCTGCAAGTCCTTTCACAAGTCCTATCACAAGTCCAGTCAGAAGTCCTTTCATAAAGCCGGTCACAAGTAACTAGATGAACAATGACAGAGGAATGCCTTTGTCAAAGCTCATTTGAATAGCTTGTGATTGGAATTAGGACTGGAGGGTTTGTGATGGACTTGCATGGACTTGTGATGGACTCGACTACATCCCTGGCGAGTTGACACAGGAATACCATAATTATTCTAAATGAAAATGTTTAGTTGATTAAAGCAGCAAGTAAGTTTAGTCAAAAGTTGTTCAATTTCAAGTCTGGGATTGGAAGTCTTGAAAATGGGTTCTAAAAACCAAGTTGCATGTACATGCAAGTTAAAAGAAAAATCTTTGACTGTTTACAGACAAATCTCATTAGATTGTACACTTCTGTGAAATGACTTCTGTGAAAAGTCGGCCCACAATTTCAAAAGAAGTGCTTATAAGAATTGTATTCAATTACTCTTAAAGTAGAAATGTTGTTTCTGTATAAAAATGAAAAAAAGGGCTTGGAGGTAGAAATGATGGGCTACCACTCATACTGCCTTTCCTTCACTGTTGATCCCAGATGCCGAGTACCAGCGCACCGTCCATGCCGGCGAGTGTTTCATTGATTCCGCTTGCCCCGAGTCCTGCACTTGCAGCGGGAGTATTGTAGACTGCTCAAACCGAGGCTTCCATTCCGTACCAGACAACATACCCACGTACACCACCGAGCTGTAAGTACCAGGTCCAATTTTACTGTGAAGCACATGGGTTTCTGTTTACCCCATGCATCCAGCTGTTATTGATGGGGGGGGGGGGGGGGCTGGTATACCAAGAATGCGGCTGTGCAGCCAAGCGTAATGCAAACAATAGGCACCACACTGAATAGAGTGGTCCTGTTCATCGCACTTGGAGCCCCCTTTCGTGTGAATGAAAGTTTTGTTTGAAAAAGCTCCATCTATTCATTACACTCCCATTCAAGAATAATATAGCTGAAACATGAATGGATTGAGTATGTGCAGGAATGCGCCTATAGACATCAACCGGGCAGGTGGTCTTTTTCAAACGGCGGCTTTGGCCGTCGTCCATATTCAAAAAGTTGACGCAGCCTTTGTCCATTCCACTGAGTCTATAAGCACTAAGCACTGCAAAGAGTTGTAACTTTACAAGCAATATTTGTGCTGCAAAAGAAGGTATGTCCATGCACGCTTAAACATTGACACAAGTAATGCAACGCTTCTAAGATGACCAAACTTTTTCGGCTGAAGTTATCACAACGTCTCTGCTAAATGATGAGCAAGTTATGCATATGGCCTAAGTTGGTTTGGATAGTGATACACGTGTGCTTGGTGTTAGTGACCTTATATAACAAAATTGATAAGAGTGATGGATATAGAAATAAGCTTGCTTCCGGACGGAAGTGGGACTGTCATCTGTCCTTCAAAATCAAGCCTTAATTAATTATTTCATGATAGGACAAGGTTGATTCTTTTTTTGTTTCAGACGTCTAAATGACAATGACATCTCAAGGATCTCTGCCGGAGGGAAATTCCTCAACTTGATCAACCTCCACAAACTGTGAGTCACGTCACCTTCACAAACTTCAGTTTTTAAGAGTTGTTTGGAAATTAGAGTAACAGTCATAGTTCTGACTGTTAAAAGGGACTCAAGCCCTCCCTTCCACTTGCAAAACGAAATCCCTAACCCTTTATACTTGAAATGCCTCCCCTGAGTTTTTTGCCTTCATCATATCTTTCCAATCCAGTCATTCAGTAGATGTGCTAAAGTCTGGGAAGGAATATTCTGTGGACGAATCTAAACAAGGTTTATGGAGATGATGAATTCGACCATGATCGGGGGCCATCCTGTACAGTAGCTGTGTTTTGTAAGATTGCAAGCATTGATTGTATACAGTCACCCAAGCTTGGGGTTGACAAAAGGAATGTATCTGGAAGTCGCAAGAAATGGTTGACTGTGTTACAGGCAAAAGAAGCTCGAATTCATTGATAGAACACAATGATATGTTGGTAATAATACGGTTATTTGCATGCCGACAACATGGTGCTTGAGCTGTTCGGTATTACCCCTGCGCATCAAGCCAATGGAACCTCGCAAAGTCTCAGCTTCACAGAGTGGTTCATTGCTGCCACTTGCTCTTAGAACACAAACCCCACCCCTTTTATATAATGTAAGCTCCACCCCTCCTGCCAACCTCCTACTCTATCCTTTCCCATCTGGTCATGATTATTCCTGGTTTTTTTAACCCATCCATTACAGGGATCTCCGTAACAACCGCATCTCCGTCATCGAGGAGGGGGCGTTTCAGGGTGCAGAGAACCTATTTGAACTGTAAGACTTTGTTCTCCAGCCCCTCCGTGCCACCTGTCCTAGTTTTCAGTAGCGTGTGATTGGTTCCCAGGGCTGATGGGTGCATATAGATTAGTCATTCTTCAGTCATTGTAGAACACGTTTTGACCCGTGACAAAAGTACGATGTTACATGTAGTGCATTTGTCATTGTCAAACGTGTGCTGCTTACCGTAAATTGAAGCTGGCAGCATTACATTTCGTTTCGTTTTTTTTTCCTCTAGCATTTTCAACTCTGCAATTTCATCCCAGATTTCTTTTTTTTGTAGTACAAATTTTGCCAAATACAGTGACTCAACAAGCTGCAGCTTTTTTCTCCACCAAAAAGTTTCACTGCTGTTTCTCAGAGTACTCGAGTGTGAATCCATTACCACAAGCCGGATGTTTTATAGGATGGTCCACTCTTTAGAATTAGCCACATTTTTTTCCCCGGTACGTTGGTCAGTTTGTTGCATCTGACCACCGATTGCTTTTCGTTTGAATCCTAATCTTCATTTCGCCCCAAAAATGCTACTTCCAAATCTCAAAAGTAAGTCTGAACCGTATTATAAAGTCTATCATGAAAGAGATGCTGGGTACAAACTGTAAGTCAAACAAAGAATTTGGTAAGCAGAAAGAATGATCCGGTCGGAAGAGGTATTCTGTGTTACACGTTTGCCATGCTGATGAAACGAATCTGCTTACCGTAAATTTGTGCTTACAACTCGATACTAGATCCTCATTCCTGTCGGATTCTCCATGTTGTGTAGTGCGTTGTGGACATGTCGAGTTGTGTACCATAATACTGTTTGTAATGGTATTTTATTTTCTGTAAGCTGTGTTTGTGAAATCAGCCATACGGCGTCTAGGCATGCGCGATGTCTGCCCCCACAGTCAACCACCCCTACTCCCCCTCTCAAAAGCTTCTAGCACCGCCCCCAATTCGGTCCTCCACAAAATGCATGCCAAGGTTTGATCACCGGTTCTCTGAAGTGGGTTACCACTTGAAATATTACACGCAAGTGGAGGAGTCTAGTTGGCAGTCTTTTTACAAAGAGAACACGAATGTTACACATCGGAGGCCCTTGAAGTACAGTTTACCGTGCCTCGTTACAAGCACTCATTTGGGTAATGACATATCACTCAACCTATTTTATTAGTGTCTTTATCATTGCTTACAGACGGAGATCGACTGTTTTACCATGAACAAGCAAATCTCAAATCTGTCAAAAACGCATTAATCATAGTTCGCGTCCTCCTTTCTAACAAGTGACAAATCTCGACAAGGACAAACACGGGTCACCTGTTGGTTCTCTCTCTTTCAGTAAGTGGGGGTCTGGGTCCCGAGTTGCAATGGGGATTTCATGAGGTAGGGGGTTTAAAGTTGTGGCATTCCCCCACCCCCGCTCCCCCAGTCTGTGACTTCAGATCAGTGGCAGCCCAGACAATATGTGACGGAAAGTCACATCGTGGCATTCTGTGTTACAAGCGAAAATGTCAATTTTTTTCAGTGGCCAGGTGATTTTGAGATGTTTACATCTGAAAAACCCCCATTTTATCTGTCACTTCCCAAAGCTTTCGAACTGAAGTCGATCTTGAACTGTTTTTGTTTGTGTATCGTTTGTTTTTGCACTGAGATTATAGTCTGCAAGGTTTACAGACTTTGGACTCTATTTTCTCAAACCAAGTGTTCAAGACTCTAGAATCTTCAAAAGGTTATAGCGTGGTCTAGGAATAAACCTTGGCATGCATTTTATGTTTATGCGGCAGCTTCAATGCCCCGAGCTCCACCCCAACCCCCAACCCCCCAAACATCTTGCTCCAATCCCGCCCCCAGTTCTACCTCCAAACTCCGCCCCCAGCCTCTGCCACCCTTTTGATCTTTGTTACATCCTACTCGCATGTATGTGTATATTTTGTTTCCTCCACCCTACGTCTTTGCAATGTCCTTATCTCTAGGCTGCTTACTAACAACAAGCTCACCAAAGTCCACGGACGATTTTTCTTCGGCCTTAAAAAACTGAGAAGTCTGTAAGTATGGTACCCCGTATCCTCGTCATCCTCCCATCCATTCATGTTTGCAGTGAATGAGCATCTTTCTCACAAGGGATCATCGGTGCCTGTCTGTTTGTTTCACTGCTTTATGTAGCTTTGCTTGTTTGGCATTTAACTCCATGACAAGACAGCTTTAAGTCAAACAACTTTGTAAAATTTGTAACCTGCCATCTGAAAATAAGTCTGAAAATAATCGGAAGTTTGTTTGTGATTAAAGAAAACAAAACAAGCAGAAGGTATGGTATAGCAAGCTCAGTCGAAACATTGCAAATGGAAAAATAATTGTAAGGTTGCAAGCTGAAGAATATGCACTAGAATATTTTCATTTGAAATGTGGGGAATGGAATTTAAATATGTGAGCAATCTGTCTGATTTTGAAAGATTACCGTGAAAGATTGGCTAATTGAGTTGGAATAATTGATGTGTTTTGATCATCGGAAATGTGAAGGACATGCGTTTGATCTTATCCAAAATTGTCACGTTGACAATCAAAAGAGGAGGGTTTTTTTGTCACCTCGAGATCAGGAAACGGATAAGAATTAGTCATTGACAGAATCAACATTCTGAGAAAGTGAAATGCTGGCTGTCGTGGTTTTAGGCTGGCTGTAACGTTCGCTTTGTATCTGCACGTTTAGAACTAACATGTTGTTGGTCTCTTGGCATGAGGTGGTGTTGTATGAATAACTTTTGTATACCTAATCTATCGAGAGTGATAAACTGGTTCCGCCCCCTCCCCGAAAAACATTGGAGACCGGTAGCTAGTAAAACAATAATGGAAGGACTGGAACCAGTCTACCCAGGTGATTGAGCCCAGACATAGCGTGTTGTTTAGCAGATTCAATGAAGTAGGTGGCATTGAGTGGAATACTCTCATTCCAGATCGGCATCGGCAATCGCTTCTTGTCTTTTCCCCAGAAATATATGAATGAAACAGCTCTTCTGCCACTGAGACCCACACACCTTGATTGATAGTTATGTGACATAAAAACTGCAGTTCATTGGTCGATTAGCAGAGGTTTCAGTTTGAGGTCGAGGGTTTTGACGTTAATGTTGAGGGCGTTAATGTCTATATAAACCCTTCTGATTGTATGGGACAGGTTGTGTAATATATTGACATGTAAATTGCACTAATTCTTTTATTATAACACAGGATTTTTTTTTATCCCAGTGGGCATCTGTGCTTATCCGTAAAATGTTTTACAAAAAGTACTTGGGGCTGAGAAAAATAATGGAGAAAATGGCTTTGTTTAACCCCTTGAGTGTGGTTATTTATAATGAGGCGGTGGGGTGCCGGGATGGCCTGTGCAGTTAAGCAAACGAACACAAGAGGCTTGTGCAGCCAAGCGTAACATACACAATAATTTTGTTTTTGACGTGTATAGACGTCATCCGTCTTCAAAGGGTTAACCATAGAGAATGTTGATCTGGCTTTTTTTTTTATACCGTAGCTTAAATGTAGTTTAGGGACTGACTACACTTCCTGCCATTTCAACATTAGATCAGCACCATATATGTGATGCGATCAAGCAAAATCAGTCTGAAGTAGGCCCTGGTCAATTTTGAGATTTTTACATATTCATTTGTAGCGTACTTCAAGCTCCATATTAGTGAAAACCCCATGTGAATACGACCTTTGGTTAAAAAGTTACAAATATTTGAACACCGGCACATTAAAAAGAAAGAAACTGAGAAAATCAAGTTAAAAGTTACAGTACTTTCATTGAGTCATTTTTAGCACATTTATAATACATGTCATATTTTCATGTGATTTTTCCACTGCGAACATATTTTGGCCCATATCTCAAAACAAGGATTGCCGAGTTCTGACGGATTTTGCTCGATCGCATCACATATTTTATAATGTTATCTGTGTACTTAAAATGGGAAAGCTGGTTGGTACATGTAGTTACTAACTCATATATTTGAAGGTATGTGTATGTGCACATGTATATATCATATATATGCACTTATGTAACAGGACAGTTAATAGTATAATTTGTAGTTCATGTTTCTCATTCTGTGAGAATTTAAACCTCATTCTGACAGTCATCCATAGAATAGTGTTTTTTTTCTAATAACCGGTGTTTCGTAACAAGAAGTTATGTGCACAAGGGTGCTGTATGCAAAAAGCTGCAAGTACGGTAGAGACGGCATTTACCTGGTGCACGCTCACTGTTTAATCTGTTATTACATCCAAGATTTGATGGGTACCAGCAGGAAGGGCCCCCACCCCCAAATATAGTCTGGTGCACTTTAAAAGCTAGAAAGTTAGACAGGCATGATGTCTACAGACCTGGCAGCCAGACCTTTAAAAAGTTGTTGAAATACATACAGAGACGAGTGCCAACAAGCAAACAATATCTTTTTTTTTAATTGTAGCCTTTTAAGCATATATTTTATTTGGAATCCAGTTGGCTTTGTTGAGCACTGAAACATGAGCATTGATTTGAATGGTACTAAGAAATTCACTGATTGATTTTTGAAATCAGTATTTTGTTGGTTCATTTTTTTCCCCCCACAAAACATTTCCCACATTGCAATTTGCTGTTTGTCGTCCCCCCCTTCCGTAATCCCAAGGATCTTTGCTGAAAGATTTGTTCAGGGTCTCATGTCCTGTCTGTCGTTCCTCCCCGTTATCTCTTCGCTGTTGCAACCGATTTTTCAGCGGACGTCTTATAATGACGCCTTCGCCCTGTTGACCCTCTCCCTGCTCTAATACGAAATTGCCAATTATTTCTGTAGTGGGTTGTCGTCTTGCCACTGAACCCATTTCAGTTTTAGCTTGGTAGCCTTGGTCTCTGTTTGCTACAGAGAGTAAAAGTCCTTTCATGGCCCACAAATTGAAGGAGATCCTTTTTATAGAAAACGCCTAATCACTTCATTCGTAGAAGTAATGCATCTTGTGCACTGGATTGTACAGAGGCATGAAAAAACGTGATATATATGGCACAGATCCTAATCTTTTTCTAATATTTAAGATTTCAGTATTAAAGATAAATGAAACCTCGAGAGAAATATTAACAATGCAGAACATTAAAAACACAAACAAATTGAGCCTTTTTTGGGGTATCCAGCATCAACTGGTCACGTGATTTTCAGTCCAGTTTGGTGAATAATGTACTAACTTGAACAAAGAACAAAGAATGATTGTGAGCTTTTAGCTGCTGATACTGATTATGATATGCTTTAAATACATGGCATTAGTTAAGTTTCTTCGTGGTTTCTTTACCCGGTATTTGACTACCCGATGAATGGTGAATTTTGACAAGGTATATTGAAATAAGTGGAAAGTCACTCTAAGGCATTTTGAGTTGCAAGCAAAACCAACTATTTTTATTTTTTTTTTATTTGGGACGTTCTTGTTATAAACTTTGGCATGTCACAGAAAAGGGTTTTCGGATGTAAAAATGTTAAAATCCCCCCCCCCCCCCAAAAAAAAAGGGGTGGTTATACGGTGGTTATACGGTATAGTTCCCACGGTTCACCGACTTTGCGCCTCTTTTTCTCAAAAGAAGCTTTCATTCAAATTCAAGCTGCTATAGCGCGGGCTAAGAATGGTATACAAAACAACAGTACATCAAATTCAAACTTATAACGTCAGTGTCGAGAATCTAGAGTTATCTCAAATGTTCAAATGTTGCTAAATTTCACCTGTTTCATTGTGGCGGGTCACAATTTTGCAGCGATTTTTGACAAACACCAGCTCCGTCCATATTGCAATATGCAGTAACAGCCGTTACTCTTCGATTCTTTATCTCGTCAGGAATCTGAGGAGTAATCGACTGACCTGCATCGGGAACGAGACGTTCATCGGATTGAAATCACTGCGTCTGCTGTGAGTAGCACAATTCGCCAGATAGATGCAGCTCTCTTTTCTTTTTTTGTAACGGCCAAAAGCCCGACTTGGGATGACGTTAATTTCAGGCTCCTCTTACCCTATTTTCAGGCTCCTCTTACCCTATTTTCAGGCTCCTCTTACCCTATTTTCAGGCTCCTCTTACCCTATTTTCAGGCTCCTCTTACCCTATTTTTAGGCTCTGGACAAGAATCTCTCTGGTATCCCTGCTGATTGATTGCTCGAGTTTATCCCGGGGATAATTGTATTCTGGGTTTTCCTTGTGCTCCTTAAAACTGAAAATTCCCTCCTTGTCCTCTCTCGTTCAAATACTCGGAGCCGGGGGAGACAAGTGAGATAATGAACTGATCAGGCTACCCAGGATAAACCAGAAAATAAGCATCAGGGTGGTGTGCTTTTACCCCTTGTGTCCGGCTGTTATTGATGGGGGGGCTGATATACCGAGAACGGGCTGCACAGCCAAGCGTAAACACAAACCACAGCCAACCACACTGAATAGGGTGGTCCTATTTATCGCTCTTGGAGCTCCTCCCCTTTTGTGTGAATAAAAGCTTTGTTTGAAAAAACTTCATCTATTCATTACAATCCCAGTGAAGAACAAAATTTGAAACTTGAATGGATTGTGTATGTGCAGGAATGCGCATATAGATGACAACCAACCAGGTGGTCTTTTTCAAACCACGGCTATGACCGTCCGCATTCAAGAGGTTAACGATGCAGAATGAACTGAATCATGTCCGACATCCAGCTTTTCTTACTGTCCTCTCAGAATCACCTGTCTGTATTCACTGATGAAAGCATGTTACTTGTTGCACCTGACAAGAGTGCAGCTGATGTAGAAACTCACAGTTTACACTCATCTCTCCATGCAATTTGTCTTTCCGACATCATAGGGCACTGTATGACAACGGGATCAGCACAATCACGTCTGGTGCTTTTGACTCGCTCAAAGAACTTTCTACAGTGTAAGTAATTTATGCGAATCATTTGATTTTGTTGGATTAGTTGCCTGTATCGACGCTGCACAAATTGCATACTTGAAATGTTGAATTTTTCGGAGAGATTTAAAATTGACACGTTTGCATGAGACGCCTTATCTCTCATTATACCGAGGCTGTCTACCGTCTGTGGGACCTTGCCGTGTTGCACTCATCATGTCTCATAAACACTTTGCAGCAAAGTTTCCAGATGGCCTGTGTATGTATGCAGCATTTCACTACCAAGTCAAGACGAGGGATTTATTTGGCAGGCAATTCTGAATATCCTAATCGCTTGTAGGGGTGTGCGTTAACGGGTAGTATGGGAATTGGGTACCCAGGTACCCGTTAAAGAAAGCCAATCTCAGAAATTGCCGTTCATATTGTTTGTAAAGGTCCGCATGTTAATACTACGTCATTGGTGCAGCGAGATGCAAGTGTGTACAGTGAGAAATAGCTTTACGGTGTAAATTGCATGTTCGCAAGCGTCATAAATGTTAGTTTGTTTTGTTTTTCCATGTACCCTGGTTTTCATTTTGAAAATTCCCCACAAATGACATTCAAAAACTTTGTCATTGTCTGAGAATTGACTAAGTAATATGTTTAATGGCTACGGGTGCTCGATTCCATAATCTGGAACAGGTTCCTGACATTAGCCGTCGGGTACACGGGTACCTGGTTTGGATGCACAGCCCCAATCGCTTGACCTCAAGGATAGTGGGCAGAATAGGTTTTATTGGAAGTATGTGTTATCAGTGGAAACTTGTTGGTTTATGTAGGAATTTGATGGGCAATCCCTTGAACTGCAACTGCCACCTGTCCTGGCTGCCAGAGTGGTTGAACTCCAGGAACGTCGTGACGGGCAACCCCATCTGCCAATCCCCCGACAACCTACGGGAGGTCCCGCTTGAAGAGCTTGAGAAGGACGACTTCACTTGCGAAGGTTGTTACTGTTATTCATTTATTTCTGGTAATGGAACCAAGGATTCCTTAAAGATAGTATACAGCATTTGCTTTTGCTGTAATTTTCAGAAATAAATTGATTTTTGGGTTAGTATATGGGAAAACAGAGAGAAAACAATTCTGTTCTAGTATTCTGGTTCCCTGGCCGTACTTTAGACAAAACGTAACAATTTATAGAGTCCAGGAATTATCAGGTCGGGGAACTAGACTATTTCCAGTGATTGTCGGCCGACAATCGTTGGAAAATGATATCAATGTTCACTTTTCTTGAAAACGACAGCACACCAGGTGCCAAGATTTCACAGGATGCTTGAGACTGCTATTTACTTACAGTCTAATAATTCAGTAGTTTTGTTTTTTGATGTTTGCAAATGGTGTATACTACCTGTAGACGACTAAAGGAATGTTTAGTTTCAACCCCTTTCTGCTCGGCTGTTATTGATGTGGGGGATTGAGGATAAATTGAGTGTGCACAGGAATGTGCATATGTAGATGACAACCGGCGGTATTTTTCAAAATGCGGCTTTGGCCATCGTCCATATTTAAGAAGTTAAAGATGGGCGGAACACCCTAAAGTGATTATTCCAAATTTACCCCACAGAATCAGGCAGGGACTGAAAACCCAATCCTCATGTCGGACCAGGTGGGATTCGAACCCGGGTCACATAGTGACCTTCAATCAATTTTTAAAAATATCAGCAATATGAACTAACTTTTTTTTTATTATTTGAATCTTTTGTCTGCAGATAATGATCTGAATAGCTGCCTGCCATCCATCGCCTGTCCCAGGGAGTGTGCTTGCAGTGGGACCGTGGTCCGTTGTAGCCGGAAGGAGCTCACCATACCTCCACGAAACATCCCGCTGACCGCCACCGAGATGTAAGTCCTCATATCAGAGTCATAATCGTCTCAGAAAAAACAAACTGATTGCTTGAAACATTCGTGTTTAACCGAGTCTGAAATTAAGCTATTGCAGAAAGTAAAATTGATAATTGAGTAATTGCATAGCAAATAGAATTGCCAAACAAAAGCCTTCTTTTATAAAATAAGCACAGTACACTACCATAGTCCAACGTGTAGCATTTAACATTTATTTCATTTCTTGAGTGTCATTTCTATAAAATAAATTCAAAAGCGTTGTACAGTACAATAATAAACGTGATGAAAACTTTCAGAAGATAAAAGCCACAAAATTCTACAGAGAAAACACAAAAACCTCCAAAGCGCTCTACAATACAAAATCAACCCACTTGCATTGTTGACTGACTAAAAAAGGGTCTGTCATGCAGAAAACATGCATCCACAAGTGTTGTCACATAACTGATCCACCTGTTGTGTAATATTACCGCACCTGTTGTTTCTCCATTTCAGATACTTGGATTCCAACCAACTGGTGACTATCCCTGAAGGAATGACAAATCTCAAGAGTCTTCACACACTGTAAGGACTCCACCCATGTATCAGCAGACAAAATTAATCAAAACTAGCCAGTTTATTGTCCAAGACCTTATTTGTAGAGTGCTATGGTCCAATGGTTATGGTGTCTTACCCATGTGTGGTGGTGTGTGGGTTCGAACCCTGCGAGGAACCATGGTGCTTGTGTTCATGGGCAAGATGCTTTATCACAACTGTCCATAATGGAGTGCTGTGGCCTCGTGGCTTAGTGTACCGAACTCAAGATTTCAGTGATACTACAGATTGTGGGTTCGAGAATGGCTGGGGTCATGGTGCGTGTGTCCTTGAGCAAGGCACTTTGTCACAAGTTGCTTCTCTCCAGCCAGGAGTAAATGGGTACCTGTGAGGGCAGTGAGGGTTATGTGTTTGATTAGCCCATGTGCGCTTAACTTGCAGCCGGGGCGGTATACTCCTCAGGGAGTTGGGAATGCTTCAGGAATGATTAATGGGCCCGATGAGCAGGGGTAATAATATTGTAAGCGCTGTGATATAGTTTACTATGTTGAGCGTTCTTAAATGCCGGTTATTATTATTATTATTATTATTAATTGTATCAATGTTACCTGTTAGGATAGTGAACAGGTTCGCTGATCCTGAACTGCCGCATAAACTGACCTTGCATTGACATGAGTGAGACACCATTGGACCACAGTGCTTTATTCAATCATTAGTCTCTTCGAAGGCACCTCTAGTTTTTTTTACCTAATTCCATTTCAATGCTTTCTTTTCTGTGCAGAGATCTCAGCACCAATCTTATCACAACGCTTCCGGAGAATGCCTTTGCCAACATGACCAAGCTATCAACTCTGTAAGAATAGTAGTGATACTTTAAACCTCTTAAAAAAACCTGTGAAATAAATTTTCTGAGTGAACAGAGGATATTGGAAGAAGCAGGATCTGAACCTGCGACCTCCGGATTACTGTACTGGTGCTCTACCACAACTGAGCTATCTAACCATATGTTGGCGGTATCCCAATTTGTCAGTTTCTTTGGTTTGGGGATGCTTGTTAGAAGCTCTATAATAATTGGATTAAGCTGCATTTATTCAGATGTCCATTCCTGTAACTTTAATTTCAAACTTTAATTTTTGCATACCTGAACATTTTATTATTTATTTTTTAGTGTGCGGAACATTTAAGTAACTAATAATTTGGTTCCTATTTTCTCATTCAGGATCTTGAGTTACAATCGCATAGCCTGCATTCCACCTGGAACGTTTGCCGGATTGCGGTCACTACGAATTCTGTAAGTTGACCCTTGCTCATTCAAGTTCACATTGTGAGTCGTTTTTATGAACAGACCAGTTCCATGGTGGTTAACGATTAGCATTGTGCTTACTTAGCAAAGAAATTGCATGAACCTTAGCAATATTGCATGGCTGAGTCGTGCTGACCTTTAAACTTGATCTTGTTCCTTCAAAGGTCACTCCAGGGCAACGACCTGTCGACCATTCCAGATGGTGCATTCAGGGATCTCAGTTCTCTAAGCCACATGTAAGTTCGCTCAGACATTTTGTTGTACATTCCTGACAATATAAGATATAAAGAGTCCAACAAAGATATTTTACAAAGGTCTGCAACGTAAAGTTGAATTCCCCAAGAATTTTGCAGAGAATGTGAAGTAGTAGAATATGCACAGACGCACCGTTAATTAGCCTGATTTTTGTTTATATTGCCATGTTCAGACATGAATCAAAGACCATTAAGACACGAATGAAGTATTCTTGAATCCCAGACCAAGTCTGGGCTAGAGCAAGACTCGAGTCAAGTGTGGACTTATCCGAGTCCAGATGTAAGTCTAAGAGCATTATGACATGAAAACAGAGAAGTTAGAATCAAGTCTGCATTTTAGCCAGGGTTAGTGAAGTCTGAATTGAGCCATTTTTTCCCAACTACCATTTAAGAAATATAATTGCAAAATAATATTTTTATAGTTTTGGACTTGGATCCAGATCCGGATTCACCTACAGATCTGCCTGCGTTGACACAATATATCAGAAAATTAGAATTAGGAAAGTTGGGAGAACACTTTTACTACAATGCAGGAGTCTGGGGTTCGAATCCACAGAGTCTTAACAGTCTCTTGTGTATTTTTGTTGACACAGTGCTCTAGGCAACAACCCCTTGTACTGTGACTGCCATCTGCAGTGGCTATCGGAGTGGGTCCAGGCAGACGGCTTCAAGGAACCAGGGATTGCAAAGTGTGCCGACCCCTACGACCTCCGCGGAAAGCTCATCCTTACAGCGCCGTCCAAATCCTTTGTGTGCACCGGTAAGGATATGATTGTGTTTGCCAACACCCATAGGTATTATTGGTTTGGATTGACAGGTCTGTGGGGGACAGTTACAGCTGTATTTGAAGTATATTATACAAAAACAGGTTTGTTGTCATCTCAAGTCATCTCAAGTCACTATACAAGTCACTTCACAAGTAACAAGCCATTCAAACACGCTATATAACAAAAGCATTCCTTTGTCATCCCATGTAGCTTGTGAGCTGACTTGTGATTGACTTGTGATCTGCCTTTTGATTTGACTTGTGATTGACTTGCGACTGACTTGATTACAACTCTGCCCTACGCTGGTGGTCTCTCGATGAGTCAATATCTGCTGTCGCTCAATGTCTCGGCTAAAATTGTTCAGTCGCTTCATGTGCGAGAGGTTATAAAATAGGGTTAGAGCTCAGTTGAAAGAGCACTTGAAAGGTTATATTTTGGTCTCGGGTTCTGTTCAAGGATTGATCAAAGTGACTTTGTGTTTAAAGATTCATTTCAAATTATAGTTTCTACAGAAGAGTATTTTGCACAGTCGCACAGATGTTTAGTCCCAAATTTTGCTGGTGACCCAATTAAGTTTCAAGCGGTTTCCTTTACTCGCTAACCGTTCCACAGAGGAACCGGACATGACTATCCGAGCCAAATGCAACCCCTGCCTGTCTGCTCCGTGCGAGAACAACGGCGCGTGCTCAGTCAGCATGACGGATCGCTACACCTGCGAGTGTTCGGAGGGGTTCAAAGGTCGCAACTGCGAGGTGCAGCTGGACACCTGCGAGGGCATGCCTTGCCTGAATGGCGGGCAGTGTCGGAATCTGGATGGTGGATTCAGGTGGGTGAGTTGATCATGTAGACACGGTATTCAGGTGACATGCTCATGACGTATCCTCAAGGTCATGAGGTGCCAACCATCGTACAAGTCGGCACTTTGATTACTTTTAACTCGTTTCTTGATGTTTATTGCCACATAGCAGCCTAACTGCGAATCTGTCTCCCTCCCCCACCCCTTCCCCCACTCTCAGCTAAACAGTACATTTTTTGTTAGATTTGATATGCTCTAAATGAGGATACATATGATGGTTTATCCGCATACCCCAAAGATTTCAGCTATCTTGGAAGAACTCTCTAGCCGTTATATTGAGAACTAATTAATGCGGACGAGATGCTCTTTTGCGATTTTCCTTACATCAGATGTGAGTGCCCGGAAGGGTTTGAGGGCGACCTATGTGAGGCTAACATTGATGATTGCAAGAACCATCGCTGTATGAACGACGGAATCTGTCAGGACGGGATCAATAACTACACATGCTACTGCAGTATGGGCTACTCGGGTACGTCTCACTTTACGTTGTTTCTTAATTGATTTTTTTTTTCTGCAGATAATTAACAGGCAAGAAAGGATTAAGTGATCGGTGGCATAAATCCATGCCCAAAGTTCGGAGAGAGGGGGATGATCAAGTATTTACTTTTAAAAATTTCCTCTAATGCACGGAACACGATTTTTCTCTTTAACCCCTTGAACCCAGGCATACCGGGTGTTTCATGGGGGCGCTGGGGCACCAGGCCGGGTTGTGCAGCCAAGCAAAATGGAAACAAGAGGCTTGTGCAGCCAAGCATAATGTACACAATACCCCAATAATTAATTGAAAATGCAGAAGGTTGCAATTTTCAATCTGCACATATTTGTGTCAACCGGTGGCAAGGGGTTAAAGGCAGTGTACATGATTGGTCATTGTTGCAATTTTCAAAAATGGGCGGATTTGGGGGTTAGTATGTTATAGGAAATATCGTTCCATTGACCTGTTCAAAGTTTTGCGTTGTTGGATGGCGAAAAAACCAAGAGAAAAACGGCGCTCGTTTTCAACCGTCGGGCGGATAATAGCCTTTAGTCAAGGCGCGCGTGGCTACCTGGACACGTGACGCGCCCTGAATGCCAGCATGTCCGGGGCGCGCCACTAACCACGAGCCTTGACAACGACAGCATACCTGGTGCCATCATTTCACAGGATGATTGAGACTACTATTAACTTACAGTCTAGTAAGGTATTTCGTAATAATTCAGTAAAACAAAAATTGGAGGATTACCAATCGTGTACACTGCCTTTAATACTCTGGTGATCTTTCTTCAGGGACATACTGTGAGGTGGACAAAGATCTGTGCGCCCCCAGCACCAACCCGTGTCAGAATGGAGGAATCTGCTATGATCTGGGTCGCAGTTACAGGTAATGACAGTTCATCACGCCATCATGGAGGCATTTATATCCAGCTTTTTTTGCTTCCGGCTAGTTCAGTCCAAACATGCAGTTTATCAGGTCTAAATGTTATAGTTTTAATTTTAAGAATGTTAAAGTTTTTAATTTTTTTTTTTTTTTAGTTTTTAATTGTTATATCCCACTATGTAATGTACTGTCCATACACTGTACATACAATTGCAATTTTCGGAAAGCACATTCGGGTGATGTGGGGTGGGGTGGGATGGGATAGGGTGGGGTGATGTGGGGTGGGGTAGGGTGGGGTGGGGTAGGGTAAGTTAGGGTAGGGTGGGATGGGGTGGGGTAGGGTGGGGTGATGTGATGTAAGATGCGGTGGGGTGATGTGAGATGTGTTTGGATGGGTGGGGTGATCTGGGAGTAGGGTGATGTGGGGGGTGGGGCGATGTGGGGGGTGGGGCGATGTGGGGGGTGGGGCGATGTGGGGGATGGGGGCGATGTGGGGGATGGGGTGATGTGGAAGTGGGGTGATGTTGGGTGGGATGGGGTGATGTGGGGTGGGGTGATGTTGGGTGGGGTGGGGTGATGTTGGGTGGGGTGGGGTGATGTTGGGTGGGGTGGGGTGATGTTGGGTGGGGTGGGGTGATGTTGGGTGGGGTGGGGTGATGTTGGGTGGGGTGGGGTGATGTTGGGTGGGATGGGGTGATGTTGGGTGGGGTGGGATGATGTTGGGTGGGGTGGGATGATGTTGGGTGGGATGATGTTCAATGTATGGTACAGGTAATTGGGTGACCTATTGGTATTGACATATAAAAAGCTGACACACTCCACTATGATGCCCTTTTACCTTACCAATCTGACGCCAAATATTTCAAATTTGTCATTTTGTTTATTCAAATGGATAGAATGAGATTCGGGTGGAGATGGGATGGAATTAATTAATATTGGTTGTAGTGAGGGTGGAGGGTGTTGTGGGGCCTCCCCTCCCACCTTTGGCAGCGAGCCATGGCAGCTTTGCTGTTCTAGTTTTTGCACTTTATGGCGTCTTCCGTACGCAATGGGTTAAGGAGAGATTTTAATAGTTAATGGACTCGAGTAATTTCTGTTTTTTTGTGTAATGTGCTATTTATTGATTTATCCCCAATAGGTGTGAATGCCTGCCCAACTTCCTCGGCACGAACTGCTCCGAATCCCACCTGGACTGCCGCTCCCAACCCTGTGAGAACAACGGCCAGTGTATCCAGGAAGAGGACCAGTTCATCTGCAAATGCCCGCCGGACTTCACCGGCGAGTCCTGCCAGAGCAACCCCATGGTGGTGTTCCCCCAGGACAGCCCCTGCATCTCCCACGACTGCCAGAACAACGCCCTGTGCCAGGTGGACAACGGCGAGTACACCTGTCTGTGCCCGCCAGGTTACATGGGCAAGAAGTGTGAGATCTCCACCAGCCTGACCTTCGCCCAGCACAATGCCTACATGAGCATCGACCCGCCTGAAATGTCCATCCCGCTCAACTTCAGCATTACCTTCGCCACCACGGAGGAGAACGGCATCCTGCTGTACCACGGGGGCTACCACGGCGATGTGGACCATTTAGCCGTGGAGCTTTTCCGTGGCCACGTCCGGGTGAGCTACGACGCCGGTAACTTCCCCGCCACCACCATGTTCGGGGACCAGAACCTGAACGACGGGGAGTTCCACACCATTCAGGTCCTGGTGGTGCGTAGGAACATCTCCTTGAAGATCGACGATGAGGAGATGCAGAATGCTACTAATGAGGGTCCCAGCGAGTACCTAGTGGTAGACGCCCCCATGTTTATCGGTGGTGTGCCTACGAAAGAAAATACATATGCCGTTCAGCAGTGGCATCTCAGGAACGGATCCAGCTTCCAAGGTAACCATCGTTACAAGTTTTTGAGGCTTTTTACAAATGGCATGCAAACTGTTCAGCCATTCCCAAAATGTAAGGTGTCAAAGGGCATTACACCAAAGCTAAACTGTATACGCTTCTTGAGGTCTCATGGTCCAGAGGCCTTGAAGTTGAAAAGAAGAGGAATTATCAGTTTATCGGCCATGCAGCGTTAGGTTTAACCCATCATTAAACAGGACTATGTGCCAAGATGCCCCACTCAGATTAGCGACGGCAAAGCCATTTGAATCCTGCATTTAGGACACCCCTTTGTTTCTTTTGTGTTACACCAGCATCTAGTGCCGAGGCCCTGGAAGCGAGGCCCAGGTGGTATTTTTCGGAACCAGATGCACGGTTTAAAAGACCTCACTGGAAAATTAAATGTTTCACAAACCGTGTGTTGAAAGCCTGGAAGTCTTAGTTAACAGACATCACCTTTACTTCAGCAATGCAAATTGTTGCTGATATTGTCTGCTTGTGTTTGTAATTTTTTTATTTTAAATGATATGATTGCCATAAAGAAAAATATACATACAGCAGTCATAAAGATAATTGTATTATTGCTTTACTGTTTCCCTTTTCTGTTTCTCTCCTTATGTCTGTCCACCTGTCTATCTATTTGTCTGTTTACTGATAGGCTGCATGCGTGGCTTCTTCATCAATGATACGCCCGTCACGATTGAGTATGCGGAGGTGTTGGACGTGACGTCGACCTGCCCGGCCCTGGAAATGCCGGATCCGTGCCAGAACAACCTGTGCGAGCACGGCTTCTGCCGGAAGGCGGATTCCGCCCGCTATACCTGCGACTGCCAGGATGGCTGGATGGGGCCAATGTGCAACACAAGTAAGTCTTGCCGTGATTGGCCGATTGACAACCACACGCAACAGGTGTAATCAGAGTAATGGTGCACCTGTTATTTGCCTTTGGATGGGACTTCCTATTTTTTTCTATAGCTTCCAACATTTAGATCACTCTCCAAAATTGGTTAAAATAATGTTGACCTCCCTAAAATTTTAAAAACTTGTTCGGGTTCCTGAACAAATTTTGTCAAATATCACAACCAAAATAATCCACTTCCCAAAAACATTTTTTTAAATGTCGTCATAACCTTATGCATTCCCATTCTTCCAGCATTCCCATTCTTAATTACCACCTCTCAATCCTATTCTTGCACCCAGGAACGACCTGCACAGGCCAGCCCACCACCCACACGGTGGAAATGGGTTCCTGCCGGAGCCCCACACCCATCAAGAACATGGTCTGCAGCGGCGAGTGCGGCATCTCCTGCTGCCAGCCGCAGCGGGTCCGCACCCGCAACATCGTCCTGCAGTGCGACGATGGCACGCAGTTAAAGCACAAGCTCAAGATCGTCCGAAGCTGTGCCTGCCAAGAGTGCGTCCGGCAGCCGGGGATATTAAACGAGCCGGAATAATTTCCCTGAAGGTTCACGGGAGGTCTATAAATTTGTATAAAAATTATTATTCTTTAAAAAAAAATTAATGATAACTGTATGCTAAAGCAGATTAACCTAAGCTATTTTTGTAGATATTGTTTTCTATGCTGTAGTGATCGAACTGATCTCGAGTTTCTTCAAAGTGATTTATATAATTGTTTGTAACAGACTGCTCCACAAAGCAGCCTATTTTGGGGTTCGGTATGGAACCCAGACTCCTTTGAGCTTGAACATGCAATTCATGGATGTTGGTGGTCAATATAGAAATTTCCATAGCAGTAGCGTAGCATTGGGCCTCGATCAATATAATGCCTATTATACTCCCAGAGAGGACACCTAATTTGCATGAAGGTCATATGCAAATAGCGATGTCACTCTGGTCAGCTGTGGTATACATGACTACTTACGACTCATTAAGTCAAGTGCTGATTGCTCTCATGGCATATTTTGTACAGCTCTAAATGGTCTCCTCCTGTGATCACACAGTCTGAGTTTGCTTGTATTTCTATTCAAAGGAGTTTGGAAGTCTTGTTTTATATCAATTGTGTATAAAGCAGTTTTGGTGGGAGTGTACTTGATTTTGATATTCCGGCAGAACTTCACTATAACAAACACCAGTGTACGAAATATTTGTGGGATCGCAGGCAACACACAGCATTATTTGCGGCTGTGAAAGTGAACATTATTGTGGATCGCTCGGTGGTCATTAGTAGCGTAATAGACTGTGATACGTGCACAAGAAAGCTTATTTGTATCTGAAGCTTTGGTAGTATCACTCTGTCAGCAACGTGTTGCTCACTTCTTCTAGTCAATTTGTTCCTCAGCTTTAGATCCTATACCCCCAGGCTATGTAATCAAATGTTTTGGTGCTGACGAGTGGTGAACAGGCCCGCACATGTCTTTTCCCCCGCTACTGTGTTTCTGAAATGTGTATTTCCTTGATAAGTAACTGGTTTTGCTGTCACAGTAGACTCCAGAGGGCAGTATAGCAGTTGAATGTATCTGAATCTTGTATGTACGTGTGGTGGTGGTGGTGGTGGGGGGGGGGGGGGGGGGGGGGGGGGGGTGGTTGCACAAACGGTTGCACAAGCCAGTCCAAAGGGTCTATTTGTGTCGTCTTTGCCACCTGTAACTGGAGTAAGCAAAAATAAATATTGATCTGCTACATTCATGTGGACCAATGCATCAGACGACAAATCCAGCATGGAGGACCTCGTAGAATATAGCAGTCGTGCCGGATGTGAAAGGAAAATTGTTCCGATTGGTCTGATATCCCAAGGCGATTCGGATGATGTGCAGGTGGTTGTACATGTATGTCACCTTAAGCTCCAGGTCCCCAGATCAACTTCTTGTTCAGCGCTGCGGCCGGTCTCGCCATAAATTGATCTTGCCTGCCAACATTTCATCGCGAAATCGATCACCCGCCTGGGATACAGAGATTACAGTGCTGAATGGGAGAGATCCATGCTTCATAGCTTTCTCTGTCTCGAGGTTCTTATTACCCCGAGCAGTGTGAATGACTTGTCACAGTTTGTTTCTGATTTCTTACCTCACTTTTGTGATTTCTTTTCTCTTCAAGGTATTTGTTTTGTAGATGTACTTGTCATGCGTGTATGAGTCATTTGATAATGTCACACCACTGTAACATGCACCACAACTGCGAGTCCACTTGGACCCCAGTGACTATGAACGCATTTCTTTCAGAAAAAAAACCACTGTTGGTCAGTTGGGGGTTTGTGTGTGGGTCCTGTGATTACATTGTTTGTGTGTGGGTCCTGTCGTTACAGAGCATTTTAAGTATTATACACTGTAATATTGTCACATCACATGCCATCGATTGTCCCACAGACATTTTATGGTGACACCTAGGCCTTCAACATTGTCACACATGCATTACGATGTTGTGACATAAACCGTTTGGCGTTATGATGTTTAATATTGTCACGCAGGCCATAGTGTCACTGCTAGTCCAAATTGAAATTGTCATTTTTTTTACAGTTGAAAAATCGGTGCCTAAAAGAGTACTGAGGCCGGATTTTATGTGAAATTCCCTTCTGCAACCTCCGCCCATCCCACTCTTTTGTCCTTTTCTAAACACTGTTTTCTTTGGCTCACTCCCCTTTCTTTTGCTCCCCGTGCTCATGTACATCCTTTTAACTCCAATCGAGAAGTCAGACAGTTCCCCGCATCCTCTTCAAGTTTGCTTTGCGCCACTAATGAACGCTTATCTGCCGGGGACAGGAGGGCAAAAATCTCCCCTCCCCCTGAGGTGCAGAGATGAAAGTAATCCGTGTTGACAGAGTGAAGTGAAGCATTAATGTAGGTATCTTGACCGTGGGGAGTTCGGAACTGTTCGTCCTTCTCTCGCATTGAAGGTAGCCGGGAGGGTGATTTTTACCCGTAGTGAAGTCTGTTATCGTTTCGGACAGCCTATATATAGCCCTCGCGGTTATGGAAATCCTTTGTTTCGAAGGACATGATTTTTGCGGAAGTCGCGGAAAATCGGAATTCGCAAGCAGCCGGTTTAAACATGGTTTAAAGCTGCAAGGTGATGACAGTTTGCGTGCGGAGTAAACATGGAAACGAGGAATAGTCAACATTGATAATTTCCGCGGATTTAAAGTTGATTTCCGCGATAAGTTTTGATTATCTAGCATGGGGGGGGGGGGACGTTTATTGCGGAAATCCATAAATGCATGTTGACCTAGGCTTGATTTTATAATTCCCAGAAGGGTGACTAAAAAAATCGGCATTTGATTCACTCTTTTCAAATTTTGAAATAATGTTTTTCAACCCAGGAATAAAAAGAACAAAGAGGAAGCTTTGCATATTAAAGATGAAAAAAAAACCGCGAAATAAAAGTAACCCCGTCACCTGTAGGCTGTATGTCGCCTCTCTCCTGCTATGTTTAGCGCTGTACAATACAAGACCACGCTGAAACAGTTCAACAATGTGTACAGTAAGTATTCTTTTAATGCTGAAATATAGCCGATACTTGACATATCTGTGTATTTTCTTTTGTACATATTAATTGTCAGTATGATTTGCGTATTACTTTGTACGTATAGTGAGGAGTACGGTAGCTCTCCCTTTGTAACGATGTGGTCCGAACTTCCGTAAGGCGACGTATAATGTTAGAATGAATGTTTTAGCGTTTATTATTAAGCAATAAGATGAAGCGAGTTTGAGAAACCTGCTGTGAGTGGCCATTTTATTGTCACGTGTCGTCAAAATATAGTTCAAAGGTGAAGGGGTCGCTCACCTGATCCGGTTATCACTGGTTGTAGTGGACTGGGCATCAAGAAATACCAGTTGTTTAGAACTGTGGTTGGAATGACTTAAAATTAATTACTTGGCTCTCAAAATTGCTGCCCCGCCTAGGTAAGCACTTATCCAGAACCACCAAAATGAATCGTCATGTATTACTGAAAATGCGCTAGGCCTTATTTAATAGGCACAAGGCGCGATGCGCGCGACGATGTCATTTTGGTGGTTCTGGATAAGTGCTTACCCACCTAACAGTCGTCTGAAACTTATGAAACGGTTCCTTGTCTGGTACCCTACACGCTTATGTGCAACTGTATCTATATGACGGTAACGTACCAGACTTAATTTAAAATGGCAGCAACAAAATAGTTTTCTTGAATGCTTGTATTTAACTGCAGACATTATGTCCCTCAACAATTCTTGTTCACAAGAAGCACTAGTCGAAACAGGGTTTCATTTGTAAAGATGGGTTATTATATACCTTCAGTTTTTTTGATATTCGTTGTGAAATATAATTGCTACCGTTGAAAAGTTCTCAAGATTTTCTTTTTCTTATTTCTACAATTTCTTTTGACTGGATCAAATCCATGGACTCCGTATATCTGTGTCGGGCCGTGTCCGAATTATTTGGCTACGGCTGGATGTTACACACATGTCTATGGTATAACGGCTGCAGCCACTTCCCATAGACTCGTGTGTAATTTCAAGCCGTAGCCAAGTAATTCGGACACGGCCTCAATTATCCAGAAAGGTTCAGTTTGACCCGGAAGTGGTTACGGGCTTGGTTTGACCCAGGTTTATTTTGACCCTGCATGATTTGGCTCGGCCCAGAATGGGTCAGGCCACATGGAACCTAGGATCGTGGTCATGAACTATAAAACTCAATTCCATTTAGTGGAGAAGCATTAATTTTCGGAATTCGTAATCATCAAAAGTGCGACTTCTTAAACCAGAAGGTGAATTTTGCTTCTGACGTCTTCGCGATTATAATTGCTTGCGCCTTGAAAACCGTCGAGGCTGCCCATTAATCAAATAAAAACCAGATAAAGTTAAGCACATGCACTGCCAGTAAATCAATACGACATCTTTGTGTTTATTTGTGACATTTTCAATAGATTATCCAGTAATAACTTTGCATTTTCTAAAAAATAGAATGAACTTATGTTTCTGCTGCAGTTGTGTTGTGGTGTGAATATTGCCAAACTCAGCCACAAACGGTTCACTGTCAGTCAGCGGTGTGTGTTATTATCATAAGTGAATAATCGCAAAATGGATTGTTTTTTAAAGTTCCAGTAAACATGATATTCAATGTGGAAACTTACTTATATCCATTTGGGTATTGTATTCTTTTGTAGGTTAAAGCCAACTGTATATTAATCCGTTGATATATCGCGACACATTGTAAGTAAAAAAAACAAATGTTCGCCCGAATGTCATGTTATTCCCATTATGTATGTAATGATGTGTTATATGGACCATGGCAATTGGTTGGCATGACTCATAGTGTTTGATGGTATTGTTCACTAATGTGTAGTTTTCCGATCGTGAATGATTGTACGCATTATCAGGCTTTGTTTCAAATGTACAAAGTGTAAGGAATTTAGAACACTGAGCTGCAGTGGAAGTGTTTCTAATTCGTTCCGGGTCAATTATTGGACCGGTCTAATAGTAACCTGTGTAAAATATTGGACCGGTCCAATAGTTGGCCGCACAGCGTGGTATATAGGGCATCGTAACAGTGGTAACTCGGTGTCACCAGTTTTTTTTTATGAGGAAATTCCTTTTAATCTTAATTTGATTGTATTCTATTATTAAATGTATATATAAATGGTACTGGTCTTGTATAAATGCAGAGGTGACGGGCCTTGTTTGATGCCAAGCACAAACCAGGACGCACCAGTTAATAAAAAACAGGATTGAAGAAAATAAGCTTGACTATTGTATCGCATTGGTTGACTATTCAGCCCTGACAAAAGAGGGCGCTGTATAAAAACAACCGGTCAACATTTCCACAAATTTATATTCCGTCAATAGAACTTATCGCAAAATCCCGATTGGAAAATATTCCGAGTTTATTTCATCCACAGAAAGTAGTTTACCTTTCGGTTCTATAGCTGCAAGGGTGACTTGTATTCCGTCTTCGGTTCCAGGCAAATTTTCTTTTTAAATCTGTCTTGACAAGTAATCTGAACAAAACAGGAGTAGGCCCTAGGCTTTTTACTCTTGGGCGGAAGACGAGAACGGTATTACCCAAGTTAAGGAAAGGGGGAAGAAAGATGACATCAAACATTAAGATGTGCCACTGGGAAATCGTACAAATGAAAAAAGCTCGAGAAACTAATATCGTGTTCCGCAAAAACATGTCTTAAGCCTGCCAATTCAAGGACGTTATTTTTTTCTCCTTCAGTGCTCCTCTTCTTCTGTTCGCCTCACTTTCTTTTCAATCCCTATTTTCTTTTCGTCTATTTTGATCAGGAGAATATAGAGCAGCTCGGCCTGAAACTCTGCGGCGGTCCTGTGGACACACGCAGCTAATGCACAGAATTAGAAGTGCGTGGCATTTGGGGGGAGTAGAGCCTGAGGACGTCGTAATACTTGTGAAATATTCAACAGCTTAACCTGAATACGATACCAGGCTCGGAATCCTTGCGTTCAAAGCTGTGCTACAATGTAGTACAAACCAATAGGCCCTGACATTTAATGCTGTTATAATGAGTCGGATTTGAAGTCAGATTGTTTATAAAATGAAAATCTAAATATTAAATTGATATAGCTTGCAGCAGAGCTCATGTCAAAGCATGGCGAAGCTTTTCATCTATCAATTTAAAGTAGCTGTTTTTCAACACGGCATGTGTACAATACGGCGGCAACACAAACAGTTGGGCAGCAGTACTGACAACCAATACACCAACAACATCTGCAGCAAAAATATTGAGCTGCAGGAACAACAGGAGTAGCGACAACACAACGCCACAACAATACCGAGTACCAGCGATGACCCAAAAAAGCAACCACAACAGCAGAGATGGCTGGATTTCTCATCAAAAGATGCAGGATTCGTACAACAGCAGCAGCAACGCGGAGTTGCAGCACCAGCAACGAAATGCAATGGCTTGAATACCACAATCTCGTCCAGCAGCAACGTAACATATCATAAGCAAATTTACATACAGCAGCAGCATGCAACATGGAGTTGCAGCACTAGCAATGAAACATGAACACCACAACCGCATGCAACAGCAGCAGCAGCAGCAGCAGCAGCGTGACATCTTGTAAATAATAGTAGCACATCAGCAACAACACTATACGCAGCAACAGTGTGACGAAGCCACATCAACAACAGCATTATGGCATCAACAACAACAGCATAATTATAGCATAGCAGCATGACCACAATAACACCCATAGCCGCACAGCAACAGCAGTTCAACACAGCACCACCAACAGCGCAGTAACAGCAAAACACCAACACACAAAGCCACGCACATTAGCAGCAACATCAACAACGAAAATACCACCTACCATAAACGACCACAACTAACAACAATCCCTCGCCAGTACAGGCTCCCATGATAACCTGGTTTACCTGTGATACTCCTCGAAAGATTCTAGTACATCTCACTCTCTCAGCTGATGCCTTCGATACCTTTTATCAAAAACCCATAAGACGATTTCCAATTGACAAGAGAGATCGGTCGTTGCCCCAGAATCATCGCATATCGCCTGAGGGCCAATGTGTCTTATTCTCCTTCAGCATCGGCAGTCGGATCAATGGTACAATCAAGAGCGCTTCATCCACAATCTCCGGGAAGCAGCGTCATTGTGAGAGGAGCCTGGGGCTAAGTAATGCCAGTCATGTCCTCTAAGATCGTCAAGAGCTACGAAGACCAGCAGCACAGCGGACAAAACGGGAAACTATCCCCTCCAAACTAATTTTGTTTATGGTTGCTCGAAATGTGAGGACCGATCCTGTTTGCAATTAAGAGCCGATTCCTCGTCTTCTGTTCACCATTTGCGGGAGATGGTAACCTGACTCATAAATAACAGACAAACAATCACGGTCAACATTAGAGTCCTGCAAACAGAATTGATCAAGATGCACCATGTTCATCATTTTTCAGACATTCGTGTTTTATTTCGGATTGTACTCATCCTTCTGATCTCGTCCTTACAATTTTCGTCACCTGTAACTTCTTCTCATTGTCTTCTCTCTACAGGTTTCTTCAGGCTTTCGAGCTACAGTGCCTAGGGCGCTTTTGAGGAATCCTTGGTTTCATTACCAGAAAGAATTACAAATAATAATAATAATCTTTGCTATCGTTAGTTTGTTTCGTTTGTTTTATTTTTCATGCGTAGTTTTATTTTCCATGCGTAGTTTTATTTTTATCCTCAGAACTGAAGCAGAGAAATAAACGATACGAGACTTCAAATTGCAATATAGGCCTACACCACACTTATTGAATTTGACGGTGTCATGAACCGCGGATATACCATACCATGTCTCTCATCTGATATAAAAAATGTCAGTCAACAGCAATCCGTCAGAAACTGTCTACCTCACTATAATTCAAGTGAACGGACGACCTGAATCCAGTATAGATGTTTAGGACATTATTCTGGGCGTTATAACCTCGTCCACGGATAGAGATAAATTCAGTGCGTAAAAACATGCGGTGAAAGGCATACTGTATGGTGGGCTAGATATAATGCAGACGGATACTGGGAAAGGTTCGATAAGAATATATTTGTATGAATAATAAAATATGCGTGTATATCGCGTTCATTTTAACTGCAGTATTAAATTTTCATCAGTCCCGCCCGATATAGGCAGGGGATTGTAAGTTCGAGTCCCGTCCGAGCTGTAAAGGTCATTCGTGACGCGACGGGCTCCCAGTAGGCCTATAGGCACTGGGCTAACGTTGGGTAGAGGAAAAACTCGTTCAAATCAGAGATCTCGTATACAGAAGATTTGAACGAAGACATCCGCCGAAACCAGATTTTTTGGACAAGCGCAGTTTAGGCCTACGGAGTTACAATGGAACAAACATGGAAACAAGACGCACCAACATTTGCTCAATTGCTAAAAAACAGGGGGCATCTTCATGGAGCATGCTATAAGCACAAAATTTGCTTAGCATGAAAAGTCACCCCTTATTAAAAAAGATAGGATTACATGTACCAACTAAATGTCTATGTGATGTGATGTGTATGGCTAACTTGTGACTGATGCTTGCGTAGCAGGAAAATCATTTCGAGTTTTGGCTGATATAACCTGGTTTACTTTGCAAGATTCTTTTCAGCTCTATAAAATTGCCCCAGATTCATCCCCCGCGCAGCATGAGAAAAAAGATATTTAATCGGCGCCTCGGTCCATTAACTCCATATGGTCTATTTAATTGAAAGTAGTTATACGCCATTATAACCCCTGCGAGTTTGGTATTTTTGACACTGCGTTACATTTATTTTGACATTCTGGTGAGTCAGATGTCATTTTTCACATCGGTAAAAAGGTCCTGTATCATTCTACGATGCATGGCTTAAACACATTATGACAGGTGTTGACTTGATTAAAAATATGGCGTTATAAGCCTCGTTTTATCACGTTTTCGCCGCGTTAATTCAAACAAACGTGGCCTTAATTCGAGACTGATCCTGTTTCGAATCTGTGGGTGTGTCAGGCGGAAATGGGGCCATTCATTGGCGGTATATGTAGTGGGTCCTAGTTGAATTCCACTTGGCACAACTAGCCACGGATTGGTGATTTAAAACACAGAAACAATGCTCTGAATATCAACTTTACATCTGTTGGATGAACTGTGGATAGCATTGATGTTGCAGGAAACATACAACGTCACTTTGTGCTGCTAGCGGTTCAATAATGTTCCTTCGATCGCTTTTCTCGCCAAGCCTCTATAATTTTCGAGCGGAGTGTCTATAGTGTCTACTTTCACAAGCTTTAGGCCATAATTTTAAACTCGTTGATAATGGTGGAACGCCAGCGGACCTACAGAGAGGGCGGTTGGGGATGGGTGGTGGTGTTCGCTGCCTTCCTGAATCAGTTCATCCTCTATGGTAACATGAAGGCGGGGGGCGTCCTCATCACCAAGACGAGAGAAGACTTCGAGACCGAACTTTGGACCATTGGGCTGATTGACGCTCTGTTTTACGGGATGCAGTTTGCTTTGTGTAAGTTCCACTTAGGCATATTTTGATCTAACAATTTCAATGTCTCAGCTGTCAAAATGTTATCGCGTTCATTTTGTAATGTTTTGCTTTATATTAAGAGCAAAATGTGGCTACTTTTCAGTGACAAAAGGACCGTAGCTCGAAATTTGGCCCCGAATAATTCATAATTCATGCATGCAAGACCATACAACTTTCTAATGGCGACTGATGGATAAGGCACAACAATTTTTGGTTGTCCTCCACACCCCTTCGCCAGTGGGGGGCGGGCGGGCGGAATTTATTAATATTTATTATTTAATCATTTGTGTAAATATGCAACAACAAAAATCCAAACTAAATATTAAAAACTAAATATAATTAGAAAAATGTTGAGATTTTATTTTTTCATAAGTTTATTTCTCAAAATGCGATTTTCATAACATTTTAGCCTCGTGCGTTATACATGTGTGCACTGTGGCCACTCCTTGTGATTTTTCCCAAGATCTTGAGGATTTTGGTGGGAAAAAATATGGATTGCACATGCGCAAAGTGCTTATTCCGATGCTCTTTGCACAGTGTTTTCCCATCGCCTTGGGAATTCTTGGGCATTTTACTGGATGAATTTTGGGAATTTGAAATTTGATGAGTGGCCACGCTGCATTTGTGTATTTCTGTACCGCGTGTATTTCCATCGAGATATTTATTGTGCGAAGTCACACACTGATACTAGAATAATTATGAACTTTCAAACTCTGGAGTAAAAGGTAGGGTCGTGTTTGTGCATTACAAATAACAAAATAGAGATGGAAACGAGATTGGAACGAATCAACCAGCGAAATCAATTCGAGTTTTCGGATAAAATTGGAGAAGAAAAAAATCGACAAAAAAATAGGGGCGGGCGGTCGAGGACAACCAAACAATTTGTTTTGGCCTAACAACAGATTAAAGCTGATGTGTCCGTTGAATTGAACCCAAAAAATAGAATTTTCAAATTGAATTGCTAAGTTGTTAGCATTAATACGTTGTGGGATTTCCAATGAGGCATTCCACACGAACATGAGTTTAGGGGCTGGGCGGCCCTGTTCTCGGTGTTGATGTATATATAGGGCAATCACCGGGCGTTCCCTCCACTGTTCCCTCACACTCCACTGGCTTTACCAGCTGTGTGGTTTTAAGTAATTCCACGTGTATAAATTAATTACTAATTAAGTCTGGAACTCCGGAGGGTTTGTGAGCTAGTTCGTGAAAACGAACATTCCGTGTGTAACAACGGTATGATTCTGAGATTCACGAAGTAACATCATGTTTTCATCATCGTGTTTTCAGATGTCTTGCCCGGTTTTTTTGTTTTGTTTCAAAGGTCAGCCATCTTTCTTCTTTTTAATCACAGCTCCTGTGCCAGTTGCCATCGCGAATCATATCGGCGTGCGTCCGGTTGTCGTAGTCGGGGGCCTGCTTAATGGTGTCGGGTTCGTGCTCGCCTCGCAGAGTGATTGTGTGCTGCTGTTTGCAGTGGCGATGGTTGCTATTGCAGGTATATACACAACATCAAATCATCCTTATCCTGCGGGCGGGGTAAAAAAAACTAGGTGCGGTTTGCTTATAGCTCTCTCTACATTACATTCAAAGGAGACCCAGTTCGACTTGTTTTCAAGCATATTACCATAATTATGTTTAAAAAATACAAGCATGAGCTAAATTATTTTTTCCCTTTTATCAGTTTATGCCAGAGGGCGCTATTTTTGTTTGCTAATACAAGACACTCCTTGTCAAAGAACATAAGACCAGTACATAAAGTCCTAACGATTCCTTAGATATAACTCCCAGGCAAAAATGGAATAATTCTCAAAGAAATGTAGAAAAGTTTGATGTATTTTGTGTACACTGCTGCTGTGCCTTCGATGGAAACTTTCATTTATTCAGTATATATAAACAAAAACGTTGAAATTTCTCCCTAATTGCTGCAAAAGAGGTGGAAAGTAAAATAGCAAGAAAGCTTACTACATGTATATAAAGTAATTATAAAAGTCCTATTAGAAGATTCCTGTAATCGTGTCTTCTCTTGTCCTCACTAGGTGCAGGCTCAGCATGTGTTAAGGAGACCACGTTCTCGCAGATGGCCTTGTACTTCCACGAGAGGTACGCCCTGGCCAGCCTGGTAGCCAAGGCTGGTGCCCCCTTCGGTATGATGGTCTACGGACCGGCCACACAGCTCATGATGGATTACTACGGCTGGCGAGGCGCCACGATGATCCTTGGCGCCTTCAACTTTCACCTAACCACCTGCGGCTTCCTTATTGGTCGGCCGGTGACGTCCGGGAACGCAGCCTACCAGAAGATTACAACCGGTGTCCCGTCGCATGGGTTTCAAGAGTTCGACTCTGGGAACGAGGAAGGTACTTCCTATTGCAGTCAGGTCGTTTCGGCTATGGGACTGAGTGTCTTCAGAGACGTCCGATTCTTGTTCCTGACCGCCATTAAGTTGTTCACTGAGTTCGGCTTCGCTGGTATCGTCATCTACATGGTCCCCAACGCGCTGGCTCTTGGTTTAGACGAGCACAGGGCCTCCTTCACCACAATAGCTTGGGGCGTCGGCAACTTCCTGGGGTTGTCCATCACAGCCGCGGTCTTGCATCACAGAGTTCTCTCGGAATGGACCGTGATGGGGATCGGGACAAGTCTAGCTATCAGTGGCTACGCTCTGGATCCTCTAATCTCTTCGTTCATTGGTCAGATGATCGTGACGACTGTCATTGGGGCCAGTGTGGAGAGTCTGTTCCTAGTCCCGTTGATTATAACCCGGTACCTGACTACCGATGATCAAGTTGTGTTTCTGTACAGTTGGCAGAATTTCATCTCGGGGCTGTCGTACCCAGTGGCGGGACTAGTTTCAGGTTTGTATGTTAGATTCTGTCCAGATTTTAAGCTACACTGTAAAAAGTATCTGCACTTCATGCACCTATGAAGTTATGAACACGAGTCACATCAAATCTATGAGGTAGCTAAACTTACTATTAATCGCATGTTGTACTTCACGTTCATGATGCAGCAGTCAGCGCTGGTTATATACAGTCGCCTCCAGTGCCTATTGGATAATCCGGCCCTGAGTTACTTGACTCGACTCGAGACTAGAATTGTAATTTTGGGCAACTAACCTCTACTCGAGTCAGTATACCTGAAAATGTTTTCGACCTTTTAAAAATCGAGTTGACAACTTTTAGATCATTGACCATGCAAACGTGCGTGAAGAGATGATTTCTCTAAAAATACAACTTTCCATTATTGGATTCTAATCTCTCATTTTGTAAATTTGTTTAGGTCTCCTGTTCAAGGAAAGTGGGAACTTCAAAGCAGCTTTTTTCATGTTCAGTGGTACCATGGTACTGACATCTCTCTGTATAGTAATGTACTTCATCCACACCAAGAGATCGCAGAGATTATACTGAGGGCGCTCTGGGGCTGCAGAGAGCTGTGACGCATAGAAACAAGGACTGTGAACTTCAAGTAGATTAATGTGACGCGTGCTCTGACCGCGAAAAAAATATAAAAAGTTCAACGACTAGGTTCAACGGCCACTCAGAGCTTCATCTTGCTGGCGGTCATTTGGACAGACGGCTCGGCGTAACTTCAAGATATATACACGCTACACCATGCCAGTTGCCCGTACCGTAGGGTTTGGTATGTCTATAATGGTCCCAATCTCACACTATCCCGCGCCGTATGATTGTTGATGAGTTATTAAGCTACGGGCAATGTAAATTGTTTGTATAAGTCGGTGTGCAGTATGATCTGCATCGGCACTGAAACGCACTTACTATACGTGTACAGTTGTAGTGCTTGGAAGATGAATTCCTATAGACCCATTCCAGACTAGTGTCCGCTGAAAAATCAGTTGACGTCTTAATACCGAATTAAACATTCTTAAACAGCAATGTTCATGTTTTAACAGTCAATTTGAATTTTTGCCTTTTTATAAGAGCACGATGTTTTAAATGTTTAGTAGATGTTCAGTTTTGGCTGAAGATCGATTACCTGCAATTAGAAATAATTCAAAATAATTAACAAATTACACACTTTGTTTAGGCTAGAGGGTTATTTTACAAAATAATAATGCTGTCTGAAATAATTGCATTCACTGTAGCTATATAGGAACAATTCGTGGTATTTGCCGATCCTACCAAAGCCTCTCTTAGAGTCTTTGCTCATTTTCCACCTTGAATTACTTGGGAAAGAAGAAAATGAATACTTAATTCATGTCGATAAATGTATACTTAGTAATCATATTTCAGAAGCAATACCGACCAAATAGATAGAAATCCTCGTAAACCATCAAGCAGGCCTCTTGTATGTAGCAGGCTATTCTGGTAGGTGCCGACTCATGTAACTTCAGAAAGTACAAAGTCATCGTTGCAATCGATATTGGAGTCATAAACCAGATCACAGATCTGTATAGTCAGTAAATCCTTGTGCATGTCACCCGATACAAGAAAGTGGGTCGCGGCAAAAAGAAGTTGGGTTTCGCGGCTGATTTGGTTCAGGCTCCATTTTTGGCGCGACAAAAAGTGTCAGATCACTAGTTGTTCTGATTATATTCCCCTACAGACCCAGACACAAATTTTCCCCAATCCGATATGTGTTGATTTCTCAGATGGCTCGGCGGGGAGAGACGATAATGCCAGCAGACTAGACTACGGAGATTTGCTGGCGACCCCGGAGCAAGAATTTTGGCGGGCAAAGTGCAGTTGCCATCGTGTTCCCATGGCAACGGTGCCTTGAATGGCATCTTCACGAAGGTTGGATTTCAGCCAGCGCGACTTTGCGCCAGTCGTTTCTTGGGTGGAGCCGGAGGCGGCAAATCCCACGTGATCGCTGATGTCTTTACCCAATTTGTACAAATGATACCCTCTTGTGCTGGCTTATCCGTGTGAACGACGTCCGTGCGGTTAGGCATCAGGGTACGAATTAATTCTCAGTTGAAGAAATTAGCACAGCTGGGGAGTGGGAACTATATGCAGGAGACATAAACTGCTCTGGGCCTAGCTGCGAAGTATTTTGAAAATCTATTTATTACATTACATTCTCCTCCAAAGCGCACTATACTTCTCTGGTTACCTCCTCATGCCCTCTCGTTGAATAATGAAGAGCCATTAAGAGGGGGGAAGTTTTCGACAGGATTTGACAGCCATTATGTTTCCGATGATTCTTCGAGTCCCTGAAGTTTAACAAAATAATCGATGCCATAAAGTTCTCTTGAGGATTGGTGGCAATGAAGGTACCCAAAAAAATCCGGTTGTCAACCGAGAGTTAAGGATGAGGGCAAAAGATGATCTGCTTTTACAAAGTGAATCGCATCACCTCTTGCTTTCCTATTTTCTTGGATTTTGGACTTTTGAATGGTTACCTTATTAAATGCATTGCTGCTGTGGGTGGGTTGCAATCATGTTACTAAGTTTGTGTCTCGAGGTGCATTGTCAAATATATTCCATAAACCATTTTGGACAGACCTAATCTTCAGAACCTTTGTGTGTGCCTCGAGAACGGTCCGTTTATGGTCAACTGAGAAATTACGAAACGTTAAGTTGTTTGGTATATATTTGTTTCCCCTTGCTTTGTGAATACTGGTATAGTCGGCTGGGAAAATGCCTAGTTTGTAGGTTATATAGATGTGAAGTGTTGAAACAACGTGTGCCTGTCTTTTGTATTCCGCACAGCTAGCTCTCCTCCACTGTTAGGCTTACTGCTTTTTCCCTAAAGTTTCATTTAATACGGGCTTGTCCCAAAACAGTGCGCCACCAATAGTTTGTTTTCACGAAGCCATTTTGGCGGTGTATCATGGGAAAAGGTCAACATCACCACACGGTAAGTGTCACCTTCGCACAATTAAAAACTAAGCAGTTTTGCTTTGGGGAACTTTTAAGTGTTGGACATTTTGTGTGCATGGTTAACAGTTCCTTAGATTTTGTTACGATCCTGAAGGCTTCTCAAATATGCTGCTAGACAGAAATGTGCACGACAGCATATGAGCAAGTTCGGTTGGGCGACTTGAGTGACTAGACTTAACCATAGTCAATCTAGATGTCACTCGAACGCTGCGCGGTTTGACTAGCTAGTCCAACTGGATCAACCTAGCTCCGGACCATGGTTTCTCTAGTCACTCGCGAATTACGTCACGGTTTCAAGATGGAGGATAAGTAAACTGGGCAAGTTCGGCAAACGGTTACGATAAATTGTTGGTTTTGGCCAATGATAATAAATCTTTGCAATAAGATAATGAATTATTTATTGCACTAAAGCTAAGTAGAGAAAATAATAGAAATAAATAAATAATAGAAAATACACATGACGTGCCAACATTTGCTTCATTAACAACTAGCAGACGACATTCTTTGCAGTTTGTTGTTGCTATACATACTAGATTTGACGTAGTCGATCGACTAGACGCGCGCGTTCGAGTGAAAGACAGACCACGCATGCGTGATTAAAATCGCAAATTGACAAAAAGGACATGGGCATTCCTCAAACCCTGGCTTGGGCTCGGGCTTCGGCTTCGCGTTATTTTATGTCCCCAGATTTGGCAAGATCTTGGACACTGTTTTTGCTATATGTACATCAAAATCTTATATTTTAATCCAGAGCCTGGGCCTGTTTATTTATTTACGATTGGCAATGGGGCTGGGGAATAGCTGGGGACGAAGCCCAAGCCCAAGCCAGGGTTTGAGGTCAGCAGCACCCGAACTTGCTCATAAATATGGACGATTTGTGGAAAGTTCGAAAATAGCCTCTCCGTATAGACTAATCCGGCAACCAAAATTAGAAGCATTTACTGCGGTGGCACCACGCTCGCGTGCGTGTCGTACGCTCGCGTGCGTGTCATTTATACCCACGCCCTCGATGCAGCTTGGACCAACAGGGTGTTTACAAATACCAAAAATGCGCACGCGACTCAAATTAAAGAACGCGGGGAGCCTGCACGCGAGCGCGGCACCACCGCAAAAATGGCTTCTAATTTTGTTCGGCGAATTCCCGTATAACCTCTTGGTGACGCTTTGTACTGTGGGTCTGTACGTTGATGGGTGGCATACTATTTCACAGGTGTATATTGCTTGAAGTGCCACTTCGCAAGCCACCCCCCCCCCCCCCCCCCCCGGTTTCTGTCTATTTTTGCCCCGTGAAACTCGATCAATAATTTGTCATCATCGTTTTCAGGCGGCATAATCGTAGGCAGTCGGGCTATCGCCGCCATGTCGCGTCCAATTGCGGGCAATCTGCTGTAAAGTTCATCACTAATTGTCTCTCCCGTCGAGTTTTAGGGATCGTGTCTGATCGCTTTAAAAATGATATGCGTAGGCTAAATTGAAGTTTGGATTTCTCGATTGATATGTGCGAACTACAACAACCGATACCAACACGACACCGCCTCCCCAGATTTTAAAACATTTTGCCTCCCCCACCGCCGACCCATACCTCGATAGGCCACTGCCACCGAGCTATCCGACTACAAAACTGTCTGTTTTTTTTTTATTTGTTGTGTCTGTTTGTTTGTTTGTTTGTTTGTTTGTTGGGGTGAAGCCGTATAGTGATAATAACCGGTAATCGATTCTTTGACGAAATGAATCATTTTGTCACCACAAGGTCTCTCACGTAGGCCTAAGTCCGATTGCAGCGGAGGCTTGGCCAACCGCTACGGCGCCCTACCTACCCTACTCTCCCAGCTCATTGGCGATGCATTGAGCCGTCATGGAGTGCGTTAAGATGGTTTAGCAACCGTGAAAAGAAACCTACCGCCTTGTCTAGACAATTAGCGCACACCAAGCGAAGACCGTAATTAAGTCGATATCTTTGGCATTTGTGCCGCCTTGTTTTGATGGCAGACGGCAGGTGGGATACTTACGGCTGCATCTCACATTTACTGTATATCAGTATAACTTTTTTTTATCACACGCACCGCTGCTGCACTGCCTAGCAAAGTTTAACAAACAGAAACTTAATAGTCAGAAGATGGAATGTTTGCGTCGAGGGATGATGTAAATTATAACAGAGAGATTTTCTCTTTTGCCCTATCCCGACGTAATTATGAAGCACTGTATACTCGGTGCTTTCCGAGAGCCTGTGTGAAAAAATTCACAGGCTTACTCGGGCGGGATTCGAACCTACGAAAACAAAATACAGGCTCTCGGAAAGGACTGAGTATACAGTGCTTCATAATTACGTCGGGATAGGGCAAAAGAGAAAATATCTCTGTTCTAAGGAACTTAATAAATAACAGAGGCTGTTGGAAAATTATAGCTTTATAGCTTCTCTGTCTTCCTTTTCGACTCTGCCCCTTATCCTCTTCGATCTATACTACTAAGGCAGAGCTTACTTTCAAAATTCTGTTACATGACAACAAGGAGTATGCCAGTGCAGATTCTCTTTAAAATATTACTTTCCAGCCACTGCAGAATTGTAGATTTCCCGCCCAATAGCAAATTTTCCCGCCACTAGCAGACAGGTGTTCATTTCCACCCATTATGTCACCACGGCCCGGCATATGATATAACACGAGCCTGATGCTTGAGATCAAACTCTACCGTTCTGTACCGACTCCAGGCCTTGGGAAACCGAGACTTCGGCGATGGATCAGAAAATTCGGGCGGCAATCGGGTGGATTTGGTTCATCTTTAAAGCAAGCACGATGACAGATCTCTAATCAAAGCACTTTTGAAGCAAGATTTGTAACAGGAGGTTTCCCGTCGTGAAACACTTGTCTCATATTTCTTCGAGAGGAAGGTCCAAAGGTTTGCTTGTTGGGTAGCACATGAAAGATGGATTTGTGAAGTATCTGTACTATGTACACCAATCGAGTGTACTTGGAGTATTATTTCCCGATGAATATAGGCATAATACATGTGAGTCCCACACTGAAACGATCAAGGGATGGGGAATATATAGCCATGAAAAACTGTATACTGTACAACCTCCTATGATAGGCCTGTTCACGCAAAAAGAGCAAGGTTAACCCCATCCAATTGCAAATTAGTGTGGTTTGCCAAAATATAGGGCTTACATCAAATGTAAACAGCAGGGTCTACATTTCACGGTGTCATATGAATATCCGACTCTCATGAAAATCGGACTCCTTTTCCCTATTATTGGTTAAACCCTCTCACGTGACTGGCCACTCTCCTGATTATCTTAACTCAGGCATGCGCAATACTACCGATGAGCGCGTATTTCATATATTAGCGACAACAATTCACGCTACACCGGGATAACAAACTATATACGTGAATGGTAATCGCCAGGCAGATATAATTCATGCTATCCTGTGATTAGGCACGCTGGATGACCGAGATAATTGGTTCGCTGGCTCGCTGGACAAATGCAATTCAATTAGTTAGCTGCGTCCATTTCAGTTCTTGGCGTAGGTATGATTTGTTGCTTACATGTTGGGCCATGTAGCCCCCCCCCCCCCCCCCCCTATAGTTGGCTGGCTGGGTTCTTTCCCAGCCAGCTGGCTACAAACTGACTTAGACCTACAGACTGACAAACATAAATGATCTGGATTGATTCAAATGCATGTATTTGGGCACCACTACACTCTCAAAACTGTGTTTAGCAATTCAACACAATCTTAATTGCTATCAGTTTTGCCTATAAACATGTTTAGAATCTAAACATTACGTGTCCGATTCCTAAACGCCAGTGTTCAATGGCTAAACACTATCCGTCAATACCGTAAACAGGTTTAGTGTGTAAACATGTTTACAAACTGATAGCAAGAAAGTCTTTAGAAAAGTGTATTATTGCTAAACCCAGTTTTTGCAGTGTAAGTAAGACCATGGAGGAAGGTTCCTTCCTCCATGGTAAGACTAAGAACAATGATAATTAGTTTAAAACAGTTGAAAGCATTTTTAGGCGATGCATGATGGAACCGGGGCTTTGCGTAGGCCTACTCTATTTAGCAGTCGATTATAAACTTCTAATTATTTCTGTTATTGCTGTGGGGGGTGGGGGCGGTATTGTCAGTAAAACATAAGCCGAATGTTTACACAATGTGTACAATTACTTAACCCCTCTCTCCCGCGCGCCATCTGGGACCTGCGCCCTCAGTTCCCCTCCTCCACGGGGGATTGCAATTTTGAAAAATAAGTTACGCCTATATACCGTATTTCTTCCTGTAGTGCCTAGGCCCATCAGTGCACCTCATGTGCCCCAACCCCGCGCTAATTGGATCCTTGTTGCACTGCGCAGATGCAGGCCAATAGACGAATACCAAATTGACGAAAATAGCACCGATCTGCGCACTTCCGGGTTTGTAAAAGAGGCTGTCAGTGCTAAGTAAACTTGCGTTGCGCTGCCATTTATGGCGTGATTTATTCATGCATAGCACTGTTTTTGTTTAGCATTGACATCCTCGCTTTCAACCTGGAAGTGCGCAGACGGGGCTAATGTGAAATTCTCTAGGCCTATTGTCACTCGTTCGTGTACAGTCACACTGTTTTCAAATGCAATTTCCCGCCCCCTTTCACTGTTAACAGCGCCCTCTAAATGTGACGGCGAACTTTAAAAAAAATACTGGCTACTTTGAAGAAAATTTCAAGTGGTTATCATGACGCAAGACTGTCACGGCTGAAGATTCCTCTCAAGCATCCCGATCAGGTTGCTAGTGTCCGAAGGATTTTATTGCTTGACAGTCCAACGAGATCGCGTTACTGTCACCTCGTAGCAACGCGGAGGAAAATTCATCACCGGTCCCTGTCCAAACGCTAGCGTCCCTTGGCAGACCTTGTATTCCGCGTACGGTGAGATTGGACGTCCCGCGGAAGACGTGGAAAGTGTCACAAGAATTCATATCATAATATATCATTGCAACGTGATAACCAGCAGTCTACGATGACGCTGTGTTTACATCACTATCACCATGGCAACGCATCAATATTAATAAAAATTCAGTGGGTCGGCGTGTTTTTGCAAAAATGAGGCCCTGCAAGGGCGTAAGATTTTTGGGGCGAGGGGAAAGGGAAAGCAAATTCATTTAGCTGTATGTATCTAGTTTCCAAAATATTCTGAAACGCAGACCGTGTGGCCTTTTATGGAATTTTTAAACATTCTTTTGCTTTATGTATAAACAAACCCTTCCTTGTCATATTCTTTTAATCAAACCAACGTTTTGGCATAATTACATTATTTCGAAAAGCAGCGATATTATGCGTGGGGGAAGGCCAGCGGGAACCTTGAAAAGAAAAAGGGGGGGCACATTTCAAAATCTCAAAACTCGATACTGACCCTATGGGAAAGATTGTTGTATAGGATGAAATAAACATGCCCGTTTTAATAAAAAATGAGGTAAATATGTCTACAAATTGTCAAACGTGGAAATTAAAAGTTAATATACGAAATATATTGTATAAATTATTTCTTGTAATCCCAGTCTCTCTCTCTTATTTCTTGTACTTTTTCCTTATATTCTGTCCCTGAATTTCTGACTTCAATTAAAAAGGAGCCTCTGTGATAATCATAGCAGGATATTGCAGCTGCCCGCGAACGTAACAAATCCCCGCCAGAAGGACTGAGTTTATTCGACAAATTGAACATCATTCATTGATAAGACGGGCATGAACAAAGGCGGCATCCATTGGGTTATTTTTTTTTCGTATTTAAATAGGCATACATCCCGTTTGGTTATGAGAAAAGTCATTTCCCTAATGGTTTTGCTGGCGGTATTTATAAGTCATCCGTGACGCCAAGCTGAACGCATTTCTCGTGTAGTGTGGGTTTATAAAATGCCACAGAGATATTCAGGTAATTAATTATAAAATGTACAGTAATGTGTAAAATTCTTCGAATGGAAACAAGCCACGGCGTTTTGGAGGTCATCAGGCACAATTAATTAATTTTGTCGTAGACGCATCAGTTGGAAATATTACTTAGGGGATTGATACTTGTATCATCTATATAAACAGTAAGCTTTCAGATTGAAACTAATTATTTGTGTACCATGACCGAAGCTTTCCATACCTTTAATTAATTAATTAATTAATTAATTACAAACATGACAATACCGGTAAATTTGTATATTTTTACACGGCTGTCCCTCCCCCATTACAGAAATTTTTCCTAGATCCCATTTTAGCATTTTCTCCCAATTTCTGTTTCATCGTTTCTTCCTTGCAGTCACAAAAAGTTCTCAAAAACATTCCTAGAATTTGTCCCTTTAAAAAAAATTATATTCCAGCTTTTTATTAAAAAAAATATATTGCACTTTCGAGTCATGAAAACACAGTGCAGCGCAGCTGTGTGCTTGTGCCGCACGGAGTAAATCCCACATCAAGATGTGGGCTTAATTTCACAAATTGAACATCATTTATTGATACGAACGGGCGCGGGCTTTAACAAACGCGTCATCCATGTAAAATGCTTTCAGTTCGGATAAAGATTTGCTCGGGACATCAACAGACATCCTGTTTTATTACGAAAAAAGGCAATTTGCCCTGATGGATTGACTGTACTATAAGATGCGGTGTTCTGGAGTGATGCTGCATATGTTATGAGGATTTCCTCTAAGCCAAACATATAGTTATAATAGCTTTCAATACTTCGAAATCGCATCATGGGCAATGTTGAGTTGCGCCCTTCTCTGGGTTGATTGACCGAAAGTTAAGATATTTCAAACAATGCTTTTTTGTCATCTGGTAGGGAACTGAAAAACTCTTCAGGCCCGTATTGTATACGCGGCATGAGACTGCCGGCCAGCCCCCTGCATGAAAGATGCAGCCACGCTCTTCAAAAGTTGTCTGATTCCGTATAAACTGGAGTTATAAAAAAAAAAACATAAAAAAACTAGAGCTTTGGTGTTTGTGGACAAACACAGGGCTGTTTCGTTTGGGGGGTTTTTGGTAGTTTGATTCTTAATTTTTGAGATTTCAATGGTGGATCAAAAAATCTCGTTTTACATTCATGGTCGTCTACGACAGGTCATGCAATCACGTAGGCTTATTCATAATCGTTTTGGAAATGTGAGCATACAAGGAGTTGATGACCATGATTACGTCATCAGACGTCACACATTTTTCACATTTATATTTAAGTGTGTATGACCTAAAAATATATTACAAGAATTATCAAAAATTGTTTAAAATTCATGTTAGATACCACGTTTCAACTTAATCGAACTTGTACTTTTGTAGATAGATGGCTTCAAAAACTGCCCCTTTAAGATGACGTCACGTGACATGTGATGAAGTCATCATAATGTCATGTCAATTTTCATCTATGAACCTGTAGATCTGCCTGGATATTACATTTCAACTTAATCGAACTTGTACTTTTGTTTATATGTGGCTTCAAAAACTGCCCCTTTAAGATGACGTCACGTGACATGTGATGACATCAATCATGATAATGTCATGTCAATTTTCAGCTATAAACCTACTGGGCTACCTAGATATTACTTTTCAACTTAATCGAACTTGTACTTTTGTAGATATATAGCTTCAAAAACTGCCCCTTTAAGATGACGTCACGTGGCATGTGATGACGTCATCATGTATGTCTGTAATTCAAAAAGAATGTTATAAGACGCCTGATTGTTTCTGTGCTTTTTACTGAATGCACTTGTTAAATACACAACTTTTTCTCTTCAACACTTTGTTTTCAGGCTTGTATTGGAGTAACTTGCCTCTCAAATTTGAATCTTTATTAATATTATGTGATATGTTCTTGCTAAAAATGCATGTTGACATTGTGGCACGTAGGAAGCAATACAAATAATTCTTTGAAAACAAGACCTTTGAATGAAGAGAGTTATTTAATGAAGTCTTACTGGTATATTTTTATTACAGTATATAATTGAAAGAAAATACGGTCTTATTAACCCTAACAGTCCAGAATTCTCCAATTTTAATATGATTTTCCACACACCCTAGGGAGGTACAGATAAATGCAAGGAAAGTCCGACATAATCTTGCTGGTCAAAAGTTTCTCTGCCACAATTGACAAACCTGTCAACTTTTTAGCGCAAGAGGGCGGTAGTACTTAAAAAAATACTCCTCTGGTTGGGTTTAGTGAATTGTAGAGGGCAGCATACGAGTTTACTGGTAAAAATTAGTTGACGGATTTTGTCCGGTGGCGCCTAGCACTGTATACCAAACTTAACTAACAATTTAAGGCAAACACACACATAGAGCGGTGGGTGAGACCGAAGCATACCCAATGTAGTGTTTGAAGACGAAAAACCAGTAATTAACGCAACACACCTTAAAGAATGGACGGCTGAAACAAACTTGATTTGAGCAGTAGAAAATCACAGAACGCATTTTGTTTAATACATTGGGAATTATCAACTGGAAATTAAATGTAAGGTAATCCAAAAGACGATTGAGACAACATTTACTTGAGTGGAACAAAATACAACAATTTTTTTTGAAAATTATGTTAAATCCTCCCAAATCACAGAACGCAAAACTTGTTTACCTATGACGTAAAAAACATATTTCAAAAAGAATTACAATAAGAATTTGGAAAGAATGTTATAAGACGCATGATTGTTTCTGTGCTTTTCACTGAATGCACTTGTTAAATACACAACTTTTTCTCTTCAACATTTTGTTTTCAGGCTTGTATTGGAGTAACTTGCCTCTCAAATTTGAATCTTTATTAATATTATGTGATATGTTCTTGATAAAAATGCATGTTGACATTGTGGCACGTAGGAAGCAATAAAAAGAATTCTTTGAAAACAAGACCTTTGAATAAAGAGAGTTATTTAATGAAGTCTTACTAGTATATTTTTATTACAGTATATAATTGAAAGAAAATACGGTCTTATTAACCCTAATAGTCCTGAATTCTCCAATTGTAATATGATTTTCCACACACCCTAGGGAGGTACAGTTAAATGCAAGGAAAGTTCGACATAATCTTACTGGTCAAAAGTTTCTCTGCCACAATTGACAAACCTGTCAACTTTTTAGCGCAAGAGGGCGGTAGTACTTAAAAAAACACTCCTCTGGTTGTGTTTAGTGAACTGTAGAGGGCAGCATACGAGTTTACTGGTAAAAACTCATTCACGGATTTTGTCCGGTGGCGCCTAGCACTGTATACCAAACTTAACTAACAATTTCAGGCAAACACACACATAGAGCGGTGGGTGAGAGCGAAGCATACCCCATGTAGTGTTTGAAAACGGAAAACCAGTAATTAACGCAACACACCTTAAAGAATAGACGGCTGAAACAAACTTTATTTGAGCAGTAGAAAATCACAGAACGCATTTTTTTTAATACATTGGGAATTATAAACTGGAAATTAAAAGTAAGGTAATCCAAAATACGATTGAGACAACATTTACTTGAGTGGAACAAAATACAACAACTATTTTTGAAAATTATGTTAAATCCTCCCAAATCACAGAACGTAAAACTTGTTTACCTAAAAAACCTATTTCAAAAAGAATTACAATAAGAATTTCGAAATTAGCATGTTCAGTTGATGAGATAGGCCTTATAGCTTAAAGATTTAAAAGTAAAAAAATTACTATAAAATCATATGATGACGTCACCATAACGTCGCATCAATTTTCATATATAACACATGCCGGCCTACAAGCATTCCTGACACAAAATTGTTTAAGATAATCTACTGGGCTACCTAGATATTACTTTTCAACTTAATCTGACTTCTACTTCGGTAAAAATATGGCTTCGAAAAATGCCCCTTTCAGATGACGTCACGTGACATGTGATGACGTCATCATGACGTAAAAGTTCGGCACACATTGTGAGCAGTTGGGGTAAGTGTCTGCCAAGTTTAAAAGTAGCCAAACTGGCCGGTAAGAAAGAAAACGTTTACAAATGCTATAGGCAATAATCTAGCGAGTGCCCCTTTAAGATGACACCACGTGACATGTTATGACTTGATCATAACGTCATGTCAATGTTCATCTATAACACCCGGTGGCATACCTAGATATTACGTTCCAACTTAATCGGTCTTGTACTTTTGTAAATATATGGCTTCGAAAAATGCCCCTTTAAGATGACGTCACGTGACATGTGATGACGTCATCATGACGTAAAGGTTCGGCACACATTGTGAGCAGTTGGGGTAAGTGTCTGCCAAGTTTAAAAGTAGCCAATGTGGCCGGTAAGAAAGTAAACGTTTACAAATGCTATGGGCAATATTCTATCGACTTGAAAAAAGATTTTTTTTATGACGTCATCATGACGTCACACAATTTTCGCTTTTTAGGGCATATCTTTGAGACATACCAAAGCTATAACAAAAAGAATTTTGAAAATATCTTGTTTTGTTCGCTAGATATAGTGAAGAGAATGTTACGATTATAAAACTTCAAGAATTCAGCGACTTGAAAAAAGACTACAAATCAACCCTTTTTATAAACAGCATGCACATTTAAGCCATGGTTATCAGCCCTTCCCAGAATTCCTTTGTGTTATATTGAATTTGGTCTAAATTTTGAAATGGCTCCTATTTCTTACTTGAGTGAGCCACGATCACGAAATTTTGGAATTAGGTACAGGAAAATTCAATGTATACATTTTTGTAATCAGATTGACCCTTACATGCGTTTAAAAAAAAAAATATTGTTGATGACGTCATCATGACGTCACACAATTTTCGCCATTTAGGGCATATCTTTGAGACATACCAAAGCTGTAACAAAAATAATTTTGAAAATATCTTGTTTTGTTCGCTAGATATATTGAAAAGAATGTTACGATTTTAAAACTTCAAAAATTCAGCGACTTGAAAAAAGACTAGAAATCAACCCCTTTTATAAACAGCAAGCTCATAATAGCCATGGTTATCAGCCCGTCCCAGAATTCCTTTGTGTTATATTGAATTTGGTCTAAATTTTGAAATGGCTGTCATTTCTTACTTGAGTGAGCCACGATCATGAAATTTTGGAATTGGGTACAGGAAAATTCAATATATACATTTTTGTAATCGGATTGACCCTTACATGCGTTAACAAAAAAACACATTTTTGATGACGTCATCATGACGTCACACAATTTTCGCAATTTAGGGCATATCTTTGAGACATACCAAAGCTATAAGAAAAAGAATTTTGAAAATATCTTGTTTTGTTCGCTAGATATAATTTAATGAATGTTACGATTTTCAAAATTCAAAAATTCATAAAAAATCACGTGATGACGTCATCATGACGTAAAAGTTCGGCATGCATCCTGAGTAGTTGGTCTAAGTGTCTGTTAAGTTTAAAGGCAATCGGCTGCATAAAAGTAGCCAAAGTGCCTGGCAGAACGAAAACGTGTACAAAGTCTATGGGCAAAAAGTCTGAAAAAGAAAAAAAAAAAAAAGAAAAAAAAAAAAGAAAAAAAAAAAAATCTTAACGAAAACAAGGGCTGTTTCGAAAAACTTTCGAAACAGCCAAAAAAACGAACAAAATGCCGCAAACCATAAATTTTGTATTCCTAAAATTTCAACCATTTTCAAGTAATCCAAAAATTAAATTTAACAAAATACTGCAAAATTGAGTGATAAAATGGATCTCTTTTCCCTCAATACAGCAATGCTATTTTGTGCAGTCTCGGCAATTTTCTAGCTATCTTAAATTAGTGAAACGCACGAAGTACTTTCCACTGTTTTAATGATTTTTACACCCCCCCCCCCCACTCCGATTGCCTAAAAATAGAGGGATTGAATTTTATTTTGCTTCCACAGGTCGCCGATTTTATACGTATCGGGAGCTGGGAATCGATACCAATTGAGCCGCAGTTCTCGATGACCTTTCATTAGTCAATAAATAATCGAATTATGATTGATAGTAGGCGGGTTCCCCGGGGTCATGTTTATTGTGATAAGGGGAAAGGGAAACGCTTGGGTGAAATACCTTCGCAAATACAGAGATCTTGTAACCAGAAACTGCTACCCCACGTGCCAAGAAAACAATTCGGAATATCATAAAGTCATTACACTTTAAGAATATAGAAATAGTCCATAAATTACCATGACAGTTGCTTGCGGACATAATTTCTTCTTTTCATAGTTTTTCAGCTGACGTACAATGTGACCCACCGATAGCCTATACAGGTTGCAGAATGGCAAGGACGATGTAATCCGGGAAACTGCAAGAAAAACAACCCTTTTTTCCCTTCCTTTTTAACGGACTAGCAATTGAGTGCCCACTTGTACCATTCATTAGTGCAGTGTTATAGGATGAAGATTCGTGCAAAATGTCCTCTCCCCGCAAACAGACCTCGAAATGATGAGTAGGAACAAGAAAAACAAAACAAAATACCAAATTACTTATTCTGAAGAAAAACATGTGCTTTTGAGCAGAATGCCTTGATTCCTGCTGTTGCGTGGTGACCAACAGTGACGTCTGGAAGACTGTTCCACACGTGAACCATTGCTGGCGTGGAGGAACGATCATGATATGCGAGTGAATGACCATTCTTTATCCAACCGTATAGCGCCTCCCTGAGCCTGCCCTGGTACTGGTAGATCTTGATGGAGAGGGCCCAGGGGAGCGTGGTCTTCTAGACAGAAACGGTACGCAAAACCTGTGAAAAACATATGCAAAAAAACATGTTCACAAACTGCATTGCATGTCAAAATGTTTTGCCAACAGGCCGTATATATATCAATTCATTATTCAGGCCATATTTTTTTCGTTACTTTACTTAATCGGAAAATGAAATATTGTAAACATATAGGCCTATGTCAATTAAAATAATTCACTTCTGCTTGTATACCCCCAACATTTCCTCTTTGCAGCTACCTTGTTTGGGCTTGACCCATTCAAAAATAATTGCCACTTTTCACGAAGAAAATGCAAACTTACAGAAAATTCATGATAAAAAGCATTTTGAACCTTGCTCCTTTTACCTTTCGAAATTAATTCCGCCCTATTAACCACAACGGGAACATTTACGGAGGAAAACATCGGTCACAAAACAATAAAAGTCAGTTATGATCAACATATCCTTAATTAAAATGTCCTTCCATTTTCTGTTATTAGCATAAATCCCTCGGTATATGATGGCCTATTGGTTGGTAATGCTTGATCTCTATGCCAAGACACGTTCGATCGATGGATACACGCCTGCTCTGAATTCCACTCGCACCCATTAGAGGCTACGTTGCGGATTCTGTTTCAAATCCGCTCTGTTTTATAGTGGCTGCGTCTCAGCCCTAGCGGGATTTCTGTTTGTTATTTTGTCCTTCGTTTCGTTATATTCTGTTCAATATTTTGACCATGCAGAGTTTTAGTTACGGCACGCCGGAACCTGCTTACCGTGAGCTAAAAACTGTTGCTTAGTATTATGAGAAAGTATTGCTTAAAAAATAATTCCGTGGCAAGAATTAGCCGCTAATCAGTGTTAGTCGGTACACAACGCGTTATAAGTTTGGCTAGTAATCTGTTTTGGCTCCATTAATGTTTTCTGCGCCGGTGTCATATGAATTTCCGGATTGTATAAAATCAAGCTCTTTAATACGCATTATGCATTGCAACTAAATTGTAGTGAACTTGCAGTGAATACAAGCATCTTTTTGCAGCGACAAAACCCTAAACCTCTTTTGAACCCTCACCCTTAATCCCTATCTTAAACCTAACCCTAACCCTAACCCTAACCCTAACCCTAACCCTAACCCTAACCCTAACCCTAACCCTAACCCTAACCCTAACCATATAACCCTAACCATATCCCAAACCCTGACCCAATCCCTAACCCTGACCCTATAATACTAGAACCCTATTTCTCACTCTAATCCTCACTCCTACCCTCACCGTGTGTTTATCATTGTTGTTTGTGTGTATTAGGGGAATACACTGTAAAAATGGCGTTTCGATTTTAAACACATTTCTTGTACCCACTTTTTTACACGTTTAGCCCACGATATGTTTAGATTTAACTCTTAGCTTTGTGACGCAACATGTTTAGCATTTACACTTTTTCTAAACATTGTTTCTAAACATTGTACAAGAAATGTGTTTAAAATCTAAACGCTATTTTACAGTGTACTGTGTATGCACAATAACTTAAGGTGTCGCTATTTAACTGAGTCTGGTTTTCACTCTACACCGGCATATTTTGTTTTAAATTATTTTTCTTATTATCATACTTTAAAAAAAATAATTATTGCTTAACCAATTGCAGCCGCAATCTGTGTTGCCATGCTAACGCACTGTACTTCTTATCGTCAAAGTTATTAAAAATGATTTGGAATAATATAGAATATGCTCATAACAAAACTTCGTAGTCAGTTTCTGAAAACGGGAAATATCATTGTTAACAATCTGTCAAAGACAAAAATTTACGAATATACATCCGTTTCACCGAAATCAGTTTTCCTTAGAAGTCTATTCTTATGCAGCAAAAACAATAACCATTAGTGTGTGTGTGTTTTCAATCGGCCGGGAGATCTCATTTTGCAAAGTGATCTTCCTAACGACACGAAATCTTGATTACCCGCACCCGATTCGGCAATCAATCTGAATCCAAGCCGTGAAATGTGGTTTGGGGACCCGGGAAATGTAGGCCAACTGATTCAAGTTCCCGGCAACAAAACGAAAATGACGGCGAAAAACCTCACGGCAAATCCGAGTTACAAAAACACGCATCTATTCTGTGCTGTCAACCGAGTAGATTCTATCAATATCATTGGCTGGAATTGTCAACCACTTCTACGCAATGCGGCCGTGTACGCATACGAATAATTAGATTTAATATCTAATTGAAAGATAATCGCATACCCATCTAGCAATATGATAATCTCTTCATTTTATTATGAAAATTAGTAGCAAAACTCCTTTAAAAACGCTGCGTTGTTGCATTAAAGAATATGATCAAAGATAACCTCAACTCGTGTTCCATCCTGTCATAAACAAAGTTAGTTATAAAATCTTTAGAACAAAATTTATGCTACAAAAATACGCGAAAGATTTGTCAAATTTTGTGCGCAAGAGGTAAAATATAAATGTGGTATGTGAAATATTTTTCAATTCATCACAAGTGCCTCAGGTACCAGATATTAACACTGCCAGGATCTCTTGCGCATGGAATTGCATTTTTTTCCCACAATATATTTGTTTGCCAGCGTAGGGAGCCTTAATAGACAGAGATACATTTCTCTGTTTCAGGTTTAACACAGAAGATTACACTTTAACTTGAAAAGTTCATGAAGCGTAAGGAAAGTAGAACTTTAGAAAGGAATCTGCGATCGTAAAGTTTTGTTCCTGTTTGCGAAGAAATGCAATCCTTCCAAGTCAGAAAGTACAAATGCGCACTGGACAGAAATGACTTTCACCGTCGAGTCTGCAAAACAACCCCAAGGCTGACCGCAGAACAGCTAAAACAGATCGACAAAAGGCCATCACGAGAACCGTTAAGTATTGACAACTTTGCAAGATCGGGTAACGAGGAGCGGGGGAGCTGGATCAAAAAAAGGCCGGGGGAACGCGTCTTTCTTCGGCGCAGCTGCCGGTACCGCCGATACGGTCGCAACTTTGCAATGTAACTGAAGATGAGTAACCGACCAAGGAGTTGGATCCTGAGAAGGGGGGGGGGGGGGGGCTTGTTTTTGCGCCCCTCTGCCCTAATTTAATTAACCTACCAAGGACTGATTCACCACAGACGGATATAAATGCCGATTTTAGTACGTTGGCTTTTCTAAGGAATTAACTGAGATGTGATCTTTTTCTTGATATTAATTTGACCTCTGATTATTAACTAGTGCATCTGAAAGTTTTAACCTCTGAATGTTTTTTTTTTATTGCAAATTTGCCCCAAACAAGGCTAAGTGCCACTCACGGTATGGAGCTACAAAGAGAAAAAAAGCAAAATATTCCTCTTGAAGCAAGAGAGATCATAAGATGAAGGAAAACATGCATCAGGCAAAGAGTTCCACAGAGATACAGAACGAGGGAAAAAGCTATTGCCATAACTTTTCGTTCTACATCTAGGTACAGTCAGAGAAGATTGGTGGGAACAGGCGGAGGGTCAATGCAGTTTCACGCTCAGACATCCTAATTGGAGGAACCAAGCTGGACAAGCCGGTGGAACATTTCCCATAGCAACAGATCTCCGGGTGGTTGTAAGGATGAGCCCAACTCTTCTCCAACCAAATTAACAATGCGCTAACTGTTGTCTTGTACAGGTAAAGGATAGCATCAGGAGATAGATACTTCCGAGCTCGATCAAGACAACCAACTCGCATGGAAGTACTCTCGGCAATACCTGAGATATACGTCTCCCAGCTGTTTCAAGAATGTCAAAGCTGATTAACAGGAAACGCAATTTACCTGCTGCCTGTTACTTGTACCTTCTGGAATTTCAGTTCTAAAGAGTCTTACCAAAGTGGGAATTTTCATTGAACAAGCAACGAAGTAAATGCTTCACTCAACAATGATCTGGAGAGCATGTTGACTTGGGGGGAATGACTGGCTGGTAACCTTCAACTCAAAGAAATCTAAACTGTTGTCTTTGTCTCTAGAGATGATTCATTCCCTTCACTTCATATGGGTCCCTGAGGTATATGACCTACGTATTCTTGGACTTGTAATCTCCCATAACCTTATGATATTATTCCGGCTTGAAGGAAAGATGCATGCCAATAAAAAAAAAATAAAAAAACCACAAAGATTCCATGAGCAGCAGACGCACTAATTCCGAAATATATTCGAGTCCAGAATCATCAATGCCTAAAGTTGTAAACCTCGGCTATAGAGTCCAATATACTCGTAATTAGTGCCTCCGTTGCTCATTTACACACATAGGCTAATAAACTTTGTGTTTAGGCCTGTACATTTTATTTTGCATGTTGCTCGTATCCTCCTCTACGCTTTTCAAATTAGGTTTAGAAAAAACATAAACTTTGCAGTATTTTGGGGAATTATTTGAAAACAGTTATTGTGGCACCCCCACTGCTTACACAGCAGCTGCATGCATCAAATCATCTGGTCTGCTTCGTAATAAAAAACAATCCTCGCTTACGATCAGACCGATTAAGGGTGTTCCCCAAAACTGGTGAATCCAATCTAATCGAATCTAAAATAACACGTTTTTTCTTCCCTTATAGGGACATGTCTTTATCATCCATCCTTCTTCACGTATATAGTATACAAATAATGAATGTTTATGAGTGCGATGGTAAGAATAATTTCATGAGGTGACAGATTGGCCGAGTGGAATGGGACATTCCATCTGTCACCGAATGAAATTATTCTTACCATTGCACGAATGTGAAACATTCATTATTTGTTTTATACAACGCCTGAATAAATCCGACAGATTGCATGCATGGATTTCTTTGTGTAACGTTACAACGTGCCGTTTACCTTCTCAGTCCCGCATAAAACCGCGACAAAAAATTGTCGAGTTCCTAATCAGTTAAAGCTTCAATTGTTATTCCTGCGTGTCTTGCAAATTCATCTAATCGTTTCACTGCATATTTGATTTGTCTCTTTGTATTTGTAGCGTCAGCATCGCCTACGAGTTCCAATATTTCGTCGTCTGTTAGGAGAACAAACCGCGGCAGTTCGGGAAACTCGGCCGCCATGTTGTGTGAATGACAGCCCTGTTGTAGCGCCACTAATAGTGACCGTGAAATTGAGGAAGTTCTTTTGGTTCTATCAATGCGCGCGCACCGTTTGATAGAACCATGTGATAGAACGTTTTGGGCGGTGCGGGTTCGCGTCGTGTGATGGGTCGAATAATTCAATGCACGTGATCGACGATCCACCAATCGGATGGCTGGGATTTATTCAGGCGTTGTATAATATTTAATGTGACCTCCCTTGTAGCAAATATGGCGTAATTTCAACTGTTTATTGTTTTTTATGTTGATGCAAAGTCCCATATTCAAGAGCCAAAGTATGATGTCAGCAAATACTCAACAGTGTCTCAATAGCTTTCAAATTTGTCTATGCATTTCCTTGGAGTAGGTTTCCATGGTGGACTCGATTTTTGTAGAGTCTGTTTTTTTTTTCCTTTTTAGTAGCCAATATTTCTCCAAAACCTGCGTTGGTTGGTCAGTACTGTTCTAATAGGCTCTTTTGACAAGGTTTTGCCCGTACTGCAGAACAGAAATAGCGCTCTCTTGCATAAACTGATGGAAAGGTTTTTGTAAGAATTGACCAAAAAAAAACACCCCTTTCTTTTCACTTCCAGTAAAAACAAGCACTAAGATCCTGACTGTATTTTCGCATGGTGATATGCACTGCAAAAACTGTGGTGTTAATCTAACACCATGTGGTGTTTATGTTGGGCGAAAGTTCCAATATAAACATCACACGGTGTTAATTTAACACCACAGTTTTTGCAGTGTGCCTGAAAACAAGTTGATCAGGATATTCATTGCATGTTTCCTTTAAAACCTGAAGATTCATTTAGGCCCCCTATACAAGGGAATGTTTTGCGCCGAGATATCAGACCGGCTATATTATGCAGCTGTTTATAAAGCCATTCCTGCGGGTGACACTCAAGGCCTCAGTCTCTAAATCTACATGTTTTTCATACGGTAGACCTTTCTGTAGTACGTGCTATCCCCGGTCCCGCTGAATTGGGTACATCTCGGGTGGCGATTTGACGTATAAGATCCGTCAACTCTTGCCGACAGCCATCTAAGATTTTGAGTTGTTGAGTTTGCGGTGTTTGGATTCAATGATGAATATTCCATGCTTGTTATTATGGCACAAGGATCAAGAATTGAAGAATCATAGTAAGCGTGGTAGTTGGTTGATGGTTGAAGTCGTAAAATCGTTGTTTCATTCCAATGCTTGATGAAGGTTCTTTACCAATTTTCCATGCAAAATTATCGGCCATTCAGGTGTTTCCGTGTAATGCCGCCATACATCCTAATTTCATCATCATCATCAACCATGTCTTCTGCCTTCCTCTTGTGATAATGGATGTGATAATGGTGTCCAATCCGTGGCTCTGCTAGCCCCACTAAGTCACAAGTGTCACGCCCATGTCCATATATGGGGCCTATATAACCCCAGTAAAGTCATCGGGTTAGCCACGAGAGTGAGCCAATCGAAACATTCGCCCAGCAGTCAAAAAACGAGTCTATTATATGGATACTGGCTACGACAGTGTATCCGTCGAGTTGGATGCGCCTATGGCTATTAAACCCTATCTATTGTAGATAGGTGTATGCTCGCACGTGACCTGATCTGGGTGAGTGAGAGTGACGTATGGCCATTTCTTAAACTGGCTTCGGCTTCGGCTTATAGGTCCTCATACTGTGGTAAAATCTGCACTCTAAAAACTGTTTAGCAATTAAACACAATCTTGCTATCAGTTTGTAAACATGTTTAGAAGCTAAACATTACGTGTCCAATTTCTAAACATCAGTGTTCAATGGCTAAACACCATCCGTCAATACGGTAAACATGTTTAGTATATAAGCGTGTTTACAAACTGATAGCAAGAAAGTGTTTAGAAAAGTATTTAATTGCTAAACACTGTTTTTGCAGTGTGGTGCACTTTTTTTTTGCTGTAGGCCTATGCACATCAAAGTTATATATTTGAACCCAGAGCTGGAGCCTGTTCCTTTTATTCAAGTATTCAAGGTTTCAGATTGGCAATAGAACTGGGGAATAGCTGGAGACCAAGCCAAACCAAAGCCGAAGCCATCAGTGTTGGCAATAATTTCAAAGATATGACCTTAGGCTAGGCCTACATAACTATACTAATAAAACTATACAGTTGGTGTGTAGTTGCGGTAAACATTTTTACTCACATGTTATATGCCATCTCGGCGATATTCTTACAGGTCCGCTTTCAATGCATGGCGTATTTTAAGCGCCGCCTTATACCGCAGGCAAAGATTACTCCCGATTCCCTCTTAATCGTGCGACCGTAAAAATACTAAATAAATAAATATATAAATAAATAACTCTCACGGGTTTTGCCGCACGCGTAAGCCGGTTATTAATCCTTGAATGTTTGATACCGTAACAGAATGGCCCAAGCTGCAGGTTATCGGATTATCATTGGTCACGCGTCATCCGAAAATACGCCCGATGGCGGGAAACAGACAAAAGGGGGAATAATTTGTGTGTGTGTGTGTGAGTTTGTATATGCCGGCAATCGTGGACCTAGGACAAAAGAATTTGGGCGTAGACAAAGGGGTCCACGTTTGACCTAACGTCCACGATTGAAAATCGTGTACAAAACCAATGGGAGGCCTTCCGAAAAAGTTAGAGTATAAACAAAAGAGGAACAATGGGAGGTCCACGATTGCACCCGTTTGTGTGACTGTGTGTGTGTGTGTGTGTGTATATACTACACATGCTGGCATACTCGGGCAAACCTCGGTTTAACTTTATTATTTATCAACAAATCTTGTTTGTAATGGTTTTGTCTGGCATTGTATAACTTCAAGCGTCAACATCTGAACTAAGGAGGCCTGGTAAATTGAATGACTTGTTATTGCAGCACAGCACCTGTGCACTCTTGTCTAAATTTGTTTTGTCTGTTAATGTTAGATACGTAGATGATATAATGATGAAGATGATGAAGTTCGTTTGTGATGATAGATAAATGCAAAACCTGCCTCGCTATGTACTCATAAAATCTAATGGCATTTTATACAATAACTTCTGACAATGTCTAAATGTAGCCCTAGACCTAAATGTAGCCTGAAACCTGTAGGCCTACCTATTTGGAGCCCTAACCTTGCAGTCCTATCTAAATGTAGTCTGAGCCCAAAATGTAGCCCTAACCTTGTATTTACATGTAGCCCGAGCCCCAAATGTAGCCAAACCATTTGGGGGGGGGGGGGGAGTGGGGGGGAAGAAATATTTTTGGGGCAGTCAAAATAATATCCGATTTCCAAAAGCCAGGGGCAAGTAACGAAACAGCAGGTGTAATTAAAACGTCCACTATCACGACAGAATAACGTCTTTCAATAGACAGACCTAAAATTTCACTCTCTACTTCAACACCATAGTTATGAATCTGATTAGCGAAGGAAATAAACATAATTAATCTCTTCGAAGACAACGTGTTGGGGGAAAACTAGGGTGGGGAGAAGCAATAATTCTGACAACGTGTCTTGCTGAAGGACACAAGCACGCAGGATTAACCCGCTGGACTCGAACACACAGTCTGTAGTATCACCAAGATCTGGAGTCCAGTTTCACTGTTCCACTAGGCCACAGCGCTGTCAGGACAACTGTCGTCGCCATAGCAACAAAGCCACAAAGTTCCGGAACCAGTGCATTTACACCCCATACCCAATTAAGCTTAACAGATTTCCGTTGGAGATGCGCCGAACACTAGATCTGTGTTTGACCACGTGGGCGTCATATTTCCATCCCAATATTTGCATAGAGGCTGACATTCTTCCAAATACCATGAGCTTTATTCATAACCCCCTTCGCTCAGTGTAAGGTTACGCCGCGTGGGGAAATAAAATCAATAGAGCCCGCCAATCGATGAAGAATGTGCAGAACAATGTCTTTTAATGAAGTCGAGAGGTATCTCGTTGGTGAGATTGGCTTATAATAATGATCTCTCCAGAGGTGTATGGTTACCAAGATGTTTTCGTCAGGATATGATGAGAAGGTTTTTGGCTCTCCAAGCACTGTGCCGAGTCCGAGTCCATTGTTGGCGATTTGAATCAAGGAACTCTTTAAATCGTATCAGGCGTTGGTATTGTGCCGGGCCTTGTCTCGGGGGGAGGGGGGGGGGGGGGGGGGGCGAGGCCGGTCTTGGAGCCCGGGCTAGAGTCCCCGTTCAGATGATACTCCCTACGGTAGTGCAGGCCCGGGTAATGCCATCCCCTTCCATCAACAAAAAATATCTTTGTTCTCCAGCCTGATTCGATTAATGAATCCAGTACTGGCCCCCTGAGCTTTTCGGTCCGGCGTTATTGCTACGTCGTTCCGTCTGCCGATCGAGGACATACGCCCTGCAAACTTGTGACTGTTTTCTTTGCATTATACCTATGCATATTTCCCTCGCTACCGTGCACTGTTGTATCAAAAAGGCATGATGGAGAAAAGTAAATGTGTATGGAGAGCCCCATTACATGCTGAAAGGCCTCTTCGCAAACTCTGCAACTCGAAACTAGACAGCATGGAACCTGTAGACATGTCGCTAGAGAGAGGACATCTTGTCGTTATGTTATTTTATGCAAAATGTTGTTTCAAGAGAGCGGTTCATCGTTTTCAGGTGAAGTGCCTTCTTAACGAATTCAAGGCCAATTCAGAAACAAAAACAAAATTTCAAATTAATAAGACACAATAAACCTTTTCAATATTCTCAATGCATTGTGGGTATGAATGACAAACAAATCATGTAATGTATACACAAACCTATGGCACTGTGAACCAGTCCAAATATTAATTATTATTTATTCTAAATATCTGTCTCGAGTTGAGTGATACTCTTTTCACATATCTTTGCATGGAACTTAAGGGAAATAATAACCAGAACAATACATTTTTAATAAGGAAATAAAAAATAAGGAAATAATTGGGGAATCCCTTTCAGGGTACCAGTTACTGATGGATGCAACACCTCTGAAACAAGAACAGCTAATAATGTCATATTATTAGTCAATCAGAAGAGGATTTTACAACCATGGCAACTAATGCGACCAATCACATCCATACTTCAGCGTTTGCTCTTCTAATGGCAGTAATGGTTGTTACTACACCTCATAAATATTCATGAGCAAATTGGAGCACGTCATTGGCCGATTCCGCCGCGCGTCCGGGAAGTAAAAATGATACGCTGCCAGGTGACGTCATCCCGGTGAGTATCCAGCTCGCTGCCGTGCGGTATTTTTTTTTTTGGTAGCACCAAAAATTCCCTCTGGAACCCGCCTAGTAAACATGTAGTCTATGGCATGTAATCTTTACGGAACCAGTCTGTTGTTTGTAGTCCTTGCAGTAAAGGCACATTAAAGAGTGTTGGCACCAGACTTTTTCAACCCTGTTGCCATGACACACGGAACTACTCTGCAGCTAGCTAGCTGAGCTCAAAAACAACAATGACGTCTACGAGTAACGTAAGATTACCGTGATTGATTTCCGTCATTTCCGTCATATTTATGAGGTGTAGTAAAACAAATACAGCATGGTTTATTTCTGAGAAATAGTGGGAATTACTGGTCCCTCGGTGTAGGTCAGCTCGACTACCTCCATCCGCTTCGCGTCGGGAGGTAGTCGAGCTGACCTACACCTCGGGACCAGTAATTCCCACTACTTCCCCTCAAACCATGCTGTATTTGTATAATACTGTTCCATGTTGCTTTGAGGATGTCAAAAAGGTTTACTGACAACACAGTTCAGGTTTGGTATTGTGTTGATATCTGGAAGGGCCTTATGATGACATTTTAACTCCTGTTGAAGTGTAAAGCTTGTTATGTGGACGTCTTGCGCAGAATTGAAAGCATTTCTCTTTGTTTTTGCCTTGTCACCTGTAGGCCTAACCTCCTATCGTCCGTCCTGTCCTCTTGTTTCGTATCGTTTTACCTGGACTCACATCATTGGGTATCTCGTATACCTCGTTCCGTTTGGTCTCGTCTCGTTTTTTCTCACCCCGTCTCATCGTATCTCACCTTTTCTCGACCCTTCTCTACTCGTGTCAATTTTTGCCTCATATCTCGTCTCGTCTTGGCTTTTCCGTTCATCTCGTCTTGTCTTGTCTCCTCTCGCCCGCCACGTCTTGTCGTACCCCGCCCTTTCCGACTTTTCACTTTTCTCGACTCTTCTCTACTTGTGTCACTTTTGTCTCACGTCTCGTCTCGCCTTCGTTCATTTCGCCTTGTCTCGTCTCCTCTCGTCTCGTCTCGTCACGTCACGTCTTCGCCTCGTCTAGTCTCACATTTTCTCGGCACCTCTCGATTAGCATCCTACATTTTTTTCCACATACACAAATTGTACGAGCAACAAACTGACCACATTCGAGTATACTTGACACTATAGAATGTCACATCATATAGTAGTCAACTTCGCCCCATGTGTTATTCTGGAGTCAAGTATACTCGGAATTAATTAGCCTGGCAGTTGCTCCATCACGATCAAATGCAATTTGTGTGTGCAGTCTTGATTCGTTTGGCTTTCTTCATTCAGTTTGAATCATTTTGAACTCCTTATCGAAGTTCGCCTTGTCCTGTTGTGTCATATGTCTATTTGCAACGCCCTGTTTCTTGGGCAAGTCAATGGGCCCACACCGGAAGGCGGCAGCCGCTAGGCAAGTAGCTTAAAGACATCGCCATAAGAAACGCTACACCATCTTGAAGCTTTGATCGAATGTTTTTAATTACTTGCAACCATGAGGTCAACAACCGTGCCATGCCTCCATCTCTTCAAAGACAAATACCCGCTGGCGTTTGCTCGACGAGAGGCGCAAACAGCGTAATGTGATCACAAACATATTTAGATTATTCATACAGCTACTGCGAGGAATATATTCTTCAGGGATTTTGCATCCATTTATTTGTAATGGGCACGTCTTAGAGACCGCTAGTGGTTTATTAATACTTTTTCTTCTCGAATTAGAATTAAATAAGATGTCTGCTCCTGGATCACTATTCATATCATGAGCCAAGCCGTCGGGTAGGAAGATTTAAACAGTTCTTGAAATCCACGGGGAATTATTACCGCGGTGATCAACGGTGTCTTGAAGCAGCATAAACGAGCTACATGCGCGAGCAAAAATTGCAGACGATTTTGGCACTAATCGAAGTGCCAACTCTCACGAGATTTCAAGACAGCGAGATCCTAATCGTGACTTAAGTACCGGATGCCTTTGATGTTGCCGTCGATGGTGCTGATCTATACTACGCGATGAGTCGCTTAGAGGTCTGCTAGTACTCGTTAAATCCAAACAAGGAGACTGTAGTTTCCAGCAGGGACCAATTTCATCAAGCTGCCAAACGCAAAAATATGCTTAGTCTACATTGGCACAAACAGGATTACCAACCAAATTTTCATGCGATGTACATTGCTTGTACATTCAGCTGTTGTTTCATTGGCATGAAAGTCAGATAGAGTTTTGGCTGGTAACCTTTACCATAAAGCAGGACTTTCTGTGCTTATTTAGCAGCTCTGTGGAATTGTCCCCAGGTAGTAACGGGGCACCAATGACCTATTTAAGGAAGAAAAACCTGCAGCCTCTTCGAGAGAATGTGTGAGAAATTTGGTTTTCATCCTCCCTCACGTCTTCATTATTATCGATTGCCATCATTTAAGAAGGCAAGTTCTTGTCAAGGGAAAGGTGTTTGATCAGGTGGAAGGGGTCGATGTGGTAAAGAGGACATGTGGGACTACTGGGGACTCTGGGGTGGAAGTAGCGTTCGTGGGATAATTCCGATAAAGCTGCTATATGCCAAAACGTTTTGCTGAGCATGAGAAACTGGTTTAATACCAGGCAAAATGTCGTGGGATTATGAGTGTTACCGGTACTCGGCAAAATTCTGCTTAACATCAGAATCTGCAGCTCGCTCCGTGAATTTGGCCCAGCCCTCAACCTTCCCTTCGTCCCTTTTGCATATTTTCAAATGGTTGTATTATTTAATTTCAAGGATCTCAAAAGTTGATAACATTTTGAGGGTTTTATACCTCCCGAATATGGTGATTATAAATTAGAAACCAGCAACTATAAATTGCCAGATGTACAACATAGGTCTGTAAACCACATACCTCCAGACTACCAAACATCGAATACTGTTGTTAAGCAGTGAAACTATATATCGACATCTTTGCCTCGTTCTGTATCTCATGGAATGCCTTGCCTAGTTCATGTTTCCCTTCATCTTACGATCTTTCGTGCTCCAAGAGTAAGTAATGTTAATTCCTACCTCAAGTATGATGATTCTTCCTAGCAAAACCGACAATTGCTGTGAAGCGACGTGACTGGAAGTAATCATTGGCGAAATGAATGTTCTCTTCTGGGAGAGCGCTTGTGTCAAATGAAAACCTCAATCATCGTTGACCGAATTCTCATTGCTTTGAAGAAGTCAAATTAAGAAGCAGGGTAGGAACACGTGGTTTCAATACATTTAACTAACGGTTGACAGCTTCAAGAGATCTCGGATGGATCTTCATGAATTTTTGACTTGTGATTGGAGCATGTTTCAAAACAAAAGTAATAACAACTCAAATGCGTCGGTTTTGCCATAGGGCATATGTCATATTTATAAAAACAAGAAAAAACATTTTAATTGTAACACGTTCATATTTAACTGTTGATTTTCATGTTTGCCTTTTTAAAGATATAAGATCAAAATGTGGCTACTTTTCCGTAAAAATTAAAAGTCTTGGCTAAAAATCGATATCAGGCAATGTAGCCTCAAATTTGGCCCCAAATAAGACAAGCATGCAAAACCACGAGTAACCTAACAATAGAAAAGTATTTATGAAAAAGGACAGTTAAATATAAACGGGTTTTGTTTAAAACAATTAAAATGTTGATTTTTCAAAATGCTTTTAAAATACCAAATCGAAGGTCGAGCATCGAGGATCGAAGTCTGCTGCTGCTGCTGCTGCTGCTGCTGCTATTGTGGATACTGTTTTGTATTTCATTGTTATTGCTGTAATTAATTTTCCTGTGGTGTAAGTGCTCTCACTGCATGGAAATTTAACATTTGAATAAATCGTATTAACCCGATTCCCCGCCTATATTCCCAAAGGTCTCACCGACTAGTACGAGCGTCTCCAGGATTATAATCCCGCCAAGCCAACCTATAACTTTCCGCACGTCACCTGCGCCGAACCAAACCTCTTCTAACTTGGCACCTCTCGAAAAGTGACGCGAGTCGTGTTGTCCGCAAGGACTCAACTTCCCACATGCGTCCCAGATCAGATTGCCCTACTTTGAAATTCTCACCCAGTGGCTGTCCTAAACACATTTGGAAATTATAGGGAGATGTTCTTTGGGAATAGGTAATCAAATTATTGCGCAAGTGATAGGCAGGACTGTTTGTGACTATTATTTTGCAGTAAATGCTCTTATTGGCCAGACACGGTCTTGAATGTACCAAAATGTACATTGGATGGTCAACATTAACGTAACTCCCGGTTGAGGTGGAGAAAATTGATATTCAATAAAAGTATATTCTAGTCAAGTTTTAATAACCTTTTAATCAGAAGTACCGGTATTCAGGTTATTATATTCACAAATCTTTCAGAATTTCAGAAGGTGCATGGTATTGATGAAATTTTAACCGAAGATTTGATTAATTTATATATATCATCAGTAGATTTGGTTCCAAGTGCGATAAGAGATCATGGTTTCAATTCTAGTCAGTTTCCCTTGTGGATTGTTTGACGAGTTTCAATGAGTGTTCATCTTTGACGGAAACCTTCGGACTGCGCTTTTAAGGTACGCAGTACGGAGATATTTTTCAAGAAATATCGCTGTGTACATTTAACATATTTTGCCAGGCATCCACAACTTAATGAAAAATCCTTCCTCAACCGTTCAAATTGAACTCCAGGTGGAATTGTCCAAACCAGTTTTGTGTGGAAAAAATCTTACATGAGGGCGCAACTAATCAGCTCATATCATATTGTGCAACGTGTCTGAGTATATACTATTGATGCGTAAGACAAAAAAGCTGAAACCAATTAATATCCATTGCTATCATTTTTTATAAGTCACTTTCCATTGAAAAGTTAGTCACGGTTTTAAATGAAAATGTGGGGCCAAATTGGTGGTTATAATTATAGAAGGTATAACTGTGCTCTTGTGTATTTAAACAGTAAAAAAAAAAATGAAAATCGACAGTTAAAAACGAACGAGTTCTAAGTCGACTCATGGAACAGTCGCGTGTTTACCGAAAACTGAATGATGCACGCATTTGATTCCGCTCGCATTTGACACTTAGGATAGGCATAACACTTCCGACCGCTTCAGACTGCGACCCAAATATTATGAGAAGGTGTCTGGTCGCCGTCGGTGCGGGATAGTTTCAGTCATGTGGGATAACTTAGTCTGACACTTCTGGTCATACGAGATGCAACCTGCGTCCGCACTGATTTGTACACATAACGCGACGACTGTTTGCGTTGTAGTTTTGTTTTGTTTTGTTTTGCCAAGAAGCGAAAAAGGAAAAGTAGTATCTAGTGCCTTAAATCGCCAAGAACTATTTCCCATCGATAATTTGATATTACATCATGTTATGGCTATTACGGTCTGTCTGGATAGCAAACCCAACCATGCATAAATAGAGAGAGAAATCCAGGCCGTTAAAAAGACCCTTTAGCATAAAAGATGTTGCCAACTAATGACGTCACCGACGAGTCTCAGACTGTTTCTCAGACAAATGGAAACGTTTTATTTCAAGAAGTCGCAGATATCTCATGACACGAACGGCATAACCTACAATTTGCAGAGCCGAGGCAGGCCCAACATCTGCATTTGTCTGTGACTGCGTGTCGAGCTATCGGCAACGCTGGTTGCTTTCATGAATGGGTATGGTTTGAAAAAGGGTCGTAACAAATCGTAAGCAGTCGCCGAGTATCTGTGACGTTAGATTCTGCATGGATATTACATCTTGAATTTCCTGCATGTTCTATTAAATTAACACCCAACACAGCCAAGCACCCAAAAGAGAATGGAGGGCACTCAAAGTACAGTATCACTTAAAACAAGGTCAATTGGAAAGTTGAGAATCGTAATCTGTAACACAATACTTTCCCTTGCAGAGAATCAAAGGTTACCATGTCAAGGCTGTTGTCATGGTTACTGCTGACGTCAGTGCCTTTGTTTAAGGTGGTGGTGCTGACTTGCATATATTTGGCTAATTAACCCATCTAATATGCGGGTCGTTTCGGTGTGGCATTTTATAAGATCTGTAAGAAAAGATTGACGATATCTGCTTTCGTTTTAAATCCGCGCAAAATGTGCCGCCGGTACTTCAAAAAAAAGGCGTGAAACCAATCAAATCTGAAATTTACGCCCGAGCAGCCTACTCGAGCGAAGCTTAATTTAATATAGGGACTCTACACCGCTGGATATATAGATACCTTACCTGAACGAAGATCACAGCGATGTAAAATCACAAGTGACAGTGGGCAGATTGTTAAAGGGAAAAGAAAAGTGGGGGAGATTTTTCCAGATGTAATCTCAGAGACAGTGTTTTCTTAAAGTGTTCTTGTCCTTCGGGGGGGGGGGGGGGGGGTCAGTTGAGCAAATGTCTCGCTTGGTACAATTTTACTTCGAGAGAACAGTGTTTTCCGTGGTGCTGCTCCATGCATCTATATCTACTTACTCTTTTGAACTCGAAGAATCGATAATAACGCGCCATCACGTGACATTCCTAGTTGCGATTTTAATAATGTCTTTTAAGCCTTTCATCCGCCATCTAGTCTCCAAACAAAGTCGAATCTGAACGCGTTTATACTGACTCAAACCATATATCGGTACTCTTTTCCACCCAGATTTTAAATCTGAAGTTCTAGTCTGGAACCGCACGTTGAACGTTGAACGAACAGACGGGTCCACTGGTGCATTTCGTTTTCATACAAATCGGCGATGCCGGATACCTGTTATGGTGGTTGAGAAACAATGTCACTCATGACCTTTAACCTTCCCCTTATCAAGTCATCCATCGATAAGTCTCTGGATAAGGGATTTTTTCCCCTCCATACATTGTTGTAGTTCTTCTGACTTTAATTCCTGCGACTCGGCTCAGCTTAAAAGGAGAGAAAGCTAGACAAGAAAAACGAATGTGGTGTTTTGGTATACACACAAAAATAGAGAGAGAGAGAGATGAAACCACATTCAGAATGTCCCACTTCCGCTTGAGAAGCAGCCTCTCGGGCAATACAGTTTAATATTATTACTCCAATTAGGAAGCGAGTATCCGCGGGTGTTAACTGGCGCGCGTCAACATTCACAGCGAGACAAGCCAGGTGTGTAACAGACGCTATTGAATTAGTCTCGTCCCATGGCGTATCGGGGAAAATGTCAACCCAAGGCGGGTGCTTTGCGGGTCCGTATCACGCTATACCCGCAGTGGCTTCGCAGGGGACCAGACGTCCCAGATTAATACCGCTGATTAGTGGCTGAGGTCAGACGAGGGAGGCTATGCTGCGCGTTTAATTTTGAATTACGGAAATCCAATCTGCCAAGCGTAAGGGAGATAGCTTAGGATTATCCAGTCTGTGGACTAACTAAAGGGGAATAGAAAGGAACGGAAAATTTAATAGATCGCGTGGATAGACTTTTTTTAATAGTAGGTGTCGTCAAATTCTGATTTCCTCTGGCTATGATATTTAGTTCAAAAGCTATTTCGGTTACTAGGCCAGGAAACCCATATCACATACGCGGTTGCAATATCGATCGTTGCTTTCCAGAGCTTTGAGCGTGTTGTGTCTTGAAGCACTTCTTTGATAAAATTCTATATTTGGGTTAAGAGAGAATCGTCCTTAGCCTAAAATTCATACAAAAAGGGAAGGTGATCGTTTACATAGAACAGAGCTTCTCATACTACAGGCTCACCTAAAAACTGACGTGAATCAAAAGATTATTTTATCGACTATTTTCACACGAATATGCATTCTATAGGTATACATTTTCATGCCCCAGGCATGTACTTTTAAATGTACTGTGACGAACCACCGCATTTATGGCTTTCTTTCCACCGATAAGAAAGTTTCACCGAGTTTTCAAAAGTTTGTATTATTGTAAATCAGACATCCAATGCCGTTGTAATTAACATTATTATACAGAGCAGGCCTTCAACGTTGACAACATTATTCGAAGGACTTTTTGACATTAATTCGATCACCGTTGTTTGACATGACAAGACTTAGTTTGCAATCAGGCCGAGAAAGGTGTAATTAGATAGAAACATGCCCCATAGTCAGGTGGCTATAGAGTTGTGATTGACTTGATTTGGATCTGGGAAAACAGAAAAAAAAATGTGTGTTCTAGTAGACTGGTTTCCTAACCATACCTTAGACAAAACGTCAGGCTTAGACGTTGTCAAGTGAAACGTTATAATTTTCTTTTGTTGTCTGCATACCCCTTGTACGGTAATCTGTAAATTGTATGCAAACATTATGTGAGATATTAGACCATAGGCCTATATTGCTTACAATGGGTGCGTTCGAGTAGCTCACCCGGGTCGACTCGGGTTAGCCCCGTGCCGTTCGATTAGGTCTGACGTCATACCCGGGGCTCACTCGGGTCAGCCACACAAACCCTGCTCGCGGAGCAGAGTCACTGGTGGAATTACGTTACACGCATGCGTATAGTTAAGTCTGATTGCCCACAGATTCTACTGGAGCGGGTAATTAAAAATTGCTGACCTCAAGGGCGATTGTGTAGTTAAGGACACTGTTCCTATAAAAGAACAAAATCACCTTTTAAGTTATTGGACTTAGCAAACTATATTGCAACATTAAAAACCAACAGGTAGGCCTATGTCGTAGATAGAGAGCAGAGTTTTATTTTTTTTGTCGGAAATTTTGGGGTAAAACGACAACGTAGATGACAAAACGCAACACGAAAAAAATGATGGCGAAAACCGCACTGATTCGCAAGACACCAACCGCAAAACACGTAAGAAAATTGCATTTTCTACCGCAAGAAACTGTTCAAAATCACACCAAAAAAATGATGTCATTAGAATTGAGAGATGTATATACTTTAGGTCGATAAATTCATTTTAGAATGATAAAAACAACCTTGACTCGAAATGGATCAAGTATAAAGAGTGGTCCGTAACTACACAATCGCCGACTCAAGTGATGGGTGACAATACCGTGACATCAACAGAAAAGGGCGTTTGAGCGTTCTATTAGCCCAGCTCTCGTGGCTAACCCGTTCACCCGAGTCGATCCGGGTAAGCCACTCGAACGCACCTAAAAAATCATCCTTTATCTTTGTATATGTCAGGTGTACGCCATTTTAAACGGAAAGGTCCTAACGATGGAGTTGAAGACGTCACCAAAAACAACAACCGCCGTCTGTAAGCATTACCTAATCTCGCGAGATTCACGAACTGTTGACCCTTTGCCGAACAAGAGTCTCCTTATTTCAAGCGCCCGGCACGCTCGACCAGGCTAGATTCCTCCGCAGACGCCGGCCCATCGATCGAATCGGCCCCTGGGAAAGGGGGTAAAAACACGCAACTCGCAGAACGGTGATTTTCTCGTGCGTCATAAAAGCACCAGTTTTGGCCCGTATTTTGTTTTTTGGGACAGGCCCCGGGAGGAGTCATGAGAGACACCGTTAGCCTCTTTTATAGCAGATCACAAAAAAGAAAAATAACTTGACAGACGGATGATGTTCGCTTCATAGTCCCCTTTGGGACAGCGAGGTCTAGTCCTGGAGGGAGACAGTGGCGTATCCAGCGGGGGAACCCCCCCCCCCCCCCCCCCAACCCCCCCCCCCCAACCCGGCAGCATTTGAGGCGTCATAAAAAATACACAGGAAAAGTGTTTTTAATACGGTTTAAAGACGGTTCAGACGTTGTTTGCCCTCACTGACACAAAAAGCTGGATACGAGGTAGGTACCTCCATGGTCTATATAGTATAGTGGTCGAACCATCAGCGCAATTGGCTTTATTACGCTGGGCCACTCTAAGAACAATTTCCGGTGTTTTTGTATGATTTTTGAAGGCGCGTGATTTCTCCTTTGCCGGTTAGTCCTGGCTAATTGGAAGTGTTGAAGCGAAGAATGTTCCTCAAGCCCACCTGTGATTGGCCCACACCTTTTGGTATAATACCTGCTTTCATTATTACTCATACGATTGCATGGGTCGCGCTTATAGTATGAGGTCATACCAGTGTATGAGGAATTTCAGTCTGTTTTTTGCAGGTTTGTTTTGGTGTGTCTGTTGTTCAATTGTTGTTGTTGTTGACATCGGTGTCATTGCAGTTGTTGTGGCATGTTGTCGTTTGTCATTTTGTTGTCAATGGCATTGTGGGCCTTTTTTTTACCTTTTGTGTGTGTCGTTGTTACTGTTGTTGTGGCATTGGTGTTGGTGTCAGTGTTGATGTTGGTGGCAGTGGCGGTGTTGGTGTCAGTGTCAATACTCATGGTGTTGGTGTTGCATGTGTTTTGTTACTGATGCTGTTTTAGACTTTAAGATCGGGGGAAATAGACACCGGTCCGGTAGGTTATATCAACGAACCCAAAGTCATGGGTGTTTCTGAGCTTATACTCCTATCTTCACTGTTCATGGAACTTTATTTTCTGACAAAGCTCTATATGAAAACCAACAACAACATTCAAATTGAAAAGAGCGTCCGATAGTAATGAATGGAACCGATGGAATGGGATTAACCAAGCCGACGTCTGAACAGCCAATAACGGGGGAAATGTATCGAATGTTCCCGGAGATACCGATGGTCACGCAGTGAAGCATCTGTACAAACAAAATGAATGTTATGCAGGTGCTGCATAGTAACCTCATCCCCAGCGGCAATGCAAGACCGTTTCTTCAACCAATATGGCACTGTTCTTCAATATTTTCCATCAGGGAAACCCATAGTCGGATTTCGTTTCAATTATTAGTTCTGGGGGAGTCGATAACATTATTGGCTGCAGTGACTACCCGAGGGGCATTCATGCAGCCATGCAGGGGTGATTTATGTCGCCAAAAAATTGTAAGATGTTGAAAACGGAGACTCTCAAGGAAATTACCGAACAAGGCCATGACTACAATTCCATGCAACTTGAGGTAGTTTAAATCTGGTGCTGGCAACACTATACATGGTATGCAAATTAGTTTATTTGTCCATATGAATAATTAAAAATCCATTAAGTACCAGCTATTTGTAAAATCTTCTTCGGATGGAATATCACTAAAAAGTTATCAGATGATCCCCCATATACATCAAAGAAAATGGAAGATCGTATAAAAAAGTCCAGCTGCATTTTGGGGTTTATACTTTAGCCACCTTAGAGAATTCTGAGTATTTTTCCTATTTCTTTTTAAGTTGGGTATTTATCACCGGAATCTGGTATACATTTTGCTTCGGTGCATTGTGGCAGTTTCTATGAGTCTTGATTTGAAATGGCGCCCTCATGGTCAGGCAATAATAGCACTCGCCAACATTGGACATCACCGCGGGCATGATCGAGAGATGGCGTCAAGAGAAGAGATTAAGGCCGTGTCCGAATTACTTGGCTACGGCTTGAAATTACACACGAGTCTATGGGAAGTGGCTGCAGCCGCTACCATAGACATGTGTGTAATATCTAGCCGTAGCCAAGTAATTCGGACACGGCCTAATATTGGGAAGGATAGGCCTACACCTTATTGACGTCATTTTGGCGCGAGCTCCGGCAATATCAACCATTCCCCTCATGATTTCACAGGAGCTGAAGAGTGCTGTTTATTAATCCCGAACTCAATCCGGAATACGGACTTAAAATGCCTTCAAAATGCTGGCCAAGTTGACCTAGTTCTAAACTTGTTGGCCCAATAGATGTTGCTTTCAATGCAGAAACGCAGTGATATTTCAGAAAGTACTGACGTACAGCGTATACACTCCAAAAACTGTAGTGTTAAAATAACGTGCTATAGTACTCCTATTGAATCATTGGTCCATTATAGGTACCACGTGGTGTTATTTAGGTTTTTAACCACAGTTTTTGTTGTGTGTTAATTGAAACCTTTATATTTACACCCCTGCATGTTTCGAGACCGGGGAAAGGGTTTTACAAAATAAGTAGAGGGCCTAGCCAATTTGTACCTGATTGTAAAAACTGTTTTAACATTCTTGGATATTGTTTGAGATTTTAGAAAATGTGTGCCATTCTCAAAAAATTCACTAAAAAAAAATCCCCAAAAACATCCAATTTGTGGAGGGCATACATTTGAATTTTAGGGTTTCATGCCCCCCCCTCCCCCATCCACACCCACTCTGCCCCCACCGTTATTAGTGACAGCGAAGTTTTTGCATTGGGAAACAATGTTAGTCTACAACCCAAACAAATAATAAAAATAAAAATTTGTATCAATTATACTTGTGCACTTTGTATTCACGACTTTTATGCAAAGTCCAAGAACTGTGGTTATTTTGCTTAGGAGACGACGTAGTGTTAATTTATTAATTAAACAGGGAATTCGTCAAGGCTTTTAAACGCGACTTCGCTTTGGCTTTCACTTGCGCTTATATTCTTATATATAAAAGCAGTACTTTTAATATCAAAAGCAGTACTTATTATGCAGAATAGTGTGAATCACATACAAACCACGATTCATCGAGCTGTTTGTTACTAAATGCCCTGAAGCCTCGACGGCTAAGGACGGTACAAGTGGCTTATCAGCCTACCTGTGGCTCACCTTGCGTCACGGGCAATTAAGCAGCGTTCGGCTCCACTACCAACGGTCCAGACGCACCGCGCTCCGGGGGATAAACCGGCGGGTCCCGAGGCGGTCAAGACGGCGGAGAATGATGCAGACTCGCTGACTCGTCCTTGGGATGTCTTCCACTCGTTTACACCTTTTTAAAATCCTCCCACGTGCACGATTATCTAGGAAGATGCTTCTCGAGCTCTTAAAAACTGTGAGCATATAATCTCTTGAGAAACGAAGTGGATTCATTTTCTCTTTGAAGCATTATCTATATTGTGTATTTTATTCTGTTTATTTTATTCTGATTGCTGTGTATTCCGGGGTTGTTGTCTTCATCGTTGATGTATATTTATATATATATATATATAATGTTTTTACATGTATTAAGCATTCATGTGTTTTTATGTTTTTGTTAGTCATGTTGTTTAAATATTTATCTGAAAGTTTACTGTTTATAAAGAGTGTACCAGTAATCTTTGAGAAAACTGTATCTGAAGATCTTCAAAAATTATGTGGCTTATTCTAACAATTCTATTCTAACAATCGAAATAAACGTGCACAAAATCAGTGTTTCGCTGCTTTCTCTTGACCCGGTCCTCGGAGTGAGATTCAACGCTCACAGGTTTGTCAGTTCATGTATATAGGCCTATACATGTATTGAATCCCTCAAAGTGTGAACACGTGCCTGCTTATGCTGTGATTCACCTTAAAGCTTTGCTGGTATAAAACAAATGAGAAAGTAACGTGAAAAAAAAACACACTCGAGCAAAGGCACTCTCTTGATAATAATATTATACGGATGCTCGGTTCCGAATTCCCCGGCTATATAGGCCTATGTAGTTTGTACGGTGTTTTTATTCACCCCAGTAATTAATTGTGTTCATGCGGCGTAAACATGTGAATAGCCTTGACAAAATAGAGCTCTGGTACCATACTAGGCTATCATGGCACCGAATTGTACAAGGCACTACATTGATGGATAAGCCAACACGAAGCAGCCGGTGGTACAGCCTTGTGTGTTTGTGACTTGGGAGGGGAGAGTGAAGGGGAACTAATAAAAAAGACACGCTCCCGTAATTAAACTGGTTTAATTAACTGATGTGTAGACGATTGGTCTGATCGGTATTCAATTAATGTAAACGTCGATCAGGTCTTGACCTCGTGACCCGAAGGTCGGGGGTCAAATTAATGTCTTATGTTCTCTAAATGTACTTTGCTTTTTATTGTAAGCCTCTAAAGTTCGCACAAACATTGCCCGATTTTTATCATCTCAAGTGCGTCATATAACTAGGTACAGGATTTTAGAATGCAGATGTGTGGTCGTGTCTGCTTATAATACGCTTCTTATGCCTGCTCCTCATCGGTGTATCCCCTTCTATCTCCGGGGGTTAGCTCAGCCCTACCACGGGCTCGCTACTCGATCTCCCGGCCTGACGGCGAGCAGGCAGTATCCCTTTACCCCGAATACTTCACGAACTTATACGGTCAGGGAAGGAAAAACCGAAGAAGAAGCTAGGCCCGATGCGTAAATGTCACGTCGCGTTAATGTTTGACCGACCGTTATCCCCCACGGGTTAGCATCACACACCGCCAAACAAGCCGTTTCCAGTAATGTATACGTTCTGGGCTGATTATGGACGGGTCAGATCGCAATCCGTGTAAGAGATGCGATGCGACAAAAAAAGCGTCTCCTCTCAAGCTCCCCCTCGCTAAGCGATTTTTGCTCGGTACCCATGCCGCCCTGTTAAAGCATTGGTCCCCGTACCTTTGACTCGGGACATAGTCACGTTGCCTTGGAATCGAAGATTGCCCGTGCAGCACGTTAGAGGTTGAGTTGAGGCGAGGGGAACAAGTGAATGATTTATCTTGTAGGTTCATCTCGGCTCAAGACGTGCATGCCTATTCTCTTTTTTCTCTCTCTATTTCCTAGCGATCGTATCTTCGAAACTGAGTTTTCTTGTAAGTGCATGGGTCCTGGTAAATGAACGTCATATTAGTGGAACCATGACAGCAAGTAGGCCTATGTGGTTCAGTTTGAATGCTGATTCCGATCTTGAGGATTATTAAGAAGATCGGCGTTCGTGGTAGCAGGTCGCAGTGCGAGATATTAGATTACTTTTGAAGGATGGGTCATGACTTCTGCATTAAAGCTGATCTTGTCATTGGCTCAATTCGAAATATTAAAAGCGGAGTGTGTCATCAAGTGATGTTTAGGATGTCTGTGGTTCATAGATATGTTTTGCTGTAAAATAGTTTATTTAGATCAGATGTATTCAATATTAATCATTTTATTTTGTTTAGCGCAACAGTTCAATTATAGATATCGGATAGTGAGGTCTTGATTACATGTGATGTGATAAAGCCTAGTTTTTGTTTTTGTTTCAGTAATGGCCAATTTATTTTTCTGAATTCATAATAATCAGTGAGTGTGTTTCCATTTATGCGATAAAGTCGGACGACGAGACGTTCATTGATTTGTGCGAATTTAGACAAACACGCGGCAAAGTCGGACAACAAAGTCGCGTATGTAAATTGGCCTTATAATCTCCCAACCGAGCAACCCAATTCACTGCTTACCCTTATACTCACCACACCCACTCGACCACCAAACCCACCTACTCCAATTCCAAAATATATCCTGGTTTAAATTCTTAGAAAATGTTACACTTAAGAACAGCCCATACCTGGACCACATAAATTAAAAGAGATTTTTCGCTCTTCTAGACGTTGAGTTAAGTAGGTCTATTGCATGCGCAGTGCTTTCCCAAAGCTTGTATAGGGCAAAAATGGAGGGCAAAAAATTATTCTAATCTAAATTAGCAGCGACGAAAAAAACACGTCTCAAGATCGACCACATCAGAAAAAAAATCAAATGTTTCACAATCATACCTTCATAGGCCTAATTCTTGAATTTTCCTGTAATGGTGCAAAAATGCGTATAGAACTATTCATTTTATTTGTTCTGCTTTCGTTCTGACTATAATTACCATAACTAACGTCGATTTCTGCTGGACAAAGCACATTTTTGTTACGGGGAATCATGCATGGATGCATTTGCAAGGGTTGGTCCTCAAGCTTTGATCTATACGCTTAACATAATGTATGCCAATCGTTCTGCTGATTTGTATGGATGGAGCGTTTACGTTGTAGTGTTTATTGCACTTCCTGTGTGCAACAGCCGATACAAAACCACCTTTCAAAATCGAGACATCAAAAATTACTGAGAAATTCGACTAAGCTGGCTAGGTCTCACTCCAACAAATCGGAGGGGGGGGGGGGGGGGGGGTAAACCTCTCTCCCTGAACATGAATTTTGGTGTGGTAACATTCAAATGCAACATGTTTCGATTGAATTTCAAACCCATTTCTTACACGCGAAAGATGTTAGGCCTATACGTATTGTGTTTACAATCATGTAAAAAAAGATGATGATTTTCACGCCTCTGTCATACACACATTTGAGCAAGTATCCTCACATATGTATGTCAGCCCCTGTTAAAATTCCCCCTTACTGCCATTTTAACACTTGGTCCGACAGGAAAAGTTCCCACGATTTCGAAGCATGGTCCACCTCTATGTTCCAGTAAATTTAATTAGCACCCAGTAGCAGATTTTACCCCTAAGTTGACCAAGTCCATATGTGGCTAAGACGACCCCTTTGTCTCAACACAGATAAGTAATTGACCAGATGGGGATGTAGCCAGAGAACCCAGCCAACATGGCTACATTTTATGCCACTGGCTAAAACTGTTATGGCTGTCTGCCATTTTATGACCATGTCTAACACGTGTAGTCAGTAACTTTCTGATTGGCCACTCTCCATCCCAAGGTGGAATATCTGCCTGGTTTCATAATTTTGACCAATGAGATTGTTCCACCGAAATGGGCAGAGCGCGTGGTCAAGGAATAATATTCCCCCCCGATCGCCGGATTCTCCTCAGAAAGCGATTAAGACCTCTGGTGAGAGGGCTGTTCAGATTGAGTGCCCGTTTACACTATTAGGAACGTTGTACTTTCCCTAAAGTCGTTTCTAATGATAGCCATTCTCACCCTCACCATTGTGCTCTGCTGATACAGGTAAGCCTATTTTCATTGTATAAAAGAAGTTTGTATTTCCTATTACCATTTGACTTATGTGCAGGACACTTTGTATTTTGAATTATGTTGACTCGGTTTGAGACAATCTCAAGATGGGTGGAACAACCCCAATATGAGTATATTGAGTCAGCATTCGTTTGCCTTCAGCTATTAACCTTTTTTGCCTTGTACCCTGTATTTACTTGTATTATATTGCTGATATTTGGTCGACTCTTGATCGATGTCACTTTTGCTGTTATTTATTGACCGAAATTATCATGTTCGGTTTTGTATATCATTGATTTCCCGATAGTATTGGAAGATCCATTTGTGATTGCCGATTACCATTCTGTTATGACTGCAGTATTCACTTAAATCGGTCACTATACTCTCAGTCCGTGTACAATTATATTTTCCTCTTGGTTGATTTCCGATTACTTTGAATATTCTTGTTGCATACTTTTTTATATGATACCTCGTGGCCTAAACTTCGATCATTCGTATGACATGACCAATAATTCATACATGCACGTTTTTCCGTAAATTAACTGGTCTTGTTCACGAGATTTCCAATATTTTGATTGTCTTCCAAATTGTGTGTGTATAGGCCTACACATTACCTTCCTTTTCTGTTATGTCCCGTGACATCCTGCTGACTATTAATTGTGTACAGCGAGTGTGTACCAACCACATGGAACTTGCCCCAGGATGACCTTGAGTAAGGTTACCGCAATGCGCTATAGGCCAACACAATTGGGTTTTGGCCAAGTCAATTATTCCCTGATGTTTTGATTAGCATTTTATGGTATTTACCACTGTGCGGAGTACTGACCGTGGTTATCATGTTCTGGGTGAACTTTTGATCAATGTATAGTTATACTGAAAGTGTCATTCCACTGGAAATGTGTTCTGGGCGAACATCCCAAAAGGATATGCAGTTTTACCTCTTTCCCTTTTTTGTAAGCATTCTTTTAAGCGTTTCATATTTTAGTTAGAGATATTGCTTTTTAGTTTTTTAGTTCTGTATACAAATATGTTGATCCTCGATAATTCAGAAAGCGATTAAGACCTCTGGTGAGAAGGCTGTTCAGATTGAGTGCCCGTTTACACTATTGGGAACGTTGTACTTTCCCTAAAGTCGTTTCTAATGATAGCCATTCTCACCCTCACCATTGTGCTCTGCTGATACAGAGAGTACTTTCCATATAGGTCATGCTTTGGGGAGCCGACCCGGTTCGCCTCCCCACACACCTGTCCCATTCCCCTGTTCGTGATATCATCGGAACTCGGTTTGTGTGCCTGAACCCTGATCTTCGGACTCGGAGCCACCCCCGTGTCAAGCCTCAGTCAAGTCCATCAAGCCACACCCAAGTTCTGATGCAAGCGCCAGAAAACCCAGCTAAGATCCATAACCTGTATTTATAATATGATGTATTTGCCATTTTGTTTCTAATTGAATTATCGTGTACCATATCAGTGCTAATCCTAACTGGATGAACCCTTGTTTATTTAGTAATTCCTGTGCCTATTCGATTCAAGGTACTTCTTTATTTTACATTTTTCGGATTGAGTTTATTGCTCATGGATGTAGTCAAATTTTAATTATTGTTTAGCGATTCAAGACATTCATTCAATTGGGATTACTCACTGATTTGGCTTCTGAACTGAACTGCACCATTTGATTTATTTCTTATCCTCAATTCTATTGTTGTATGCACTGTATATTTTTTGTGATGACCTTGGGGTGATGAATATTGAATTACAACATTTTATCCCGAGAAAGAGGATCAACGTAATAACTTGCTGTCCGTGTGGATTTATTTCTGAGCAAAGTTCCTTTAACAAAACTACGAACTTAGCAGGAACCCATTAAACGTTGGGACAACCTGTGACATGTACTCATACGGGGTACCTCTATTGTGGACTTTACTTTCCTTCTTTTATTCTCCTTTGTCCCCATTGAAATCTCAAAAGCCATAGCGTTAACTCTGTGGGGTAGGTCGATTTCTAAAGACCCAATTGCGGGGTAGCTTTGTCCCCATTGTTACCCTTTCTTCTTTTTACCCCGCAAGGAGACTAATGTAAGAACACACAGATACACTCCAGTGCTGTAAAAATGTACTGATAATTTTCAGCAATAGTCCCCACAATGCTATGGTCAAAACTGCGGTTTCCAGAAAGTATGCACTGATTGTATGCTGAGGTTCATGTGTATAGGGAATGCAGAATTTCCCTAGCTCATTTCAGTACGTATTACCATGTAATATTCCTATAAGATAAAATATTGAAGATTTCTATTTACCAAACCATGCATCGCTATAGCCTCACTTGGATATGCAAGAGAAGTTGATAGTTGTAAGTCACAGGGAATCTGTTTAAAACATACTGGGAAGGAGTGAGGCTGTTTTCTTTTTAAAGAAGTCCCATCCGAGTAATTTAGTGGAATAGAAAACAACGGCGACACCTTCGACTTCAGGCGGAGGCTACGACGGAAACAGGGCGGCGACGAATAGAGGCAGGCCGGCAGGTGACGCAAGCGACAGGCCGCTAATAGGCGATGGGGTGGTGACGGGAAATTGACCGGGCGAAGACGGGAGGCCATTGGGGTCAGACGCAAGGAGGGGATGAGTGGATGGGGGGACACGCGGGTAGCCGTACCGGAAGGAAGGAAGCCCTGTGGCAACGGACTGAAGCACCTAAAGCGTACTGGGAAAGGAGCGAGATTTGCCCCAGAACAGGCCCTGGACAAGCGGTACGACCTCTCCCCATGCCGCGTTCAACCTTTAATTGACTGGTATTTTGCAAAGATGAACTTGCAACCAGCTTAGGCCTACTTAGCCAGGTCGAGTTTCGGTCAAGCGACTGTGTAATTTGAAGGGAAAAAAAAGTAGGCCAATTCCCCCCTAACTTTACCGGTACAATGTGAAACTTATATAAATATCCGTTTGCAGGATACACGAATTTGATGTGGTTTGGGTTAGGGGTAGATTAACCTAACCCTAACCCCACCTTAACCGTAACCCTTCTAACCCTAGCCCTGTAATCCACCCTAACCCTGACCTTCTACCGACTTATACCCTAACAACAACCCTATAACTCCTCGAAGCCTAACCCTAAACTCTAACCCAAACCCCAAAACCTAACCCGCTAAGCCCCTCTAACTCTAACCACCTGCTATAAAATAATAACCTTAACTCTAAAGCCCCAACCCTAAATAACCCCAACCCCAACCCAAATCATCCCAACATTGGTTAGGGTAATAGGTATTACCCCAACCCTGATAGCCTCAACCACAATACCACAAGACAAAGTTCAGTGACTTTCTGCAACGTCACAAGGACAATTAACTCCGTAGTCCCCATTTTATAAAGACAAACAGACTACAAGGGAAACTGAATTTTTGAATACATTTTTAAATTGAACAAAGAAAACTGTAAGAAGCGATATTCGAACCTGCGACCTCCAGAATACCGTACCAGCGGGCGCTCTACCAACTGAGCTATATCTTGCCTTATGTTGGGGGTCTCCCAAATTGTTTGTTCGGGGGGCGCTAGTCAGAACAAAGACATTTACCCTTTTGGAAAAATCCAACAAAGGGCAAGATAGCTCAGTTGGTAGTTCGCCGGTACGGTATTCCGGAGGTCGCAGGTTCGAATCCCGCTCCTGCCAGTTTTCTTTGTTCAATTTGAAAAATGTAGTCTCCATTTCGTGCATGGTTGCTTCTGTGCCAATGTAAACCTTTCTCACTGCGTCCGAGTTCAATTTAAAATGTCAATTTGTCCTTACCCTGGCAAGCATTCTATACCTTACTTTTCTTCTCAAACTTTTGCCTCTGAGGATCTGAGTGATTTCAGGCAAGATAAAAGGAATTGGGATGGCATTAGTGTTGACCTTCAGAGCTTCGTGGCCTTGCTTTAATGCTTAAAACTCGCCCTGGTGAATGATACTTTAATACTTTAAGATTCAGGTCAATCCTTCTGTGCAGGTTGTTTGGAGTGACCGTCTGCTATATATCTGTACTCGCCTCTTTTTTAAAAGACCCGTGCATTACACATATCTAGATTAAATGCACACATTGCGCTGAAATCCCCCAAAGTCAGGTACCGTTGGCCTTATAGTGGTACTTTCCGCGCCTTCCACCGCTGTGACCCGGGTTCGAATCTCACCAGCGCCGACATGTGGATTGGGTTAAATACCTATACGTAACCCATATAAAAAGGTATTTATTTAACGTGGGTATTTAACGAGCATTCGGGGAAAAACAAGTGAAAAAGGCCTTTTCTTTCAAGGCTTAAATTTGCAGTGTAGTCCTTCCTACAAACGTACCATCATGTCACCGTTCTGATGTCAATGACCGAAACTTCCAGCGCCTTTCGGCGAAAATAAGATCCTACTTCCACAGATCGAGCCTAAGCCATCACCGTGTCCCAACCGTGTCTAATTCCAGTATCTGAAGGAATTAATTTGTTTGCATATTTTTGGGGTGAAGAAAGGACACGAAGAAGCTCCTGGGTACTTTTGGAAGATATAAAAAGAAACTGTGAAGAAACACACAGACGGCTAAGGAGGCATATCTCCAACGGTGTTTGACATTGTTGCTGAATTTATGTCTCCTTCACTGAAATGAACTCTTCAGATTCTCTCTGCGACAAACTTAAATCAAGTCACTGTCCGGCATTTTATGATTCTCCCACAAAATGCATTGATTTCTGAAAAACGCGGCATTCCCTTGAGTGTAGATAATATATAAGGCAAAAATCTGGGCTCGTCCAATTTTGGAGGTCATTTGCAACGGCAGGTAATCTGGCCGAGGCAGGTTGCGAATCAACGGCCGGGATTCACGGCCGACTGACAAAAAGTATAAAAAAAAAGTCAAGGACCGCCTTGGGCGGTGCGATTGGGTTGGCTTTACGCACGCAATTTTACTTGCAGATACAACGCAGGGGATCACTGCAAGCTTTCCAGACGGGTTTGTTTTCAAGTATAATTACGGCCTCACATGCATGACATATGTTTCGTATTGTAGTCAGGCCTACATTTTCCAACACAAAACAGGTTTGCATGGTTGAATTGTCTTCGTTATTTTGGATAACATTTTTGTGTAGCGGCCATCTTTGAGGTCTATTTTTGTCATTCAAATTTTGTAACAATGTAAGCAGCAAAGGCCTACCCATGCCTGTCCAGGGGTAACAGATATTTACCTTGACGTTTTACCGCTACGCAAGGTCTATTATTAAGCTATAATGAAAAGGGCTGCTGGACCGCTTCACTTATAAAATCACTTTAATCATGTATCACTGCGGCTCATAATCCTTACGAGATGCCGCAGCTTACAGCGGTTATTCAACACCGTGAAGAACTTCGCTCGCAGGCCTATCCGTTCATCCAGACTAACTGCAGTATAAGACTTACTCTGTGTCTGGAGGATTCCTACTCATTATAAAGGCATGCAGATATCGTGGATTCGTTTCAGGTTCAGATCTAGGAACCATGCAATAGGGTTTTTATGCCACATATTTCATATTGTCCAGATGCGGTATGGATTGCGGTACCGCTGATTTTCTTTGCATTGCAATAGCAGCGACAAACACAGCGGTACCGCTATTGATACCGCTATTTATACAATCTGAAATGTTCCCTTACTTCCATTATGGTACTATACCTTTTTTTCAGATTTTTAAAAGCAATTCTAAGTAGTAATAGCAAACTTTTGTTTTCTTATCGTAAAGCAATTTCCATATTCATGACCTGAAATCCTGATTTCATCAGAGTTGAAATGGTGGTATCTTCATAGCACAAAAATACGTTGTAGGCCCTACGTTAATATCATGTTTTACATTTTCCTTGGAGGAGATTGCATGTTTAGTTGATTTCCAAATTAAACAGCTCGCTAGCCTTCATTTCAAATCATTTTTTACTTCAAAACATTGTTGATGGGGTGATTTTTGTCGTACTATATTCTACCCTTCCACAAGGATTTAATTGCTAAACAAAAATAGCGCCCATTGCCTAATATCGGGGAGTCAATCCTTGTGGTACTTTCCTCGCCTTCCACCACTGTGACCTGGGTTCGAATCCCACGAGGGCTGACATGTGGGTAGGGTTTTCAGTCCCTGCCTGATTCCGTGTGTTTCCTCCCACTTCTAAAACTGAAATGTCTTCATCGTCTTCCTACAGGCTTCTTCAGGCTTTCGAGCTACAGTGCGATATGCGCTTTTGGGGGAATCCTTGGTTTAATTACCAGAACGAATTAAAATAAATAAATAAACGGAAAGACTGTTAAAGAACTTAAAACCATCACCCTGTTTTCAGTTTCAGTGAAAACAAATATTGTTAATCTTAAGTAAATTTTTTGAACCTGGTATATTCCATGGTTCTTTTCATCCTATAAAATTTGGTAAAAGTTGGTCACCAGAAAAGATGTGAATGCTGTGTACGTAAATTGTGTACAATCAACCAGACGCACTTTGGGATCAGATGAGGTACTCTGATGACCAAACAGCAACCTTGGCCAGGATTTAAATAATTCAAATGGCGCGGGGGGTCATTAACTAAGTGGGGGGAATTGGCGTCAATTCTTTTCACCCCAACTCATTGCTCTCAGCCTGTGTTCCGTTGTCCATGGTCAGAGCTCGGTGAGACCATACAACAGTAAAGCTGTGTCTCAAATCTAAAGGGAAAGACATAACACAAGAGTAGGGCCTACATGAACCTAGTGTAGCGTGCTGAGTTTGCAAACATTACAAAGTTAGTTTTCAGGCATCTGACGTAATCAATTGGTCACGTACGTGGCATTGACTGCTACCCTGACCCACATATCATCAAAATCGTCAGGGTTTGTAACCAGAGTAAAAGTCCTCTGCAACCACGCATGCTCAGTTGCCACGTGCACACATCCATCACGAGAGCAACTCCAGCACGTTATACCAGTTTAGTTACGGCTTGATGATCAGTCTTCCCTGCACTCCGGAATCATCCAGGCGTTGCTCGGATCGATCATAATGAATGATTCATCTGTTGCAATTCCTGATGGGACTTGGGTGGATGTTTAATTGCAGGGATGAGTACGATCGTTTAGGTACTATTGCTGAAGAAATAAGAATGAATCTTCGTGCACGCCATTAGGATATGAAAGATTGGCATTTGTGATGCGTGGTTGGATGCACATCAAATGGAGTGCCACAGACGCCAATGATGTACACTGAACTTCAAAGTCCGATTGGAGGAAATGTTAACAACCCTCATTAGTTAAATTGTTGGAGCTCAATGTGAGGTATTTGGTGATACCATCCAACAACAGGTATATTTTACTGTCATTCCCCTTATTTTTCAAGATATCAATACTTCATATTTTCTCAAAAATTTGTTAGAAATATTGCAATATTTCTGTCCGATATGCTTTGATAACATCCAAAATAGACACATGATACCCGTAAATGACTACAGAATCAATTTCAGATCAATTCTTTTTAAATGTCATTTTTCGACGAAAAATGAGAAAAATTGCAAGGCCATTGCCATTGCCATTTTTTTTAGTCGAACAAAAATTGCCTATAAAATTGAAGCAAAGATGCAGCATGGAATGGCGACTCCGGCCCTGCAATATCAGATATCAAATAATTGTAGAAATATTGCAATATTTCCGTCCGATATGCTTTGTTAACATCCAAAATAGACTCATGATAACCCTAAATGTCTCCAGAACCAATTTTAGATAAATTTGAAAAATGTCATTTTTCGACGAAAAATGACAAAAATGGCAATTTTTTTTAGTCCAAAAAAGTTGCCTTTAAAATTGAAGCAAAGATGCAGCATGGAATGGCGACTCCGGCCCTGCAATACCAGATGTCTGGGATGAACTATAAACTTTTTACTAAGTTTTAATGATTTTCTAATATTTGATATTTTCTCAAATAATTGTAGAAATATTGCAATATTTCCGTCCGATATGCTTTGATAACATCCAAAATAGACTCATGATACCCCTAAATGTCTCCAGAACCAATTTCAGGTCAATTTGAAAAATGTCATTTTTGGACGAAAAATGACAAAAATGGCAAGGGATACCCTTTGCCATTTTCTTTAGTCCAAAAAAGTTGCCTTTAAAATTGAAGCAAAGATGCAACATGGAATGGCGACTCCGGCCATGCAATATCAGATGTCTGGGATGAACTATGAACTTTTTACTAAGTTTTAATGATTTTTTAATATTTGATATTTTCTCAAATAATTGTAGAAATATTGCAATATTTCCGTCCGATATGCTTTGATAACATCCAAAATAGACTCATGATACCCCTAAATGTCTCCAGAACCAATTTTAGATAAATTTGAAAAATGTCATTTTTCGACGAAAAATGACAAAAATGGCAAGGGATACCCCTTGCCATTTTCTTTAGTCGAAAAAAAGTTGCCTTTAAAATTGAAGCAAAGATGCAGCATGGAATGGCGACTCCGGCCCTGCAATACCAGATGTCTGGGATGAACTATGCACATTTTACTAAGTTTTAATGATTTTTTAATATTTGATATTTTCTCAAATAATTGTAGAAATATTGCAATATTTCCGTCCGATATGCTTTGATAACATCCAAAATAGACTCATGATACCCCTAAATGTCTCCAGAACCAATTTCAGGTCAATTTGAAAAATGTCATTTTTCGACGACAAATTACAAAAATGGCAAGGGATACCCCTTGCCATTTTCTTTAGTCGAAAAACGGTTGCCTTTAAAATTGAAGCAAAGATGCAGCATGGAATGGCGACTCCGGCCCTGCAATACCAGATGTCTGGGATGAACTATGAACTTTTTACTAAGTTTTAATGATTTTTTAATATTTGATATTTTCTCAAATAATTGTAGAAATATTGCAATATTTCCGTCCGATATGCTTTGATAACATCCAAAATAGACTCATGATACCCCTAAATGTCTCCAGAACCAATTTCAGGTCAATTTGAAAAATGTCATTTTTCGACGAAAAATGACAAAAATGGCAAGGCATATACCCCTTGCCATTTTTGTAGTCGAAAAAAAAGTTGCCTTTAAAATTGAAGCAAAGATGCAGCATGGAATGGCGACTCCGGCCCTGCAATACCAGATGTCTGGGATGAACTATGAACTTTTTACTAAGTTTTAATGATTTTTTAATATTTGATATTTTCTCAAATAATTGTAGAAATATTGCAATATTTCCGTCCGATATGCTTTGATAACATCCAAAATAGACTCATGATACCCCTAAATGTCTCCAGAACCAATTTCAGGTCAATTTGAAAAATGTCATTTTTCGACGAAAAATGACAAAAATGGCAAGGCATATACCCCTTGCCATTTTTGTAGTCGAAAAAAAAGTTGCCTTTAAAATTGAAGCAAAGATGCAGCATGGAATGGCGACTCCGGCCCTGCAATACCAGATGTCTGGGATGAACTATGAACTTTTTACTAAGTTTTAATGATTTTTTAATATTTGATATTAGCTCAAATAATTGTAGAAATATTGCAATATTTCCGTCCGATATGCTTTGATAACATCCAAAATAGACTCATGATACCCCTAAATGTCTCCAGAACCAATTTCAGGTCAATTTGAAAAATGTCATTTTTAGACGAAAAATTACAAAAATGGCAAGGCATACCCCTTGCCATTTTTGTAGTCGAAAAAAAAGTTGCCTTTAAAATTGAAGCAAAGATGCAAAATAGAATGGCGACTCCGGCCCTGCAATACCAGATGTCTGGGATAAACTATGAACTTTTTACTAAGTTTTAATGATTTTTTAATATTTAATATTTTCTCAAATAATTGTAGAACTATTGCAATATTTCCGTCCGATATGCTTTGATAACATCCAAAATAGACTCATTATACCCCTAAATGTCTCCAGAACCAATTTCAGATCAATTTGAAAAATGTCATTTTTCGACGAAAAATGACAAAAATGGCAAGGGATACCCCTTGCCATTTTCTTTAGTCGAAAAAAAGTTGCCTTTAAAATTGAAGCAAAGATGCAGCATGGAATGGCGACTCCGGCCCTGCAATACCAGATGTCTGGGATGAACTATGCACATTTTACTAAGTTTTAATGATTTTTTAATATTTGATATTTTCTCAAATAATTGTAGAAATATTGCAATATTTCCGTCCGATATGCTTTGATAACATCCAAAATAGACTCATGATACCCCTAAATGTCTCCAGAACCAATTTCAGGTCAATTTGAAAAATGTCATTTTTCGACGACAAATTACAAAAATGGCAAGGGATACCCCTTGCCATTTTCTTTAGTCGAAAAACGGTTGCCTTTAAAATTGAAGCAAAGATGCAGCATGGAATGGCGACTCCGGCCCTGCAATACCAGATGTCTGGGATGAACTATGAACTTTTTACTAAGTTTTAATGATTTTTTAATATTTGATATTTTCTCAAATAATTGTAGAAATATTGCAATATTTCCGTCCGATATGCTTTGATAACATCCAAAATAGACTCATGATACCCCTAAATGTCTCCAGAACCAATTTCAGGTCAATTTGAAAAATGTCATTTTTCGACGAAAAATGACAAAAATGGCAAGGCATATACCCCTTGCCATTTTTGTAGTCGAAAAAAAAGTTGCCTTTAAAATTGAAGCAAAGATGCAGCATGGAATGGCGACTCCGGCCCTGCAATACCAGATGTCTGGGATGAACTATGAACTTTTTACTAAGTTTTAATGATTTTTTAATATTTGATATTTTCTCAAATAATTGTAGAAATATTGCAATATTTCCGTCCGATATGCTTTGATAACATCCAAAATAGACTCATGATACCCCTAAATGTCTCCAGAACCAATTTCAGGTCAATTTGAAAAATGTCATTTTTCGACGAAAAATGACAAAAATGGCAAGGCATATACCCCTTGCCATTTTTGTAGTCGAAAAAAAAGTTGCCTTTAAAATTGAAGCAAAGATGCAGCATGGAATGGCGACTCCGGCCCTGCAATACCAGATGTCTGGGATGAACTATGAACTTTTTACTAAGTTTTAATGATTTTTTAATATTTGATATTAGCTCAAATAATTGTAGAAATATTGCAATATTTCCGTCCGATATGCTTTGATAACATCCAAAATAGACTCATGATACCCCTAAATGTCTCCAGAACCAATTTCAGGTCAATTTGAAAAATGTCATTTTTAGACGAAAAATTACAAAAATGGCAAGGCATACCCCTTGCCATTTTTGTAGTCGAAAAAAAAGTTGCCTTTAAAATTGAAGCAAAGATGCAAAATAGAATGGCGACTCCGGCCCTGCAATACCAGATGTCTGGGATAAACTATGAACTTTTTACTAAGTTTTAATGATTTTTTAATATTTAATATTTTCTCAAATAATTGTAGAACTATTGCAATATTTCCGTCCGATATGCTTTGATAACATTCAAAATAGACTCATGATACCCCTAAATGTCTCCAGAACCAATTTCAGATCAATTTGAAAAATGTCATTTTTCGACGAATAATTTCAAAAATGGCAAGGGATACATACCCCTTGCCATTTTCTTTAGTCGAAAAAAAAGTTGCCTTTAAAATTGAAGCAAAGATGCAAAATAGAATGGCGACTCCGGCCCTGCAATACCAGATGTCTGGGATGAACTATGCACTTTTTACTAAGTTTTAATGATTTTTTAATATTTGATATTTTCTCAAATAATTGTAGAAATATTGCAATATTTCCGTCCGATATGCTTTGATAACATCCAAAATAGACTCATGATACCCCTAAATGTCTCCAGAACCAATTTCAGGTCAATTTGAAAAATGTCATTTTTAGACGAAAAATGACAAAAATGGCAAGGGATACCCCTTGCCATTATTTTAGTCGAAAAACGGTTGCCTTTAAAATTGAAGCAAATGTGACCAGTTGACATTTCGTCAACTGTCACTTACTCCATGTACATTTTTTTTATTGCCATTAGTGCGCCCTCTATATAAAGTTCTAGTGCGCCCTTTCTCATACGTGTCACGCCACTGCAGCATTGCACGAACGTAATGTCAGTATTCTAAATCACCAGTTCACACCTTTTATAGCGATTACATAACCGTATCGTATGTTCACAGCTTTTGAATAGGTGTGGGGCAAGCCTTTGTTTTCTTCAATATATATGCTGCTCCTTGCGGTAGAGCTTTGCTTTTTCCTGCTGTAAAGCCCGCAGTGTTGACAGTTGTCAGAACGGTGTGCTAGCTGCCCGTTTTATACACATTTTTGCCTGCAAGTACGCTGCAATTAGTACAGTGCTTCGTATCATTTTGAATTATAGCCAGACGGCTGAAATTTATTATAAATATCTTTTGCTCCCGACTTTTGCCGGGTGGCAATTCATCAATATTGAGGACTGCGGACGTTGGCAATGGCAGTGTACCCTTGGTGATGGATGTTATCGCAATTTTGCTGATGTACACCAGTCAGGCTGAGCATTTTTCCTGTGCTTGCCAAAGCACCCCAAGCCTTATTGTCAAACCGTATTGACTGTCGTTTTTCTATTTTGTGCATATGTGCCAAGTGAGATAGATTTCCAGACTGAAATACAAATGGAATTGAAATGGAATAAAATCATCTCTATATTTGTGTAAATCAAGTCTCTCATTCCTGCTTAAAATAATCTGCATCTCTGTTTCCTGATATTTATCTGGGGTTTGGGTGCTTATCTCCCATATTCCACCATCATAATATTTAAATAAATAGAACAAAAAACCATTCGGTTACACAAAGATGCAGCATGGAATGGCGACTCCGGCCCTGCAATACCAGATGTCTGGGATGAACTATACACTTTTTACTAAGTTTTAATGATTTGTAAATATTTGATATTTTCTCAAATAATTGTAGAAATATTGCAATATTTCCGTCCGATATGCTTTGATAACATCCAAAATAGACTCATGATAACCCTAAATGTCTCCAGAACCAATTTCAGATTAATTTGAAAAATGTCATTTTTAGACGAAAAATTACAAAAATGGCAAGGGATACATACCCTTTGCCATTTTTTTAGTCGAAAAAAAATGTTGCCTTCAAAATTGAAGCAAAGATGCAGCATGGAATGGCGACTCCGGCCCTGCAATACCAGATGTCTGGGATGTGAACTATGAACTTTTTACTAAGTTTTAATGATTTTTTAATATTTGATATTTTCTCAAATAATTGTAGAAATATTGCAATATTTCCGTCCGATATGCTTTGATAACATCCAAAATAGACTCATTATACCCCTAAATGTCTCCAGAACCAATTTCAGATCAATTTGAAAAATGTCATTTTTCGACGAAAAATGACAAAAATGGCAAGGGATACCCCTTGCCATTTTCTTTAGTCGAAAAAAGGTTGCCTTTAAAATTGAAGCAAATATGCAACATGGAATGGCGACTCCGGCCCTGCAATACCAGATGTCTGGGATGAACTATACACTTTTTACTAAGTTTTAATGATTTGTTAATATTTGATATTTTCTCAAATAATTGTAGAAATATTGCAATATTTCCGTCCGATATGCTTTGATAACATCCAAAATAGACTCATGATAACCCTAAATGTCTCCAGAACCAATTTCAGATTAATTTGAAAAATGTCATTTTTCGACGAAAAATTACAAAAATGGCAAGGGGTACATACCCCTTGCCATTTTCTTTAGTCGAAAAACGGTTGCCTTTAAAATTGAAGCAAAGATGCAGCATGGAATGGCGACTCCGGCCCTGCAATACCAGATGTCTGGGATGAACTATGAACTTTTTACTAAGTTTTAATGATTTTTTAATATTTGATATTTTCTCAAATAATTGTAGAAATATTGCAATATTTCCGTCCGATATGTTTTGATAACATCCAAAATAGACTCATGATACCCCTAAATGTCTCCAGAACCAATTTCAGATTAATTTGAAAAATGTCATTTTTCGACGAAAAATTACAAAAATGGCAAGGGATACATACCCCTTGCCATTTTTTTAGTCGAAAAAAAATGTTGCCTTCAAAATTGAAGCAAAGATGCAGCATGGAATGGCGACTCCGGCCCTGCAATACCAGATGTCTGGGATGAACTATGAACTTTTTACTAAGTTTTAATGATTTTTTAATATTTGATATTTTCTCAAATAATTGTAGAACTATTGCAATATTTCCGTCCGATATGCTTTGATAACATTCAAAATAGACTCATGATACCCCTAAATGTCTCCAGAACCAATTTCAGGTCAATTTGAAAAATGTCATTTTTCGACGAAAAATTACAAAAATGGCAAGGGATACCCCTTGCCATTTTCTTTAGTCGAAAAACGGTTGCCTTTAAAATTGAAGCAAAGATGCAGCATGGAATGGCGACTCCGGCCCTGCAATATCAGATGTCTGGGATGAACTATGCACTTTTTACTACGTTTTAATGATTTGTAAATATTTGATATTTTCTCAAATAATTGTAGAAATATTGCAATATTTCCGTCCGATATGCTTTGATAACATCCAAAATAGACTCATGATACCCCTAAATGTCTCCAGAACCAATTTCAGGTCAATTTGAAAAATGTCATTTTTAGACGAAAAATGACAAAAATGGCAAGGCATACCCCTTGCCATTTTCTTTAGTCGAAAAAAAAGTTGCCTTTAAAATTGAAGCAAAGATGCAAAATAGAATGGCGACTCCGGCCCTGCAATACCAGACGTGTGGGATGAACTATGAACTTTTTACTAAGTTTTAATGATTTTTTAATATTTGATATTTTCTCAAATAATTGTAGAACTATTGCAATATTTCCGTCCGATATGCTTTGATAACATTCAAAATAGACTCATGATACCCCTAAAATAATGTCTCCAGAACCAATTTCAGGTCAATTTGAAAAATGTCATTTTTCGACGAAAAATGACAAAAATGGCAAGGGATACCCCTTGCCATTTTCTTTAGTCGAAAAACGGTTGCCTTTAAAATTGAAGCAAAGATGCAGCATGGAATGGCGACTCCGGCCCTGCAATACCAGATGTCTGGGATGAACTATGAACTTTTTACTAAGTTTTAATGATTTTTTAATATTTGATATTTTCTCAAATAATTGTAGAAATATTGCAATATTTCCGTCCGATATGTTTTGATAACATCCAAAATAGACTCATGATACCCCTAAATGTCTCCAGAACCAATTTCAGGTCAATTTGAAAAATGTCATTTTTCGACGAAAAATGACAAAAATGGCAAGGGATACCCCTTGCCATTTTTTTAGTCGAAAAAAAGGTTGCCTTTAAAATTGAAGCAAAGATGCAACATGGAATGGCGACTCCGGCCCTGCAATACCAGATGTCTGGGATGAACTATGAACTTTTTACTAAGTTTTAATGATTTTTTAATATTTGATATTTTCTCAAATAATTGTAGAAATATTGCAATATTTCCGTCCGATATGCTTTGATAACATCCAAAATAGACTCATGATAACCCTAAATGTCTCCAGAACCAATTTCAGATTAATTTGAAAAATGTCATTTTTCGACGAAAAATTACAAAAATGGCAAGGGATACATACCCCTTGCCATTTTTTTAGTCGAAAAAAAATGTTGCCTTTAAAATTGAAGCAAAGATGCAGCATGGAATGGCGACTCCGGCCCTGTAATACCAGATGTCTGGGATGAACTATGAACTTTTTACTAAGTTTTAATGATTTTTTAATATTTGATATTTTCTCAAATAATTGTAGAACTATTGCAATATTTCCGTCCGATATGCTTTGATAACATTCAAAATAGACTCATGATACCCCTAAATGTCTCCAGAACCAATTTCAGGTCAATTTGAAAAATGTCATTTTTCGACGAAAAATGACAAAAATGGCAAGGGATACCCCTTGCCATTTTCTTTAGTCGAAAAACGGTTGCCTTTAAAATTGAAGCAAAGATGCAGCATGGAATGGCGACTCCGGCCCTGCAATACCAGATGTCTGGGATGAACTATGAACTTTTTACTAAGTTTTAATGATTTTTTAATATTTGATAATTTCTCAAATAGTTGTAGAAATATTGCAATATTTCCGTCCGATATGCTTTGATAACATCCAAAATAGACTCATGATACCCCTAAATGTCTCCAGAACCAATTTCAGGTCAATTTGAAAAATGTCATTTTTCGACGAAAAATTACAAAAATGGCAAGGGATACCCCTTGCCATTTTCTTTAGTCGAAAAACGGTTGCCTTTAAAATTGAAGCAAAGATGCAGCATGGAATGGCGACTCCGGCCCTGCAATACCAGATGTCTGGGATGAACTATGAACGTTTTACTAAGTTTTAATGATTTTTTAATATTTGATATTTTCTCAAATAATTGTAGAAATATTGCAATATTTCCGTCCGATATGCTTTGATAACATCCAAAATAGACTCATGATAACCCTAAATGTCTCCAGAACCAATTTCAGATTAATTTGAAAAATGTCATTTTTCGACGAAAAATTACAAAAATGGCAAGGGATACATACCCCTTGCCATTTTTTTAGTCGAAAAAAAATGTTGCCTTCAAAATTGAAGCAAAGATGCAGCATGGAATGGCGACTCCGGCCCTGCAATACCAGATGTCTGGGATGAACTATGAACTTTTTACTAAGTTTTAATGATTTTTTAATATTTGATATTTTCTCAAATAATTGTAGAACTATTGCAATATTTCCGTCCGATATGCTTTGATAACATTCAAAATAGACTCATGATACCCCTAAATGTCTCCAGAACCAATTTCAGATCAATTTGAAAAATGTCATTTTTCGACGAATAATTTCAAAAATGGCAAGGGATACATACCCCTTGCCATTTTCTTTAGTCGAAAAAAAAGTTGCCTTTAAAATTGAAGCAAAGATGCAAAATAGAATGGCGACTCCGGCCCTGCAATACCAGATGTCTGGGATGAACTATGCACTTTTTACTAAGTTTTAATGATTTTTTAATATTTGATATTTTCTCAAATAATTGTAGAAATATTGCAATATTTCCGTCCGATATGCTTTGATAACATCCAAAATAGACTCATGATACCCCTAAATGTCTCCAGAACCAATTTCAGGTCAATTTGAAAAATGTCATTTTTAGACGAAAAATGACAAAAATGGCAAGGCATACCCCTTGCCATTTTTGTAGTCGAAAAAAAAGTTGCCTTTAAAATTGAAGCAAAGATGCAAAATAGAATGGCGACTCCGGCCCTGCAATACCAGATGTGTGGGATGAACTATGAACTTTTTACTAAGTTTTAATGATTTTCTAATATTTGATATTTTCTCAAATAATTGTAGAACTATTGCAATATTTCCGTCCGATATGCTTTGATAACATTCAAAATAGACTCATGATACCCCTAAAATAATGTCTCCAGAACCAATTTCAGGTCAATTTGAAAAATGTCATTTTTCGACGAAAAATGACAAAAATGGCAAGGGATACCCCTTGCCATTTTCTTTAGTCGAAAAACGGTTGCCTTTAAAATTGAAGCAAAGATGCAGCATGGAATGGCGACTCCGGCCCTGCAATACCAGATGTCTGGGATGAACTATGAACTTTTTACTAAGTTTTAATGATTTTTTAATATTTGATATTTTCTCAAATAATTGTAGAAATATTGCAATATTTCCGTCCGATATGCTTTGATAACATCCAAAATAGACTCATGATACCCCTAAATGTCTCCAGAACCAATTTCAGGTCAATTTGAAAAATGTCATTTTTCGACGAAAAATGACAAAAATGGCAAGGGATACCCCTTGCCATTTTTGTAGTCGAAAAAAAAGTCGAAATAGAATGGCAAAATAGAATGGCGACTCCGGCCCTGCAATACCAGATGTATTGCTGAAGATTTCTCTGAACAAAATGCGCACGCTTGTCATGAGAGCATTTCCAAAAAACTATTCGATGCAAAAACATGCGTGTTTTGCACAAAATCACTTTGGGCACGGGAGTAAAAATTAGCACTTGATTTCGGCAATCCACTTTGTTGTTTTCGATCTCGGTTCCACTCTAGAGACTCCGGAGACGACTAAAACAACACCGAAGAGTAGGGCGTTGATTCCTGAGCTTTGATTCAATTGAGAATTTCAGGATCGACAATTTACCTGACAGACATTTTGTTGTTAAATGCCAAGACCCGAATGTTGACGAAAACGAGTTCGGAAAATTTTGAACATTTTCGGAAAAATGACCTGGCAGGTCCTCTGTTATATGACCACCGTGAGGTAACTATATTGGTCGAATGACCCAATGCAGATACCACATGGTGTTATTGTAACACCACCGTTCTTCCAGAGTGTAAATTAGAACTGTGTAAACAAAAAGCTGGGTGTGCCGAACCCGGATAATGAAAGATTTCGATGTAAATTTACAATAATATAGCGCATATGGTGTGCAAGCGATGGAGACATCAGATCCGTGGGCGATGTCATACGCGCCAAACCAGCACTGAGCGAACATGAATCATTAGACTGAGGGGGCTCTGTTCGGCTTCCTCCATGGTTCGGCCACTGCTTAGGCCCCATGGGAATAGCCGCTCCGTTACACCACCTTGCTGCAATCTACGCTTATAGTTGCACATCATCCGCCCTTTGTATTCCTCTCATGTCCGGCACACTTTTCGTGTTAATCACCGGTCAATATTTGATTTTAGGTGTCCCATACAGAAAGCTTTTTCCCATGCTGTCTCCCCACTGCTCTCTCGGGTGAGTTGTCATCGTAAGCCGGGTGTCGTATCGACGTTTCCGCAAAGAGTAGCTGAATATCTGCCCACGTGCACCGTCTTTGGTCAATAACCGTGTCTACCACGAGTGTGTGGCCAGAGACCCCGAGGAAGGACTTCTGAAACATGACTTTCTTAAGATGAAATTTGGCGTCGTTATTTTTTTTTTTATGCCTTCACCGATATTTCAAAACAGTGTGCACTCAGTGTTGCCCCGAGAATTTATTATAACAAAAACAAAGTCACGCGGTTGGACTCGAACTCACGATTTTCTTCTTTCTAGAGCAGCTCTCTTACCGCTCGACCACCAAACTTATTGTTTGTTGGCTGGTTTGAATCTAAGGAAATTTTGCGTCAGGGTTATATAACACACTTTACAGTGCTGCACAAATTCCCCGTCACCCGAAGACTGCAAACCAAATATACATGCACGGGGAAGGACTTTTGAAATGTGATTTTTATTCGAATACGTAGGCCTAATAGGCCTTCTGAACATGTACAATAGAACGACTATTTTATGCATTTTCTGCCGCAACTAGTACGCGTCAAACATTTCCGTCATCCATCGATTCCGAAGCTATGACTTACCATCTCGCCGCGGCGAGCAGTGGCGTAGCCAAGGAGGGGGGGGCCAGGGGGGGAAACTCCCCCCCCCCCCCACACCCGTGGAAACTCTTGCCCCCTCTTCCCCCCCCCCCTCCTCTCTCTGGAAAATTTGGATTTTTTTTAGGGGGGTGTGTCGCCATCTGTAGTGTGTAGATATGCGTTACTATAGCGTGGACCTATTTAACAAAGTCGAATCCCCCTTGAAAATAGCCATGCCCCCCCCCCCCCCCCGTTTCCCCCCCCCCCCCCCCCTTGAAAGAGCCTGGCTACGCCACTGGCGGGAGATGGTAACTCGCCGCGGCGAGATAGTAACACATTGTTTTAACTTTCCTGTGGCCCTTCTACGCTTCCGTACTATTTCAACTTTTGAGGCCCTCGTCTCCCCGGCCGGAAATGTGACCAGACCTTTTTCTGCAACCCTGCATGACGAATGACAAACATGTTTTATATGCGTTTTTGTATCAAGAGATTTAAGGTGCTGCATAGACATCTACTTGATATGCTTGCACCTCTGGCACCCATTAGCACTGAGTGGTTCTTTGAGCACTCAACATACCCCTGATCACATTCAACGATGTTGACTACACACGCCAACTGCACGCTCCAAATATAAATCTACTTAGGCGATAAACAGAGCGAAACGGATGCTTCTCGATGGTCCTGTTTGTTTCACACGAATCCAGATCGCGATCAGTGATCCAGCCGTTGGTTCGCTCCACCCACATAGGCGGAATCTGGTGAGTGAACCAACGCACAGATCACTGATCGCGATCCGGATTCGTGTGAAACAAAAAACAGGCCATGCTCCAATTCGGTCGTCATGAATAGTTACCGTTCAATGGGGGCCGCCATCTTGAAACTTTGCTTGTAAAATGAGTCACCGGGTTTGAAGTTTCGTCGACTCAATTCCGGGATTTTCCGTTGAATGGCCGCACATGACCAGCACAATGGTTTCGACAAAAGTCTGTATTTTTCGACTTTCGTGGGTTATGCGATGCTGGAATTTGTTTGGAGAGGATGTTTAACAAAAGTTCCAAAGAAAGCCCTAAAAATGGGAGCGAAGTTGAATGGTTTTTCAGGGCTTATCCTTTCAGATCTAGGACGCTTGCTCCGCGGTAGATCCGGGACTGAAACAGGAGGAGAAGTATCACATTCTGGGGATCATGTTCCCTCTTTTCCCTCCAGGATAGTACGTTCTTTTCTCTCAGTTGTTTCTCCTTTTTTTGAAATAACGAGTGGGTCGATCGCTAGTGAAGAGCGACACGGCATATTCAGGGGAGATCGCTAACCGGCGATCTTTAACCGGCAACACTGGCCGAAACATCCGTAAGTTCGTTGTGCTGATGGTTAAGTACACGTGTACGAACCAGTAAGCAGAAATACCCAAAACAAACCCAGAAACCAACAATCCTTGCGGATAATTGCATGAGGAATAACCCTTGCTTCAAGGTCGGAAGCGGCGGGCATCCTTTAAACGCCGACAGCAAAATTGAAAGTGGATAAAAAAAAAATCTGAAAAAGAAGAAGACCAAGATCCAAGTGGCTTGAGCGCGACGGAGAGCGTCCCTCTCCCTGGCTTCCGAGAGCGCCCCGCCGGCAAGACTGTCGTCATCAGCACACGCCAGGGAAACTGATTTGCATTGGCGGAGTTTCAAATTAAAAACACGAGGAGAGGCTTGCGGGGATCCTATCCTCGCGGATCGCTGCTCTGCTGGCCAAGTAGGCCTATACAGGCGGAGTAATGACCCAATTTAGTGCCACTTCGTTCCGAGAAGATCGAGGTATGACGGTACAGATCGAACATCTTCAGCCGGGCCTGTCGGGATGGTTCACCCACTCTGAAGGCTAAATCACAGATCGTCGGCGCAGTAGGTGATTTCGGGTTAACGATGTAAATGGCCTACATTGAGTTCAATCCACAATCCAATCAGGGTGGCATTTCTCGCTTTCCTAGATCCTGCACATCCAAATGTGTAGACAAGACTTAGACTTCCAACAGAATCACTCGACAGTACCGGTACGTAATGCAGTCCCTGTTATATTCGACTGCGAGAAATGATTTAATTAAAAAGTTTTCGTCTCTATATGCAAAAGGGCCCAAAACTTAGACCTAAACTATTTTTCTGCCTCGACTGTTTCTAAACCACACTTCAAGTATGTGGAAACATGAAAAAGCCGTTTAGGCGCCACGTTACTTCCCTTTGAAATTGACTGACTACATTCAACATTTAGTATGTCAGCATTGTAAATTTCCAAGAACTTAATCAGTGCCATACATACCCAAGGGACAAGCCAAGATTGATGTTTCTTCGCGAAGATAGCAAACCAAAACCGGTCATGTTTTGCAGAAAAGAATTTGACGCATTTATTAGTCAGTATTGTTGGGCATCCACTTTGGTTTTTCCTTCTTAATTTATGAACCCTTTGCATGAAGTCTAGCGTGACTGTCTCGCGAAACGAGAGATTTTTAAGTGACGCGAGTTACGATAACAACAATCCTTTTAACGGATTAGTCGTATGAATGCATTTCCAATAGATACCGGTATGTCGGCTTTGTCTGTCACTGTAGAAAACGCTGCATTCTTTCAGACAAGTTCAATTTAAGCATGAAGTATATCTCTTTGTTGTCTGCATATGCGACTGTTGTGACACATTCTGGCATATTCTTGCGCTTGCTATGAAAAGTTATTTAGCGCAAGATTTGGCGAGTTCGGACAAAGTCATATGCGTGACTAAAATTGGCACAAATCGTGTCGCCATCAACAATGCAAGCCTTGCTCGCCGAAACGGTCTGTTCCATGCAACTTTCACCGAATCGGATTTTACTGTTTGGCAACAAAGGTGTAATCTGCTGCTGGTACCCGTGAATAGCATTTTCCCTTTTTTGCGCGAGAACCTTAAAACCAACAACATAGGTCGGCATCAAGGGCCAAGACAAATGGGTCAGTTGAAATGTTGGCTTCAATTAGAAAATTGAATCGATATGGGCGATACCAGCACCACGGTATGACGTGTTGACGGCAAGAGGCTCTGCCGAATTATACCGCGTTGCTCAGCCGGTCGTTTGGCTTCTCAGGCACTCCAGGCATTCTGCATGACGTAATTCTTATTCCTAATTTCCGGGTTGCACTTGGGACAAATTGATTTGAAATCTCACTGTAAAAAGTGAATGCACCTCATGCACCTCATGCACCTGTGCACTAGCACATTTGTCCCAAAATCATGAACACTTGAGGCTCTTGTCGAGAAACGCCTGAGGCACTTGAAGTGATAGTGTCACTTTTACCACTAGCACCTTATGCAATATTTCCACTAGCACCATTTTGTCCTAAAATAATGAACACATGAGGTGCACTTTACACCTCATGCACAAGAGGTGTTTCTTATTTGCGACCTTACTTGCACATAAACTGCGTGTATGTTTTCACTTCAGCCGTATCTGGACTTGCATTTGAAGTGCTATTACCACTAGTACCTGAGGCATTATACAAAATAAGGCAGTTCATGTGCTAGTGGGTTGAGCAGCTTGACAAGCACCTGAGCTGCTGAAGTGAGAAAAATACCTCATGTGTTCATGATTTTGGGACAAATTGGTGCTAGTGGCCTTCTAACTAACACCTCAAATGATGCACATGGTCACAATGCCCAATCACGATGAACACATGAGGTGTTTTGCACTTCAGAAGCTAAAGTGTACGTGCACTGTATATATCTCCGAGGACAAGAGAAGAAAGGAAACACAAAGAAACCTTTCAGTCCTCGAACGTAGAGTCTTTTGTTGAAATCGGTCCTCGAACGTAAGGATACGTGCTTAGTCTATGGGGGTTGGTTATATTAAAGGAACAATAGGAAACACAAAGCATTGTCCTCGGACGTATTGGGGAAGTACGACTGTGTGCGCATCAGGTGTATACAGTCGCCATAACACATTGACTGCGAGGCGAGCTGCAGCTGCTGTTTCAAGTTGTATAATGCCTCAGGTACCTCAGGTGTTTTTCTGAAAACAAAAATACAGGAAAATGGCTCGAATTCATTGTTACAAATCTTCTGAAATGTTTCTTTAATCTTGTAATCTTTCAATTTATATGTATTGTAAATGATTTTAAAAAGAACAGTTAGACAGTATTAGAACGCTTTGCTTATATTCAAAGAATTTTTTACTGACCATACGTGTGGAAGACTAAATTCTTGATGATAAACCAGATTATCCTCAACTCTAAACATATCAGATACATCAAATATTAAGTGTACAGAATTAACCTCGGCTGGTTTTCAACTGTAAACCTAAAAGTACAGTTTGTCTCCACTCTCAATATCCTCAACACTTACAAGATCTTTAAAATGATAGATTATAAGAGAGTACCTGTTTAGAAATTATGAAATATTTCAGGTACAACAATAAAGTGTCCATTTTAGAAATGATGAAATATTTCAGGTACAACATTAACAGTTTGTCCTCAATTTCAATATCCTCAACATTTACAGCAAGTTACCTATTAACAGATTGTCTTCGTTTTCAAGATCTTCAACATTTATAGAAAGACCTTAAGAACAAATGAAAGACTTGTCGATTTAGATGCGCATTGCTGTACAGCTTCAACCGAAGACTCCTGTATCTGAAAAACAATAGAACACAGTAAAATAGGATTTAAATATTTAATACTTGTAAGACCTGAATGACTAAGTGGATGGCATTTTACTTATGACTAGTATACATTTTTGTTTTAGCTGAATGATATCAAATGCGATTTAATCTCCTGGTACATGTATTTAAGTAATTAATTTGTAGAGGAGAAACAACCTTTAGTCATATTCTTTCAAATTTAGTTTGAACAACGGTTTTTGTTTCTGACAACTTGCATACATGAGAATAAAATGAATAAAATAGAATGTTGCAATGGCTACCAAAGAGAGATGCTGAAGAGAGATTCCAGAGGGATATTATTCCAAATTGGTGACGTGGGTGGCAGATTGTATCACCAACATCAATCTAGAACTATGTTCAAATACTTATTCAAGTTATTATGGTGGAGTATATGAGTGTAACAGCGCATTTCATAAGGGAAGATCGTGCTACTTGAATACGACTGAAGGGGGCATTGGGCCTATAAGCCAAGTCTCCAAGTCCAGATTGGGCTAGGGAATTATTACAAATATTACAAAAAAATCCCACACACTAAATTGGATACGTTAGGGGATATTTCCAATGAATTCAATGGGTTGTGGTATCATCGCAAAAACACCCGATTGGGCTTGGGGATAATCAGCCTAAATTCAGATTGGGCTACATTGGGCGAATACCGACAGGGTGATAATCTCTAGCGTATCAGGAGGAATTCCTCGTGGCACATGCATTTTTAGGGTTTTTATATTGGAATACCCATGGTGCATAGTAAAAATATACTTCTACATCATGCAAGGGGTATACATCATTTAGGGGTACAAAATCAGCATCAAACGAGGGTTAAAACAAAATGCCATATCTGTACTTTGGTCCCCATGGGCAGGTACCAGTCTTATTCATTTTCAGGAAGGATCATGAGTTTCGTAATGTTTTTTTTCGGAAGATAGAGTACTGAGGTACCCGGCAAATATTGATCTAAGCATCTTTCAGCTCTCGATAAATGGCCCATAGTGAAACAAGAGGCGCATTGCCTCCAGTGGAGGAAACTTTCACCACAATCCCACTAATTACACTCCTTTCCACTGCTGGAAATTATTATGTATGGCTATGAAGTGGAACCTACAGTTTTACCCTGGAGTAACAGTTGTTTAGTTTACTGCAAAAGAAATCGATGCCATTGCGAAGAAATTTGAATTTTTGAGCGCGGCTTCTCCCAAGTGGTATACGGGTCATTTTGTCGAGCTACCCCAGGCAAAATTCTGCAAAGAACTGGGTTAAGGCAATCAGGCCCGTGTTGGAAATAACTCCGCGTCCCGACCCTGGACAGTTTTTTCCCCAAAGAAGGAGGTCACAAATTATCCCGTTTATTCAATTGACACAGACAGACAATCCGCTTTCCTTATGAAACAATCCTGTCAAAATATCGCGTCCGATAACTTCCAGCGGTTTGCCGCAAAACGTCCAGCTTACCGGTTTAGAGGCGTTGCGATGAACTTATGCAAACACGGCGAGCGGTTCAGCTGAAAAGCTGATTCAATTGGCCGTCTAGGTGCGCTATAAAATGCAGGTAAATATCTCCTATCGGAGATAAAGGCCAAGGCCTATGTGCCGAGGAAGGAGCGATGAAAAAATGGTTTAATACCTCCATGTTCCCGTGGAGACTATGATATATGATATTAACTGTGCCTTTAGAGAAATTAACTCAACGCAGATAACATTTTCGTCAAGTGTACCATGAGGGTAACTCCTAAAGTACGTTGCCTGTGACTCAAGAGATGATAATATACAGCCTTGAGCTTTAGAATAAAATGAATTTGATGATTATCTAATTGACACGGGGGAGAAGGGGGGGGGGGGGGGGGGGGCGGGTTGAAAGGTCTGACTCCGCCCCCATCTTTCCCATCGTTTAGATGCTTTGCAAAACCTTGTGCCCGCTGCGATGATTGTGTCCTAACGGAACAAATCCAGGTTAAGGTACTGTATAAACAGTGGGCAAGCGGCAAGGCGGTTCTGGTCTTTTAATTAAATTTCTGAAGATGTCCGATCATTGAGATTACGATTTAAAAATAGTAAAACGTTTGAAATGTCAAAATTCAAATGTTAAAGTTCCTTAATGGCTTATCTGATTGTTAGTTTGGGCTGTTCAAATTCCAGTCCATGGTTTTATTCAACTCCAAACAAAACTCGAAGAGTATGGATATCTGGCGCCTTTATAAAACAACTTTTGATAAGTTGGTCCCCAAGTCTCACACATATCGTCAGCCACCGTCTTTCAACACAAGGCCGGATATGTTTTAATACAACGCTTGAACTGATTTCCTGCAATCGCCTCCGTTTCATGATCTCATCATTTCCTGATGTGGTTGTCGCAGTTTTTACCTCTGGATGAAGGAGATACCAAAGGCGCGTCATGACGCACATGTGTTTAATTATCATTACATCCAATTGCCAAAAGGACCTCGCTGTCTCGTCACATTGGACTGAATACTACTTCTTCTTCGTCTGTAAGTGGCTTTATGTCACAAGAATAAATCTGATCTCTGTCAAATGTGTCTCAGGAATATTTGACGGTAATTTCCGAGTGTCTGAGAAAAAACCAGAATTGGTCCCCTGAAATCTTCAGGCAGAGTAAGAAGGGTATCTTTTTCGTTGGAAACCAACATTACGTATTGAACAAGAACACTCAACAGCCAACACGATCGCTTTTGTCTCTTTACATCTTTGCCCTTTTCTTTTAAAGATATAAGAAGACAATGTAGCTACTTTTCTGAAAAAGAAATACAAATCTTGGCTGAAAAACAATTACAAGCATATAGCCCCCGATCTGGTCCCAAATAAGATCTGCATGTAAAATGAGCGATTTCTCAGTAGAGAGTGACTGATGAAAAACTGCATGTAAAAATTAAAACGTTTTGTCCATAAAGAAAACAAGAAAGCCGTTTGGGAAGAGAAAATAACCCTCACTCATTGAGCTGAATTCATAAATTGATACATTTGAGAACTTGTTCTCTTTGTACAAGTTTCTATTCCAATGAGTGACGGTGTTTAAAATGCACATTTGCAAGAGAAATATGCTCCCAGCGACTCTTTAGAAAGATACCGTTCCTTCTGAAAGGGTGCTCTCCGAAATTGTTTACCTAGAAACATGTACATGCTCTAATTGGTACATGGCGTGAATTTTGACGTACAAATCCCGTGAGTTTCATTCAAAATGTTTTACATGACCAAATAAATGGCTTGCTCAAGTTCTGTATCAAATTGGCTGTTGTGTACACGTACGGTATACCTTATCCGTAGCGGCCATATTGAGAGGCCAATGTCTATGTTACCTTTGGATAGGCATGGGTGGACCTTCTGTGTTTTCATTGTTACATAATAAGCCATTTCGGTATCTCAAAGGTCAAAGGTTATTCGGGATAACATTGCTGACGTAATGTCACGCCATATTACGCGAACGCGCATTCTGATTTAATTTAACACGTGCGCGTTGTGCGACCACCTTTTGCGTTCATACGCGCGTGTAAGGTCACGCGGGTCATTCATGATAAAATGTCATTGTGTACATGCGCAGTTGGAATACCAAACTGGCTTATAAGAATGATACAAAATATACCTCGTACATGGCGGCTATCATAAAGTGTATGCATGAGTACGGTAGCTGAACTCACAGAGCTGATGTGAACAATCAAACACCCGTGAACGTAGGTGTGAAACACCCGTACGATCTAGGCCGTCCGAGACGGCTCGTGTGGCGCGAGCTTGGCCGTTGTACTAAGGCCATCTGAGCCCCGCTCGTTGGTGAGACCGACTCAGGCCCAGCGGGGATCTCTCGGTAAAATTCAAACGCCCTCTTTGGTGTGCAGAACAAGCGTGTCTGTAAACACAAAAACTGGAAGAGAACAAACATGCAAGCACCTGACTGAAAAGGAAATGGCGACTTTGGTGTGACTCCTTCAGTACTTGTGACAAATTCAGTACTCTAGTGTGTGCGGCAGAATAATGTAACCTGGAACCTTGAGCGCTAATATTCTCCCCGAGCTCTAATTGTAGGAACCAACATATACCTATATGTAGCCCGAGTACTATACATGTAGCCCAAGATGTAGCCGGCTCCGTTCTTAGCACTCGCATTGTACATATAGCTTCCGAGCCCTAAATGTAACCCCAATCCTGTACCTAAAACAATCTAGCCCGAGCCGTAGCCTAGGCCTATAGCTGCAGCCCCCACACCGTACCTAAAATGTAGCCCGTACCCGTAATATTACCCAGCCAGAGGCGGATCTCGAGGGGGGTTGTGGGGGTTGCAGCCCCCCTCCCCCTTGGCCTGCTGAGCAAAGTTGTGATAAGCAATGCTAAACCACATCCTTGTTACCAGTGGGTATACCGCTGGTCCATATATCACTGTATACCGGTATAGGCGGGTATAACCCCTCCCTAAATGAAAGGCTGGATCCGCCCCTTCCAGCACTGTACCTGAACGTTGCCGGGGCCTAAGAGTAGCCTCAACCCTGCTCTTCAATGAAGCCCCCAATGTATAGAGTTGGTGCTAAATGCATGTGAAAGTCCGGGCCTGAGAAATATATAGGCTTTTCGAGACTAAACTCGGCACTTGGCGCCGTCGAGACTTGTCTCGACGTAGAGTGACAAATCGTACACACGACTCTGGGCTCAGTAGGCCTATCCATGTCAGTGGTGATTACAATGTCACTGACCGATGACCAGTGTAGAAGTCACATATATAGCCAGCACGTTGTATCTCTGTTGACAAACTCTAATCAATGAGGACAGATGGCCATGAAGCCTATGCTTAAAATTGACAGCATATCAACAATTCCCCAATCCCCTCCCAAAAAAAATCAAGTCAAATAATTAAATAATAAACCCTTAATATATACGTAAAAAAAGAAAACAAAATATTTAATTGTTTTAAATGAATAAATACAAAGTACACACACCAGCACACAACTGTTAAAACAAAAATAACTTGTTACAAAGGTTGCCTTGACTTTATACTAGGAAAAAACAGTTGTTGTCGCTAAATCCATTAACAGTGCTCAGCATGCACCAAAGAGCATACAACGGACTACCTTTTAACAGCGGAAGATTCTGGTAATCCGTGTCACCCCAAAGCGCTTTGTGAGCGTTAATACCCCACCCTGGGGAGAGGTCTACACTCTACACCCATAATAGGTGCAGCATGCATGAAATGCGGCGTTTTTGAGTGCATAATTATTCAATTTGGCGCCAATATGTTTTGGCGCCATACACAATGGCAGAAAAGGTGTTTGAACAATGACGAATGCTGATGTAATGAGTTGATCTCTTAAGGGGGAAAAACTACCCTGCTGACGACATACGATCACATTCAGTGTAAACAGCACAGAGTGGGTAAAAATTTCAGTGGAGTTTATGATGATATCACAGATTTACTTTTAAGTTTGTGTCCTCCCGAAGTGGGAATGCATCATGCTACAGCGAACCATTTTGACAATCGACTTATTCCTTAATTGCGTTGCTTAAGGTGGCCTTCGAATCAAATAACTTTGGCAGGGTGACATTAAAAAAACTGGCAAACTTCGTCAAACATCTGATCAATATAAAAACAAAAATTATAATCTTATCATCGATTGATGTGGCAATTATTCACAGGTGAAAATAACCGTGGGACGTTTTGGCGCGTATGCTCGCTCTCTTCACAAGATTAATCAATATAGATGCTTCTGTCCATTTCTGAATTTCGGATCGCATCACTTAATCTGACAGCCAAGTGCGCATATCTCAAAATCCTGAAAGATGGATTCACGTGATTGATGGCCACGTGTGCGCGACTAACAACAATACTCGTATCGGCCGATGAAGAAGATTAAACTTTGCAGTTTTTTGGGGAGAAATGTATCCTGATCCTAAAGCGCCATGTCTGCATTTCAGTCCACGCAATGTTGATTGATGTTAAGAGATCGCTCGTGCTGAATATAGGAAGCAATCAGGAATCGAGTGTTGGGGAGAACACTCTTAATGAATTCATATGATATACCTCGTCGACTTGTCTTGGCCTAAAATATTAACAACAGTTCTGTTGTTTTATTTTTGTTCGTCAATCCGGATGGCCACAGCACCAGAGCCATGTTACTTGTCGCACTGCCCTGTCCTTCAAACACTTATTAGGGAAAGGTTTTGGTCGTCATGGCGTTGCATGGCGCTATGGCTTTTGCTATGGTGATTGTAGTGGAAAACACGAACGTTCATTTGACACATGTGTGGTAGAACATCTCAGGTACAACCCCCCCCCCTCCCCCTCCCCCCACCCCCCACCAACACCACCTCCCAAAAAGTGCCCTCTTGATTAGTTAATGAAACTTTTTCAGAGTGTCCCAAATTTGTCAAAATATTGTCTTAAAATATACACGTGTGACCTAGCAGCACGAAACAACTGTAAAGTAGCAAAGATTCAAACAGTGAGATTATGGTATTTCCTGAAAGTACATGCAAGAAGCTTTAATCTGATACATTGCATGTTGTTGTAGTTCATATCCCACGCTATAACCTTTTGACGTTTTGCGAATAGCATCGTGCTATTTATTTTGTCCGTTTTTATATTGTTACGGCTTCTTTCATAGCTTTTTATAGTAAGTCGACATTTAATAAAGAAGGGATGTTGCTGAAGAATTCAATCACAAATGTTACCCCTGATCGACATGCTAATAAGTCATTGATCCACCTCCAATTTCCGAACTTGTGCGGAAATTTCCACTACATGTCATCGTTTGGAAATGGAATACAATTTAATGAGAAAAACAAAATCGCTAAGAAAACAAGCTCGCTCGAGTGCCGTCTTGATTTTAATCCTCCGGCCACGAGCCCCGAGGCTAGGGGCTGGGCTAGGATTTGACTTCAAGGCCCCTTCTGTTCATGGTGTTTATTTTGTCCGCTTCAGTGAATATTATTATTAATATTCTCTTCCCAGGGTGTATAGCTGAATGCGTGTGACATACTTTCGAAAGCTGCTTTGTTCCACTTTTGGGTGTATCACCATGACCCATACAAATATTAATTTAATTGAAATACTAATTTGTTAGATTTAGCGAAGTTATGTCCTTTCGAATTAGACATTCCGCGCAAAAGAAATCGACCGCCAATAAGTTACAAAATAATCTCAAGTGAAGTAAACAATAATAAAACAATAAAATAAAACAAAATAAATCACAATAAAGGCTAAAAGGCTAACATTTAATACAATGTGAAATTCTAAAATAGGATCCGGGACGCTTCTAATTTCTACAGTATTCATCTTCGCATGCATCACGTAATATAAAAATATGCTTTATGCCTAATTCACATTTGCCCCGGGCGCCGTGCGATAAATGGGTCTACGATTTTCCGTACGATTTTTGAGGCATCGTAGGTGGCTACGGGCTAAGGCGTATGTGTTCACATTGTGTACGAGCATCGTGTGATTTCTCGTACGGGCCCTCGGGGGCAGGCCGGGGCAAAGCCGTACAGAGGCTGCGCGGAGATGGTGCGGCCGCTGTGGGGTTGCCGCGGGATGACTGCTCAATATCCGTGCGATATCCGTGCGATTTCACGGGTACTGCACGGGCAGCGAGCGGCAACCTTGCGATAGCTGTGTGAGGGCCGTGCGATTGTCCCAAGAGCCTACAATCTCCGTACGATTTTTTTGGGGCCCCAATGTCCACCTAAAAATCTTGCGTTTTCTGCACGATCAGCGCGCGGCCTCCGCGCGGTGCCCGTGCGGGGATTGTGCAATGCCACCTACGACATGTCTACGGGCTACGGGCTTACGATTTTTTTTCAAATTTGTATAACTTCTCGCTAAACAAAATCGTAGAGACGGCGGCGCCCGTGAATCCGTACGAAAATCTCACGGCCGCCTCCAGCCTCCGCACGGAGGCCGCACGGAAAGGGGGATACGGGCAGGATACAGGCTCCGTTGACCCATCGCAGGCCAAATGTGAATTAGGCATTAGAAAGACCAAATAGAGCCCACGGTGTATTTTTTTTCAAATATAATTTGTAGGTTGTTTTCTTCCATAATTCATTAGTATGTAGCAATCAATGGAATTAAATTTTTCAGTCAGACCACGGGCATATCAGCTTCAACGCATAATCGGAGCTTACATTCGCCTTGCGATGATTAAAATGCTACCAGCACGTCTTTTGTTTATTATTAGCCATAAACCCTGTGAGTCAATAGAAGTCCATTGTCATTGCTATTCACGTTTTTTGTGTGAAGAGTGAAATGGCTTTTTGGCGGCATTTCTCATCTAATTCATCCCCGTCGCGTAATGAGCAGACCACTTTAGCGCCACAACGTTAATGAGGTCCCCTTTCATTTGCAACGCACTGATGGCTTGAGCGAAATTAAAGTTTTCGAACAGTGAAGCATAATTGGTCATTTTAAATGAGCCGTATTGTCTGTTAAGGGGTTTTTCTTTGAAATACAATCAATACTTTAGTAAGCCTATAATTGGCTTTTCCGACACTTCCAGTCGGAAAAGGCCTTGTTTTTGTTCTGATTTTTTTTTTTCTTCTTCTTTTAGTTCCGACCAAAATCCCATAGACTTTGTACACGAATTTTCTCGGCGGCACTTTAGGTCTTAAAAAACCTCAGATCTTAACCAAACTTACCTCAAACATAGACCCTAAGCTGACATATTGCGTCGAAGAGTGACGTCATGATGACGTCATCAAGTGATTTTTTATGAATTTTTGAATTTTTAAAATCGTAACATTCTTTTAAATATATCTAGCGAACAAAACAAGATATTTTCAAAATTCTTTTTCTTATAGCTTTGGTATGTCTCAAAGATATGCCCTAAATTGCGAAAATTGTGTGACGTCATGATGACGTCATCAAAAATGTGTTTTTTTGTTAACGCATGTAAGGGTCAATCCGATTACAAAAATGTATATATTGAATTTTCCTGTACCCAATTCCAAAATTTCATGATCGTGGCTCACTCAAGTAAGAAATGACAGCCATTTCAAAATTTAGACCAAATTCAATATAACACAAAGGAATTCTGGGACGGGCTGATAACCATGGCTATTATGAGCTTGCTGTTTATAAAAGGGGTTGATTTCTAGTCTTTTTTCAAGTCGCTGAATTTTTGAAGTTTTAAAATCGTAACATTCTTTTCAATATATCTAGCGAACAAAACAAGATATTTTCAAAATAATTTTTGTTACAGCTTTGGTATGTCTCAAAGATATGCCCTAAATGGCGAAAATTGTGTGACGTCATGATGACGTCATCAACAATATTTTTTTTTTTAAACGCATGTAAGGGTCAATCTGATTACAAAAATGTATACATTGTATTTTTCTGTACCCAATTCCAAAATTTCATGATCGTGGCTCACTCAAGTAAGAAATGACAGCCATTTCAAAATTTAGACCAAATTCAATATAACACAAAGGAATTCTGGGACGGGCTGATAACCATGGCTATTATGAGCTTGCTGTTTATAAAAGGGGTTGATTTCTTGTCTTTTTTCAAGTCGCTGAATTTTTGAAGTTTTAAAATCGTAACATTCTTTTCAATATATCTTGCGAACAAAACAAGATATTTTCAAAATTATTTTTGTTACAGCTTTGGTATGTCTCAAAGATATGCCCTAAATGGCGAAAATTGTGTGACGTCATGATGACGTCATCAACAATATTTTTTTAAAAAAACGCATGTAAGGGTCAATCTGATTACAAAAATGTATACATTGAATTTTCCTGTACCTAATTCCAAAATTTCGTGATCGTGGCTCACTCAAGTAAGAAATAGGAGCCATTTCAAAATGTAGACCAAATTCAATATAACACAAAGGAATTCTGGGAAGGGCTGATAACCATGGCTTAAATGTGCATGCTGTTTATAAAAGGGGTTGATTTGTAGTCTTTTTTCAAGTCGCTGAATTCTTGAAGTTTTATAATCGTAACATTCTTTTCACTATATCTAGCGAACAAAACAAGATATTTTCAAAATTCTTTTTGTTATAGCTTTGGTATGTCTCAAAGATATGCCCTAAAAAGCGAAAATTGTGTGACGTCATGATGACGTCATAAAAAAATTCTTTTTTCAAGTCGATAGAATATTGCCCATAGCATTTGTAAACGTTTACTTTCTTACCGGCCACATTGGCTACTTTTAAACTTGGCAGACACTTACCCCAACTGCTCACAATGTGTGCCGAACTTTTACGTCCTGATGACGTCATCACATGTCACGTGACGTCATCTTAAAGGGGCATTTTTCGAAGCCATATATCTACAAAAGTACAAGTCCGATTCAGTTGGAACGTAAGGTATGCCACCTGGTGTTATAGATGAAAATTGACATGACGTTATGATCAAGTCATAACATATCACGTGGTGTCATCTTAAAGGGGCACTCGCTAGATTATTGCCTATAGCATTTGTACACGTTTTCTTTCTTACCGGCACTTTGGGTACTTTTAAACTTGGCAGACACTAAGACTAACTGCTCACAATGTGTGCCGAACTTTTACCTCTTGATGACGTCATGACATGCCACGTGACGTCATCTTAAAGGGGCAGTTTTTGAAGCCATATATCTACAAAATTACAAGTTCGATTAAGTTGAAAAGTAATATCTAGGTAGCCCAGTAGGTTTATAGCTGAAAATTGACATGACATTATCATGATGTCATCACATGTCACGTGACGTCATCTTAAAGGGGCAGTTTTTGAAGCCATATCTACAAAAGTACAAGCTCGATTAAGTTGAAATGTAATATCTAAGTAGGCCAGCAGGTTTATAGATGAAAATTGACATGACGTCATGATGACGTCATCATACGATTTTATAGTAATTTTTAAGTTTTTGAACTTCAAAGTTTCTTAAAGCCATATCTCACCAACAGAACATGCTAAATTCAAAATTCTTTTTGTAATAGCTTTGTTAGCTCCTATATTCCTTTACATAAATGTGAAAATTGTGTGACGTCATCATTACGTCATCAAAAATAGGCTTTTTGAAACACATATAAGGGTTGGTCCGAGCGTCATAAAAATTGGTGGGTAAGTAGATAGTGATACTAGCATGTAAAATCCGAGGTGACGTCATGATGACGTCATCGGCTGATTTTCTGTTAATTTTTTAGTCATGATGACCATCAAATTATTTGTATATTTTTTTTAAGGTTTTGAAATTTTAAGCCATATCTCATTAACAGAATATAATAAATTCGAAATTCCTTTTTGTAATCAATTCATTAGGTCAGAGTTATGTATGTTAAAATGTGTAACATCATCCTGACGTCATCAAAATGCCCTTTTAAAAAACACATGAGAGTAAGTGGATCGTTATGAAAATTTGTAAAATCTGAAGTGACGTGATTGGCTGATTTTGTAGGAATTTTTCATGTTTTTCAATTTTTTTAAACTGTCATTGATCAGATTGACTGCAATCTTGACACAAGCCAAGACCACGTTCCGAATATGTGACGTCATGACGACGCTATCCTACGATTTTATGTTGATTGTTAGGTTTTTAAATGTTTTTATGTAATTTCTAACCGGGACTTGCGCCACATAACAGCCTAAGGTCTTAAACAAGTTTGTCATATATATCCTATAATGGAAATTACATGACCAAGAAAGAAGTCAGGATGGCGTCACGCTTAAAGGTCAAGTTTGAAGTAGCAAAAGACATAGAAGTGATGGAGCTTTGTGCTTAATATAACAGAAAAACGGAAAAGCCCTGCGTCTGTTTGCAAGAGACGCAAGATGTCTAGTTGTATTTGCAATAGTTCCTACGACACACTGAAGTAATTTATTTTATGCTTCCAGTGGCGAAACTAATGGGGGAGGGGGTGGGTTTTCCCTGGCCGAGAATATGCCGCGCATTCTCGGTCGATGAAGAACTATATTCAGATGTATCTTACTTTAGTTTAGCCAGCAATTTGGTTGGTTCATGGTACGGAGAGGACGGCAAAAGTGATCATGTTCGCGATGGAGCCGTATCGGCATAAGCCTGTCGTTGCACCGGACGAAGTCGCCCAAGAAGTGGACAATAAAGGCGACCCAAATCATCTTCTAAATACGGATTCTGTCGCAGAATTCCGCGTGCAGCATAAAATATTACAAATAATTTGGGAATTTTTGTTTATTCACGTAGAAAGGAACAAAACTTGACGAAAGGTTTTCGTCAACGATGTATCATGTTTCGTACAATGAGTAAATGTACGTCCCGTCCGTACGTACGCACGCACGTGGGCCATGCCGGGTACCAGTTTTCTTGCTTTCCCCGGTAGCGCACAGACATAAATAACCCATAGACGGACAACTGGGGGCGCAATACTGTAATTTCAGGAAAGCCGCCATTTTTAAAAACCATGGGCAAAATCGGTCCACATCCATATTCACGTACACATTTTCGCACAGTACGCGGCGGTCTGTTTGTGAAGTTCTCAAAGCAACGGCACAGAAAAGGGTAATTTGCAGCATTTGTATGTCTTTTATGAGAGAAAAATAAACATGATCAGGATTAGACATGAAGTTTATGGGAATTTCATTCAATATTTAACAGGGGCAATTATTAGAATTTAGGAGTGACAGATCACGCCAGTTTATAATTTGTTTATGCACTCATTATTCTATTTATGTCTTTGTGTCTGTGGGTAGACGTCAAAGATTTTTCATATCTCAACAGCGCCACCAACGGTAAATTTGTAGCAAGTTTTGATTGATGGAAAGAAATAATTTCTCGCAAAATAACACAACATCGAGAAGTAAAACACACATGGTTTTGTAATGAATAAGTATTTTATTATATATTGAACACAATAATGTTGAATTCCAACACTTTTCAAAACCGTTGGGGTTCATCTTTAACACGGAAGCAGGAAGCACCCAGTCAGATTTGACCTACACACTTACCCGAACAGTGCCACAGTAATGACGTTTACGGCGCTAGACGTCAGGGAACTCGACGAAACATGGGTCACGTGATGATGTAAAATAATCATCGTCTGAAGGGGACTTGCGTGGATGGACACTCTTTCGCTGTTTCTCCAAAGAGTGCAATTGCGATTATAATGGTTTCCGCCAGACTGTTCGCTTGAGATCCAATCTTCGACTCCAATGGATCTAACGCCGTTACTCTTCATGCGTGTCATTGTGTACACAGTCACTATACACTTGATTTCCCATGTACTTTCCTTGATTTAAAAGCCTGGAGTGCAATGATACATTGGCGGGTAAGATACGGAAAGTGTGAAGTGTTTTTACTGGGGTTCATTGCCCCCCCCCCCCCCCCCCCCCCATCAAAGCCCCAAGTCACGGCGTTGTTCCCCTGGGTCTTGATGACTCAGGAAATACTCTCCCTTACGAGCAACAAGGAAAACGTGTTTTGGAAAAAATCGCTATTTTAATTGTTAGCTGAACACAAGAAGGCATCTTATACGTTGATCCGTCCACTGATCAGTGTTGACACACTGAGCACGCGCAGGAGTTGGTGCCTCGCCCGATAGGCCTTTTTTTACGGATAGTCCGGAAGCGTGTAGTGAAGGTAATGTTGCACTGCATTGTGGGACAGTTTGCGTAAAAATGTGTACACAAATCTCCATAGGCGTGCTATCCATAAAAGGACCCGGGCACCCCTTTGTGGATAACATGCCTATGCGGGTTTTGTGCACAAACCGTAGACGCAAACTGTCCCACAATGCACTGCAACGTATACCTTCAGGACACATTTCCGGGCCGTCCATAAAAGCAGATTCTATAGTCTCTAACTTAGTAGTCTGGTAACAGACTGAACAACCAGTTATGGTTACAGACCACTATGAATTGCAATTGGCACCAACAATAGATCATGTGACCTTTGTTTACATCTAGACCAAATGTGCCTGGGGGTATGCGCCCGTCATTTGCACGAATTTGGTTAAGGAATGACACCAAAGGTCACATAATTCAAAGGCGATCTGACCTGCGATGTCACTCCTAAACCAAATTTTATGCAAAACATGACGCGTGCGCATACCGCCAGGCACATTCTAATTCAGATGTAAACACGTGACGTCAGAGGGCGCATCGTCTTTGCACCAAATAAACCAAAAACCATTTTCACTTTTTGTTGTTATGTTGTAATGGGGTAATGTGATGCATTTTGGGGTAATGTCCCCCTAATAACAGAAGACCTGAATTCCTGCAAAGACTTCATCTTTGGAAAATGGTTCCTCCACTTCAATGCAAAATGGAGCTACTTTCGGATACAATTTTATCCATATAGGCCTACTGCTTTGAAACAGAAGCGCATAGTCCTTTATAAGCCAAGAGACTCTTCAAAATTAATAACAACCTCTCTACTGCGTGGCTCTCATACCTCTCTATCATCGTGATCTGGGCAGGCAACCCAAGACAGTGCAAATGGCCTCTTGCGAGATGTGAATAGCCGTCGTGGGCAACAAAGCCTAATTTTAATTCATATTTTCATAACCTGGATTCCATGAGCGTATAGAGGCGCATTAATGGACGTAGCTGATTCCGCCTTGGTACGGTTGCTTCCCATCATATCTTGCGTGATGTCAATCAGGAACGCATGTATAATGGACTATGGAGACAAGGGGGTCTTCAATCTCCATAAAATATAATTTTGTTCGGCGAATTCCCGCATACCCAATGCTTTCCGAGAGTCTGTGTGAAAACAATCTTTGTTCCAATTTAGGCCTACATCATCCCCGACGCAAATTCCATCTTCTGACTTTAATAGTCAAGTTCTTAAAATAGGTTTACATATTATACTTTTCAAAAAGAAAATCTATTTCGCACCCCTCCTCCACAAAAAAGAAATACTACATATAACTGCAGAGCCGGGTTTAAAAAAGATATTTAGTGTTAAAAGAAATCTCTTAAATGTCTTACGGTATCGGAATTGCACTGACGTCAGTGTTTCGCATATACCTCTTCTGTCTGCCATCTTTGATGTCAATCGATAGGGATACGCAGTGTTACCTGCCATTTTCCTCCACTAGACGATTGCTGCATACATACGCAGTCCATGCTAAAACCTTGATGTGCGTTGTTTACGGAACGAGAGTACCGTGTGGCGAGGCCTCAAAGATGGCGGATAGAAAAGGGTTATGGGAGATGTGACGTCAGTCAAATGCAAGCAATCTATTTTGACATAGGCCTATTGTTTCGTTTCTGTATCATTGTTCCTTCTGTAACTATTGATTTTTTCAATATTGACAAAAAGTGAGGAAGATTTTTAGCGTAACACACAGCGGCCACGCTGTGACTTCACGAACTGAAAGACGTCGCTAATACCGCATAAGTACTCGACGAACACGCGTGCATGTTTTCTTTTTGGATGATTCAGTGAGAGTTACGCGCCAGCGGCGTAGCCGGGGGGGGGGGGGGGGGGGGGTGGGGGGCATTAGGGGGGACGCCCCATAAAAAATCGTCGCCCCACCCCGGTCGCTCCCACTGTACATTTTGCAAACAGAGAAAATAATAGTATTATTAAGAAAAATACTGTGACAGTGAGCGCCAAGTGTTAGTCCTATATTAAGTGATCATGGTTTAATATAAATTGACCCCCCCCCCCCCCCGCGGCCCCGCCCCCACTCACCCCCATGGAGAGAGCCCTGGCTACGCCGCTGCATCATACGCGCGCATACTCAGAACTAGCAAAAAGAACCGGTATGTTTGCTGCGTAGAAGCCCGTCGTGCCAGATATATTTCAGTCCCGTGCGAGACACTAGTGCACTCGTGAGCCCAACAGGCCGTGATTTCAGCACGATGGACGGTCTCCAGAGTCATCGAATCCTCGGTCACCGGGATGAACTATTTTGGTGGGCACGCTGAGTTACTGAGGGACCGTAGATTCGGAGGAGTTTTCTCTAGATCTAGAGGGGTCTCTAGAACACATGTACATCTTTGCAATCGATGCGTTACTATGGAGACAAAGACGTGTCAATATTGAGAGCACGGGAAATGTTCATATTGGGTGTTGTGGTTTCAAAACATTTCCAGGAGAATTTCAGGGGGAAAAATCAATCATCATTTTGCGCTACTATAAGGGCAAATTGGTTTGCCTTGTTCATACACAGGCATCAAGGTTGCATAGGCCTACTAGGCAATCTGGTACGAATTACTAAAAATAGTGACAAGTCACGGAATCACCGTAACAAGTATTTTGATAGTGCAGATGCATTCATTATTGACGACCGAGGATGCTGGGGAAATACTGAAACCAAGAATTGTTCAAATTAAAGTGCCTATCGCAACGTAGCTCGAAAGCAATCTGTAGAAGAAGACGATGAAGGAACGTTCAGTTTTAGAGGTGGGAGGAAACCTGACGGAATCAGGCAGGGACTGAAAACCCAATCCACATGTCGGCCCTGGTGGGTGGGATTCGAACCCGGGTCACAGCGATGGAAGGCGAAGAAAGTACTACTAAGCCAAGCTGACCCCACATGAAATGCATTTGCAAATGGATGTATATGCTAGCTTCATGTGCTATCAAGCTCTTTTCCGGCACTATTTTTTTATGAAAGTCGCTCAAAACAAGGCTAAAAGTCACTCTAGGGGTTAGGGCTACAACAGATGTAGTGGGGGTTGGCCACATTTTACCACCCTTGAGTCGTGTACTCAGACAAGCACAAATTAATGACTGTTCATTAGGACCTACGCAGTAGGCCCCTATGCATTCTACTATGCAGTATTTCACGGTTGTTTTTATTTTCCGGGGAGGGGGTGAAGAATGGTTGCCGGTGTGTACTAAATAATGATGGTGCCAACCTTGGACCTCTCCTGTTGCACTGAAAAAACTGTGGTGTTAAATTAACACCATAAGGTGTTTATATTGGACCACTCGCCTAATATAAACACCACATGGTGTTAGATTAACACCACAGTTTTTGCAGTGTGCTATACTCTCTGTAGTTGGCTCTGGTTGACATGCATAGATGCGTAGTGGCCATCGTCAAGGTTTTTATCATTAAAGTTTGAACTTTGTAACAACGTAAAAAAAAAATGTCTACCCAGGCCTGTCCAATAGCTTTCCAATATTACCAGATGTCCGAAAATAAGATTGTACTGCAACCACACAGAGAACACGTGTTGAGAAAACCGGTTTTTGAAAAAAAATCACGCGGTTCGCGCGCGCCGCCTACGTCACCATAAATAAAAAGTCAATTTTTCAACTTTATCTGTCTTTTTTTATAAACAAAACAAAATTGCACATGGAAATTTAATGACACTAAAGCTTTCCAAAAATACAAAAATCTCAAAATTGATTCCTTCATGATTTTTGTTGGCGTAAACTTGACTTCAAGCGATGGTTACTCGAAAACTGATCTTGGGGAACATCACGCTCTAGAGGGTCGGAATTACAATCGCGTGCCCTGGACTGGAGGCCCAGAGCTAACCAGCTGTAAATTTGGTTAGTACGGCACATCCCCTTGAGCGACGAACTCGTAACAAACTGAACCTGACAAGTCACCGTGAACTGTCCCCCGACACAATGAGGCCAGCGATGACCGCAGGAATATGAGAAACTACCGAAGCAGACTGAACTGAGCTGGCAGGTGGCTCACAGAAGACGAACAAACCCTGCTTGTCTGTCCTCTGGAAAGGACAACAAATCGCGCTGATCTGTAGTTCCAAACGTGCCTGAGGCCAACTGAAAACAAAAATAATGTTTAGCGTCCCTGCTCGCTTTTTTGTTGTTGAAGGCTGCAGTTTTTTTCTTTTCTCCAAAATAATCGTAAATATGACCGGATCCTACGGAAAATGAGTCTGGAGGGCAATTTTGGCCTTGGTAGCTTTTGGTTGCATTTCGAAAAAACAACAACATATTTTGGCTATATATTTGAACATAGGCCTGTCACACGGCTTGACATCTTGATAAATATGGCGATGAAAACTGCATAAGTCATGTTTAAGGGTCTGTAACTCAAAGGTAACTCTGGCGACTTATGGCTTGGTAGGTGATGGGGTCACAAAATATAAATGAATTTTCCTCCCGGTCAATCTGAGTGCTTGTTTTGAATTATTTTGGTGGACTCCGCTGTTTTACATATAAACCACTTAAAAAAACAAAAAAACAAAGGGCGTCCATCCAATGATTTAATAATTTAAACTAGAAAACAGGCCTCCTTCTGTTTTTTGAGAAATACGTGGTGCTAATTGTTTTTCTCTTGCCTAATGTACCCTTCATTCGCTACAAATAGGACGGACAGGTCAAAATCAATAGTGACTGGCGTTCTGGCCTGTTATCGCCGCAAGGGTAAGTTGTTGCTGAAGCGCAAGGCTATATACGTAAACTGATTCAGCATCAATAGACAGAGGCAGTCACGTGTAGTGCTTCTTGTTGCGTGGGCAATGGTTTTCAGCAATCTGGTCTCATTCTCAACAGCATGAAATGGATTTTTTCAGTGCTGTGTGTGCATTTTAGGTTGTTGGGTTTCTTAAAGAAGAGGTCGGAGTGAATTTATGACTAATATTATGCTATAAATTCCAAGCGGAAAGGGATCAGTTTTGGACATGCATGCCTCGAATGGTAAACGGATGATCGACAGTGACAAAACAGGGAACTATGGCAATCAAATGGCTGTGAACGCTGATCCATCTACAAATGGCGTTAAGACATTCATTTAACGGTCCTTTTTCATATTGCCCTGTTAACTAGAAATTTACTGACAGGTTTACTTACGTGCGTGTTTCATGGGAGCCAAATTACAGGTCACTGGTTTGAAAGGTAGACACATTTGTATCGATAACACGAACAGTTCGAAACTGAACGCATACCTAACAAACTGGTCTTTAACCCCTAGTATACGGTTATCACCAGAAGGTGCCGGGGCGGCCTGTGCAGCCAAGCGAAACGGACACAATGTGCTTGTGCAGTAGAGCGTAACATACCCAATAATCCAACAATGTATTGAAACTGCACAAAAGCTGTAGGCGTCATCCGGCCTGGTGGCACTTTTTTTTTTTTTTGCGCCATTTGGCGTCATCCGTACGCAAGGGGTTTTAATCGGATTCAGTCAAGCGGGTGGGAACGCTTCCTGGGACCGCTTCCTGGGACAAAGCGATTTTGCACATTCTAGTGTAATCCACAAATACTCAGAGACGAAATGTGCCAAGGCAACCATCGTTTCACAACTTCTCCTTAAAGATCCATACTTTAATAATATAATATAATATATACAAACATTTCTTAACATTAATACAATTCATGCCCGGCTTTATGTACAATAGTCGATTCCATTTTCCACACAAACTCTCCCACGCACTGCCATGCCATCAATCATGATGCCGTTTTTGTGCTGTGCGTGACATCATCCAATCACCGATCGACATTCATTGATCACAAACATGACTGCAAGAGGCTTTCTTTCGCCAACCTTGGCATTAAGAAATTAGTACGTTCAACAAAACCTTAGAATATTGCTTTTTACGGAATCTTATGAGGCCCAGCTTTCCTACATGTTAAAATTGTCTTCAATCGAGTTTTCGGAAAAGTAATTGTGTTCTTCCTCCCCCCCCCAAAAAAAAAATTAAAGCGGGCGAAAAAGGCGCCTTTACAAAGGCAACTCGACAACATTAATGGCAATTTCAATGAGTTATTTATTGGGAAATAATCGTGTACAGTTTCCGTATGTAGGGCCTATACCATAGGATTTTTAAAGCGGGAAGATTTGAGCAGACAATAATGGCAAATTTCTCAAAGCAATATTAGATTATATTTTCTCTATTGCCTAAACCCATGACATGCCTGTCATGTATTATTTAAATTGAACCCGAGTGAGTCATAATCGACTTTATGCACCACTGATTCAGAATTGTCATCAGTGATGAAAGAGAGAAGAAAATGCCTGCATGTCGAATGGATGACATTTATCCAATGTACCATAAATTTAATCTATTTTTTATTTATGGAACTTTTGGTTATGGGAATATTTTCCTCCTCAGCCTAGCCTTCTCCACATTTTTTCTCTTCTCGTTGTATTTTAATCTTACGCAATTTGTATTATAGGCCTATATCTTGTTCATTTTAATATATATTTCATATTTACTACAATAATGATTATTACCCATTCCAAGTTTGTATTGGCTAGGGGCCTCGCCTCAAAAACGTGTCCATCCGCATAGTGTCTCTGTAAACTGGATAGCTCATTGGCCATTGCGCGCTGTACAAGCAACTGAACCTATAGTAGCCGCCATATTATCACTCCCATTATACCAATGATCTCTAACTCTAAGGGCCTGTTTGTTTCACACAGATCCGGATCTCGATCAGTGATCCAGCCGCTGGTTCGTGAGGCGGAATTTGGTGCATGAAGCAACGCACGGATCACTGATGGAGATCTGGATCTGTGTGAAACAAACAGCCCTTTACGGAGAACAAGGACGAAAGCAGACCCTTGGGACAAGACTGGCAAACCCGTTGTTTTTAGAGTGACGATATGGCGCAACTGGAACAGCCGATGCGCTTCCAGTTCACAGAGAGATAAAGTGATCAGTGTCCCACAGTCATGAGCAAGTTCGATCATTGGTTAACCAGTGCATGGTTGATTCGTGACGTACCTTGATCCTGCGCAGTGTTGTCCAAGTGCGAACGATAGCCAGTGGAACTATGATTTCACTGGTCCCCTCTTCACTTTTCACAGTTTTGTACGACCAATGTTGCTGTTGATGACCAGCGTAGGTTGGTTTCCATCTAGGCGACCAAAATTTGAAGCATTTACGGCGGTGGCACCACGCTCGCGTGTGTGTTTTACGCATGCGCTCGACGCAGCTTCGACCAACAGGGTGTTTACAACTTGCCAAAATGCGCACGCGACTCAAATTAAAGAACGCGGGCAGCCTGCACGCGAGCGCGGCACCACTGTAAAAATGGCGTCGGCGAATTCCTGTATAGACGTGGTCAATCGTCGGCTATCACCCATAACTGATCGGACTTGCTCCACGATGACCAGGATATTAATGACATATACCGGTAATATCAAGTTTACCGTGCTCAGTATTAGGAGTTTGGTGGATTTTAACTAATTGTAGTACTTAAGCTGCAAAGTAAAATAAATTGCTTTATAAATTAATTTGCCAGATAAAAGTAGGAATGGGTCAGAACCGAAGTATATGGCGACGCAAGTTGTTGTGCTCGACGCCCATGAATTGGTTCCTAAGCGATCCAAAGCCAATTATTACATACGACTCATTGCATGCGAGTTGAAGCTATATAAACAATTAATTGCAACTACAAGTAAGGCTCAGAAAACAATTGTTTTAACAAAATTAACATCAATTTGGGAGAAACTTAATTTTTGATGCATTCCTCTTTAAAAACAGTCAGTTGTGAAATTTCGTTGTTCTTGTTTGACTTCGACCCAGTTTCCGTCCAATCAGCGTTGACGTACAGACGTGTGGATATCTCAGTTTTCATTTCTAGATCAAGTGATGTGAATTGGTCAAATAATGAGAAGGTAATGGGATGACCAAATATGTGAAACTGGGACAGAATTGAATGGATACAGGTTATCTCCCCCCCGGGAACCCAACGCAACATGCCTAATCAAGCTTCCAACTTACGGGAAGGAATTTCCAATTCATCATGGCGCCTAAACGTTAGGCCTATCTATCTTCTGGCCAGGCACCGTGCGCGACGGTCAGTGGAATAACAATTTCGCTTTAATTCATCCTGGGTCGATGTCAGAACATGAAATCTAGGCAACTAGTTATTCATATATTTGGTTTTAAGATTTCAGAGTCCGTGCTGAATGCGAATATTCGCTCCAAAACCAATCTAAGTGATAAATGGGGTTTTCCTGCTGGAGCGGAGTAGCTTTGGGCTGAGGGAAAAAAACAACAATCAAACTAAAGAATTACCGAGACTGAATTTTTACCCAGCTAAAGTTACGACTCAATTAAAAGAACGTCTTGCAAAGCCACGAAACTTGAAACAACTTTGTAAATGTCTTGGTTCCTGCAAGTTGTAGACGTGGGGTTAATTGACTGATGAAGAAACAACCACGAAGACACAACCCGCTTGTGGCAACCTCTTCTGTCCATGAAAAAGGGTAAGCACTTATCCAGAACCACCAAAATGACATCGTCGCGGCTTGTCCCTATTCAATAAAGCCTTGTGCCTATTCAGTAAGGTCCAGTTCACTTTCAGTAATACATGACGATGTCGTTTTGGTTGTTCTGGAACAGTGCCTTCCATGAAAAAGGCGGACTGGTGAGTTGTCAGTGACGTCATCATCTCTATTTACTCAAGAGGCTCAAGTATTAGCAATGAAATTAAAGTGAATGAAAATGGATCAGACTAAGCAAATTTTGTATACCATAAACAATTGCGCAAGTGGTAAATACGGTGTTTGATGTACTTGAGATATACAAATGAGAAAAACTTACTGTAACTCTCGCAAGTAAGCGCCTTTCCCCCTCAACCTTTTCAGTAATAACTTTAAATGAATTTTTTTTCAAAGTAAACAAAGAAACTGGCAGGAGCGGGATTCGAACCTGCGACCTCCGGGTTACCAACTAAGCTATCTTGCCCTATGTTGGCGGTCTCCCAAATTGTCAGTATCTTTGTTAAGTTTTGGAAGTACTATCAGTCCACAAACAATCAATGAAACATTGCTTGTAATCACATTTAAATAAAAGTGGTTTGCTTCCGTCATCGGTCATAAAAGGATTGCAGACGTTATGTAAACTGGTGGAGCTCTGAAAAAGTCCTGAACAGACTCGGTACCTATCGAGTTATTGTTTGTTCTTTTAACTTCCAAACCTCGAAATCAAAGTCTTGAAGATTATTACATATATAGACTAATCCGACGAACGAAATTAGAAGCCATCTTTGGGTACCCAATCGAGCGGTACCATACACGCGCGCTCGTCATACGCGCGCACTCATTGCGCCTTTGACCAATAGGATTGCCAAAATAAACACGCGCCTCAAAAGAAAGAACGTGTATGACGCGCGCGCGAGCGCAGTACCGCCCGATTGGGTACCCAAAGATGGCTTCTAATTTTGCTCGTTGGATTAGTCTTGAGCTGACAATATAATTGTTGCAGGCAGTGTTCATACTTTGTGGGATTCAACCACTGATCTCCATGTATACAAATCTGGATTGCGCATTGGCCGCTGCGCGCTTTACGCACAGATGTCGCCAGCAGCCACCATATTTCCACTCCCCATTTCAAACGCTGATTGGTTATTTTTAAATAACCGTGCGTGCACGCGCGCGCGCATGTGTGGAACATCCAAAATAAACATTGTGACGCCTCTAGTCCTAGCCATAACGCGCGCCTGCCTGTGTACATGTGAATACGTAGTAGTAGGCCTATACGTTCGCGTTACGTTTGGGGATACGGCTATGGATGGAGTGGTAATGTGGCGGACGGCCGTCTACAACTTAAACGGCCAAAGCGCAATCCAGATTTTATATAGAGATCAGTTGATTCAACACATACCGGCACATGAAATATCAAACCTGTGAAAGTTTGAGCTTTATCCGACTCATGAGAAAATACAAGTGAACAACCATTCTGTTTTAACAGATAATCAATTTGAATTTGTACATGTACCAAAACTATATCACACCTTTAACAATCAAAATTCATGTGGATTTAATAAATCATTGGAACCTCCGTCTAGAACTATAGAGAGTAAACAAGTTTCACATCTGTCTCGCGTGTGACTTTGAAAACTGAACAAATTTTTCCCCGTTGTGTTACGTCACGATCCCAATCGGCCACATTCTCCTAAATGTGCCAGGTTTCCCATGTGGTTTCCAAAGGATCTCCAAAGTGTGATCCTATGGTTTTCGTACTGTATTCCTATGGCGCGCAAGTGGATTCTCACCTAGTTTTCCCGCCGAAGGGAGAACATTTACACACGGGAGCATGTTCAGGAACACGGGTGGAAGGCGAGACTAGCCATCTGTTCCTTCAGCGGCCACTTCATGTTGGCATCTTGACCCAGATAGGTAAACACCGTGGAACATACTGGCCGTACTCCGGGGGCAAGCCACTCATCGCCCAGTTGGCGGGCTTTTTTCTGCCCCAGCCGGCCGGTAACATAAAACCGCTGATCGATGGAGACGCAGCGATGTTTACGGATTAGATCACTGAATGGACGGACTGGTAGTTACGCTTTCAACACCTTTAAAGTCATGCAGGTTGGCGGTAGTGGTTAAAATAAATAAACAATTCCGGTGATTAAGATGGATGAAGACTTAGTGATAACCATAATTAATATTAATATACTCTATTTTATTTATATCTATACTTATATTAATAATTCAAGTGATTAATTTTACGCAAATGCTCCCGAACAAGGCTAAGAATATGCAGTCAAAGTATACGCGGCTACAAAAGGAAAAAGAATCAAAGACGCAGTAGGTATATAGGAATGGACATTTCTCTTGAAGAAGAATAGATCGTAGGATGGTGGAAACATACGCTATAGGCAAGGAACTCTATACGGATACAAACGAAGGAAAACTATTAGCATGCAGCTTTTGTATCTAGGTAGGGGCCTACAGTCAGAGTTTATGGTGAGAAAAGGTGGCAAGTTGAGTTTTCCAAGTTGGAGGAACCAAGCTGGACAGACCGATGGAACTTTCTTTGATATGATGTATAGGAGGTGCCGTTTTTAAATATAAATTAGTTTTTTGTTTAAACAGGGGTCTGGACAAAAGAAAAGTTAGATGACAGTTTAATACTTGTGTTTATCCTTGACAGCCCCTGTTCAGTTTTATATTTGGTACTATTTTTGTGTGTTAATGTCAAAAGATGTAAAAAGAAAAAAGAAAAAAAAATAGATAAATAAATAAATAAATAAATAAATAGACCTATTTACCATGACTCTGAAGTACAAGGGTGACAACAGGCCTACCTTGTGAAAGTAATAATATATGAACCCAACATTTCACCGACCAAATTAACAAATCGCAATCTCAAGCTTCAGCCCAGATGTGGCAACAGTGTGGACACATGATGAGGAGGATGTTGGAGGAGCTTTTAATAATGTTGCAGTACACTGTCAAGTTATCATCAGCTTGTCTGTAAGACATGCCGATGCAGTGAGACAAATTAGCGTGTCTTACCGTTCAATTTAAGTCGTCGAGTTAATAAGACTCTGTTTCCAATGAGATAACAAGAATCACATAGAGACAAGACAGATTAGTACAATGACCTTTTCACGGTTAACCTTATACGAGATTCAACATCCATAACCCAGTTTCGGTGCTGTCGCGCACCAATATGCTGTGAGCACCAATATTATGGCGTGACCGATGTAACAGCGGACAAGCAAATTCTTGTATAAGGCTTATAGAATAGAACAAAGTAGACGTCTGATATTGTTCACAATCTTTCGTGTATATACTTGACATTTTAGAAGTCGATTGTGAAAACGCGCGTCGTTAAATGGTCGCTGTAAAGAAGGACATGTATACATTACTGTACTATAAACAGCCGGTTTTACTAGTATTTGCTACAGTCTAAAAAAGGATTGGTTAAAACAACCAATTAGTGGTTGATACGTGTCCAACCAATTGGATTGGTTGGACACATATCTACCAATCCTACCAATATATTGGTCGTTTTCAACCAATCCGTTTTTAGAGTGTATAGCCTGTAGTCTGTATTTCAATTCAACGCCCATTCTCTTTGTTGCATTCGCTTTCTGGTTTTGGCGAGTTTAATTAAATGTTGGCGCCAAGCCGCATGTAAATACGGATAATGGCGTCAACAAGATCCATGATGTCTACTCGTCGTCTAGTGTTGCCGAATACCTCTATATAAAACAATCCTGCCATCGTTGCCACCGTGATAGAAATGGATGACAGTTCCATTTATTACACTTCTAAATATTCATGAGCAATTCATTGGTGAGTCAAGAATGACGCAACCAAAACAAATTTAGCTGTTTCGAAAAAGGCCTATTCCGGGGTGTTTTTTTTTTTACTGTTTTCCCTACAACCTCATCCCCCGGAGTCAAAATCAAATCATGTGCGTATTTTAATACATTTTCCCTCATCCCCCGGAGTCAAAATCCAATCATGTAAGTATATATTTTAAAACATTCGGATGCGCTGTCAGACACGGAACTGGACGAATTGCCTGGCAGGTTTTATGCTAATTCACGGAAGCAGAATAGATATTTAGAATTCAGGTGCAATAAAACAAATACTACATGGTTTGTGTAGGGGGAAATAGAGCATCCATTTTTCCCTCGGTACTGGCTACCGGGTTCGGGGTGGTAGGCTAGCCAGTACAAGGGAAAAATGGATGCTCTATTTCCCCTCTAACCATCTAGTATTTGTATAATGTTTTAAGCCAATGGCACATCCCAGAATCGGGAGGTGAGAATACAGAATCTGACCCAGGTTTTGGGGCCCGGAAACAAATATTTGAAAATTGCTGAAGAGAAATGGCGTATAGAGAGTCAATTATAAAAAGTATACAATGCATGTGAAATAAAGAAAAAAAAATTCTTCATACAAAACGCAAAACCCGGCAAGATCGGTGGTCCAGTTGTTTTATTCAAATAAAGCTGCGATTTTATACGGTTCTGTATAAATTCTGATTGATATCACATAATCCCAGCCTCTGTCAAACAATTATCTTGCACGTTTAAACTTAGTCTACTAAAATATAGATCGTAGGTTCGCATTCACAGGCACGTGAACTTCTTTTATTTATAATTTCACATGCACAAATTTAATAAATTCAATACACATTCAATATGCTTTATATTACAAGATAGTATACACGGTCAACGCAAACAGTGTCATTGAGTCCATACAATACTTAAACTATTGGTTTAAATGACATATTAATCTACTGCTGCAAACCACTTCTCACCTGAAATCACATGCATGAAATAGATAAGGATAAAACTATAATGAGGCCCTGACGTTTCTAAAAGACTAAAAAACAAAAAACTTAATTTTAGCCTTTGAAAAAAAAGTATCGAATAGTCAGGCCTTCCATGTTGGATTAACATTGAATAAAAGAAATGTTCGGGGAGTGACATTTTTGACACAGTTTAATATTTAAAAGGGCTTCCCAGTTTTGAGTGTTTACCAATGTGATGTGTTATTGCAAGAAAAACACTCGAGTAATGCAATAACCGTGATAGCAACTTCTCCACATTCATGTAGGAATACTGAACAACACGTCTTTTTTTTTTGAAAAAAAAGAAACCTTCACGCCATGGTTAAATAGGGCCCGTTCTCGTGGCCAATTGATCCAAACTGCTTAAAATGAAAAGTTCACAAACCTGAACTGTAGTTGTACGCTGTTTTTTTTTATACAATTTTTCACCTGCATCGGCCTCAAAACGATCTTTAAAAAACAAGCAAAATTGCCGTCGCAGGCAATTCTAGATCTATTTTTAACCAAGCACCTGTGTCAGTAGTCTATGCATGGAGGAACAACCCTCCATGGTCTATGGAATAGGCGCTCGTGCAATGCAATGCAATGCAACGTCTGATACTCAGTCTACTGTGTCAGATGCTGGGCCGGGATTCAGTTCAGTAGTAAGTACCGCAGTAAAGGATCATGGCTTGGGTGCGGTACTTATGGAGGAATAAAACACATGGTGTACCGTTTAGACTGTAAAGTCGTGCACGGAAACATGGTTATCATAAGATCTAACATTTAATATTGACTCACATCTGTGCAAATGCGTGTATATGCCACGCTCTCTGCGTGCACACATGACCACGTTTACAAAAAACTAGACTTTGTAGGCCACGTGCAAATCTTTCGTGTGGTCAATTTGCAATTGCACATTACGCGGTCCATGAGAGAAAACGCTGTTTAAACAACCCTTTTTAAACAACCCGGGTTGTTTAAGTGCCCTGCTTAAACAACCATGTGCGCTGTTTAAGCAGGGCACATGAACAAACCGGGTTGTTTAAAAGTGTAAACAACTTTTTAAACAGCATCGCAGGCAGCCTTACTTAATAGCGTCCGTTCTTGAAAGAACAGATGACTAGGTTGCCAGTCTAGACAAGCACTGTTGCGAATGCAAGTCGGTGAAATTCCCCTCAGTCAGTAGGCGGTGATCTGGGGTAGAGGTTGGGGGTGTCGATCCCAATATCTTGAAAGCCGTATGAACGAATAGCCCCGCCCACTTCCCTAAATCTCCGCCTTTGCCTCGGTCACTGTGCTCCTGTACCACTTTTCTCAACTTCCAGTGAATTAAACCATAGAATATACCGTACCAATTACGGCTGGCAAACACAAGATATTAACTTGTTTTACACACAAGCATTATGCTGAGCCCGCCTAAACAAATACACAAAAAGTCCACTGCACCGTATGTAGTCTGCAAACTCTGGTCGTCTGTGTAGATTGTAATCATTCAGTGATTTAATTCCGAATTCCTGTGTCACCGCGGGGACCCTATTAAAACAACCGCGCCAACCGGCTGGCAAAATCCTTCGTCCCGCAGTGAAACTAATTAGGCAAAATAGTGGCGAGGACTAGATTTCCCGCGCTCGCTCGTTCGCTCGGAATAAATCGTCCCACGAGAAAGTTTTCCCGCGGGAAATTTAACGCCCAACAACCCACCCACATGACAGGAAGCTAGCGTAAAGTGCACATGATTATGTCTTCATTGCAGAGAGCGTGCAAGTCTCGCGATTTCACGTTCACGTTTTATGTGAACGTCTTGGTACCGTACCAAGCACTGACTAGTCTAGCGGCGGACCCTTTTAGTCTGTTTTACCAGTGAATGATAAATTAATTCGGTTATCAATTTGAGATATTTAAAAAGTTGTGAGTTGAAATACCTCCCCTTTTCCCCTCCAGAAGACCACATTGTTGTAGCGCTCCAGCTCAGCACAGTCAGAAAATGACGCTATTTCATAAGAAAAATATGATTCGATGCATGCTGCAATAGCTTCTAGGGCTACGGTGTTCCCGGAAGTATTCTCTTCAAATCGGCTTGGATTTTAAACTTTAAGTCAACTTGCCCAGTTTTTTAGGGGACTGTTTTTTTATGTATAGCCTACAGGAGGTATCCTCTGCAGTATAAGTCTAATGCACTTGTTGAATGTTTTACATACCTTCTTGGTCATGAATCTTGTTGAGAAAAGTGTCTGCGGCGAAAGAGATGGGTCGCCCACTCAAATTATGAATAACCTCAAAGATCAAAGTCTTAAGCACTGCAAGAATGCATGCGCATATAGGTAACCAAGACATGGTACATGAGGCATTTGATTTTTCTCATTGGATAACTCAAGTGCCTTAAGAAAAACACAGATTTCCGTTACCTCCTGAGGATTTTTTCTGGGAAGGTGGCCTAAACATATCTTTGGGAGACCCGAGTACCCCTTCACCCACAGCTCCGTGCACTGCAAAAACAGGTGTTAAATTAACGCCACTTGGTGTGTACATTAAACCATTTGTCGAATATAGATACTGCATAGTGTTAAACTAACACTGCAGTTTTTGAAGTGTAGAACCGCGCTTGATGACCACATGATGGTCAAATGGCGATTTGGGTAAGGTTTGGGCACTAAATAGATCTCTTTTTAAAAATTCATCCATGACGGATCATACTATGAAACAGCAAAGATCCCTCTAGCTATACCCGGCTTAGCTGACTCGTATATGACCACTTGTATTCGTCAAAATACACTGCAACATTGTGGTGTTAAATTAACACTAATGCGATATCTACGTCGAAGAAACCCTTTAATATGATGGTGTCAATTTAATACCATTTGTTTGCAGCGTATACGAGATCTACCCATCAGCTTTTTCGAAGTATCTAGTATAAACAACAGAGTGGGTATACAAATGTGAACAGATTTATTATATCCCTGAGGCACGGGACTGGTTCGAAATAAATATGAAAATACGCAGAGACCTTGATTGCTTATAAAGGACGTCAAACAAACTAGGAAAACTGACGAGGTAATTTGAATGAATTTAAAGGGAGAACAAAGAGCGACGGGATTCGGATTCGGTGCGGTATTCCTGATGTCGCAGGTTCGAATCCCGCCCCTGCCAGTTGTCTTCAGCCCGTTTTCTTTGAACATTCTTTTAAAGGACGATAAGTTCCTGCCCGCTGATAAAACGTCAGAGGACCAATAACCACACATGTGCTCATGAATATTCATAAATATCAACTGACTTTATTCACACCCACAATACTGTGATATAACATACCATCTGATTAATTTGTCTTTGTATATGTACATAGTTTATTTACAGACAATTTTGTGCGTGGGTCACCCTATATTCACCCAAACAGAAGGAGACAGAACAGAATCCCCTTATCGGTCGAACTAATTATCACCTGATTACGTCCTATGTGCTCAGCACTGCGCCCACCCGCTGCGGTCTTAAAGTTTTACGACCGCACTCGGCCCTTTTAACACCATGACCATCGCCGCGATTTCGTTGGTAACCAACGTACTCAAGTTGTAGAAACTGCAGCGATGCTACTTGGATACGTGTAAACGAATGCACTTTTCGCATGCGCAGTTGCTTTGTATAGCCCCTGCTCGAACTCACGGAAACCCGTTGGCTTCAGTGCTGAATTCCACACGTTTTGATGGTCTGCGCGAAAAAATCGGCTAAAAACTTGTAAAGTTTCAACATTTTCCCGTTCACTCGAGAACCTACAAAACTGAAAATGTATTAATATCATTTTCTCACCTTAACCATTTTTCCGACAGTTTCCTACAGCCCAAAAGTAGTTAATAATGGGGACAAGGACGATACACAACCGAATATTTTGGTTTTATGGTGGGCCAAGTCTAGACAATTGGCCAAAAAAACGATCGAAAATGTGTTGTTTTTTTCGATTTTCAAAGCTGAATACCCGATTAAAGTATTTTCTTGGCAATTTTTTTGTATCGTAATGTACTGCATTTGCCTACTGTTTCCAACAGCCAAAAAGTATTTAAAAATGGGGACGAAGACGATACACAACCGAATATTTTGGTTTTATGAATGGCCACGTACGTCTGGACAGTTGGAGAAAAAAAAAATGATCGAAAATGTTTTTTTGTTTTTTTTCGATTTCCTTTCGATGCTACATGTTCAGTCTTGATTTACATGTTTTTTTTAACCTTTGAAATTAAAATAATTATTATTATTACTTCTTTTTTTTGGGGGGGGGGGGGGGGGGGGTGGTGGGGGCGGGGGACTTGGCCTACAATGTTTTATAGTAAGCCAAACAATCTTTTTTTTGGGGGGGGGGGGGGGGTCACTTTACATGGAATTCTAACGTTAGGACTTTCTCGCTAAACTCAAAACAGTTTCCCATTGTAAAATTTGTTTTGAGACTTTTGAAATAAAAAAAATGTGATTAATAAAATGGCTTGTTCAATAATGAAGTAAGGGTTAAATTTTTTTTCCCTGAGTTAATTCCTTTGTGAAGCTTGCCCCACTCCAGGGGCTCCTTCAGTCATCTTGTGTGAGTGTGAAATTCAGTCAGAACCCCTAAAAAGTTATAGATGTATTTCTCGCGTTTTTCTCAGTATAAGGGCTAGGCCTATCCAGGTTTTTTATTATATGCAGGGCTTTCTCGGCTTTCTTTGAAATATTTTAGGGTCCATTTTTTTAAGGTTTAAGTCAACATTAATGAAAGCCTTGCACCTTTTTGCAGCAAATTTTTATGTCGGAATTTGTCACCACATCAAACATTTTTTGGTAAAGGTGCATTTTAGTTTTTCGTGTATCAAGTTGCTCCAGTAGTCCTCCTGAACAAGATGATTTTATAAGATCTTGTTGGCAAGTACAAATTTAATATGAAATCCTTGTAGTTTGACAAGATTTTTATGCGAAAGACGGCCCAACTTACAAGTTCTCTGGCTCTAAAAAAGAGATGCACATTGTCTGAAACCATAGAGGTTAACCCCCCCTCTCGCAAAACCATTTGCCGTGATTCATAGTTGCCGCGGTAAGGCCAAATTTTTACACACGATCATTTCTTTCGTCGGCAACCCTTAACGAAAGCAAAACTCGCGACCATCGTCTTCGTCGGTGTCGTCGTCAGTCGACGGCTACCACTGATTCCGTTTCGTTTACAGAAACGTTAGAAAAATCGCTAAAATCTTCGAAATTAACATCGCTCAACGCGAAATCTTTGGGACCGAAGGCAGCCATTTTGCATAGTAACGCTTGTTGTGCTCATGCGCGAAGAGACCAAATCCTTCCCACCATGCCAAGCGACAGAAACTGGCTTTGCTGACCGCACGCATGCAGTGTTTACATAGCGGCTTAATCCATTTGTTATCTGTGCGACCGCCGCTGAGTTTACGACCGCGGCGACCATCATGGACCTTTGAAGTCGATGTGTGCTATCTCCTTCTGTTTCCTTCCTCCATGATTCACCCAACACGCGTCTAGAAACATCGATCGGTCTCATATCCGATCAAACAATGACCAAAAATCAGATTACGTGCTCCAACGACCTATGTTAACAATACAAACAGACTTAATAATACAAACACATCAGCGCCATCGTAAATTATAATGGCGAGTTGCCCCGGTTTTTTAAGCACGCCAAGCTCAGCGTATAATACACAGGCGCAAAATACCGCATACAAGCAACTGTCATAGCTTTACCGGAAGGATGAGTTGCTACTTTAATTCGTAGCTTTATTTATTTATTTTGAAAATATAATGCATTATGGATGAGTCTTACTGCAGAAATGACAAATTATTTACAACCCAGTGTGTGACGCAAGAGATCGGCTTTATTTGGCAGACGGCAAGCAACAGCGATCGCGCGCCAAATTCGTCGCCTTTGAACAACACATCTGTCGGGTGTTTTCGCGGCGACTGTCATATCATTTTCCGCCAAGTGTCTGAGAATTCTGACACTCTGTCGCCCGTATGGTAGACCGTATTGTAAACCGAGGGCATGCATGGTTATCACACGGTTGAGTCACACGAAGTTTGACTGCGCAGTCAAACGCCAGTTTTTGACCAGATCATCTATACACTCTATATAGAGAATGACAGGTTCCATGCGTTATAGTCAGGCACTTCAGATGAAACAAGTGGGGACATTTTGCTTATTTGAATTGCCTCAAGTGCTTGAAGCACCAAATTTGAGTGACCTCGTTCGCATGACGTCGGACATTTTTAGAGCGTGTGTTTTCCGTGTAAATATTTTGGAGTTTCTCATATCCCGAAACTGCATGAAGTCTAACAAATATTCAGTCAAATTCTAGCAAGAGCCCATGCACAGGCAGAGACTGCCATCGTGATCATGTTGTTTGTATTTGCAAGACCAGAAAGCAAAATGAATATTTCAAAAAAAATAAGGTTCATTCCCTTTTAGCAGAGTAGTTGCATGTACGCAAGAAGACGATTTAATGACTTGTGTTGTTTCCACTGATTATGGACAGAGGCGAGAACAGTATTTTTCTAATAGTTATCTGTCAAAAAATCATCGCTAAAATGTCTTTGTCTTCCAGCACATGGGGGTACTTGAGATGAAATGAGACAAATTTCCACATTTGTGTCTTCCCGTGCCTCAAAATACAAAATTTTATTTACGTCTTTCTCATGAAATCTGCCATATAACGGCCCTGGTGTAATGTCGTTGTCAAAGTCGTAGATACAATTTCAATTTCATTGTATAGTCCTTCATTATACCACAATTTTGGCAAAGACTGACTCGGAAATTTCAAGGTCCGAACTGGAGGGGAAATTTAGCCTGTTCACAATTCTTAGTAAACCATTGACATTCAGCTATACAATGGATTATTTTGAGAAACCATGCGTTTGTTGTGTGTATTTCAGGTCGTTACAGTCAGCGTTACGCATTAATGGCATATGAATCGCGATATGGGGCTAAGGGACCCCACTTTGTGTTGTGGTAATTGTGTTCCCGGATTCTCGGGAATTCTCTTCAGAAATCTAGTAGGGGGGTGTGTTTGGTAACAATAGTCTGGAGTGTGTAAAGGGTATAGGGACAAGGGGGGTACCCCTCTGCCCCATATCGTGCTGGGTATCCTTAATGGTCCGTCCGTCAAAATAGTCTGTCATATCTACGTAAATAGGCTACGTTTACAGTGGCGGATTGCTTTGGAAACTGTCGTTTTGATTGTACACTCACAAAGTAAAAAGAACATGTTTATCGTCCCCGCCTGCTTGCCGTTCCGTTCCGTTCCGTTCTGTTCTAAATCTATTTGGCGGACTCCATGTTGTCGAGGAAGCCATCTTGTAAGGAGGGGAGTCCATCTTACCTGGCAAGATGTAAACGTTAAAGTAAAAGGGTGGCCTCCTCCTTTTTTTTAAAGAAAAATGTATGACGCTAAACATGTTCTTTTTATTCTGCCTTTACTGCCATCAGTAAAAGAGAGACAATTTCGTCGAGTCGTCGTGGTCTCAGTCTCCATAAATTAAGAAAAGGAATTTGTTTCGATTGAATGTTTGGTTTACTGCCGAAGCAGCCGTTAAAGCGCAGTGAATATGCAGTCCCGACTATCAATTACAAGCAAGACCAAAATGAAAATAGTTATCATTTTCCGAGCGCACCAATCTGGACTGATTTGTGGCTTGGTGTGATTTTTGCTGCAACCGATCAATCAAAAATTCAATTTTCCCTTTCGGAAGGGACTTTTGATATATATCACCATGGAAGTGACTGTTAACATAAACACAGCCATTAAAAATGAAATACAGGGGATCTTTTGTTTATTTTCCAACATAAATACATTGGTCTATTTAAATTTTTTCCAGCGAGTACAGGAATGAAGATGAAAAAAATGTAGCTGAAACATCTGTACAGATTATAACTTCTGTTTGTTTACCATGCCGGGTTACACGTATTACATTTTTTAACATCTGGATTTAAAATATTGAAATCTTTTGCCTATCTTGGGAATGATGTGAATATAATACATAAACAAGCGATTCGTAACAGGCATTATAAAAAAATAAAGGAAATTACCGGGTTGTTCACATTATATGCGACTCTGTAATATATATAAAAAAGGGCCTTTTTGTTTAGAATCGATTCAAATTCTATAACCGCCATTTAATAACACTTCTGCGCGCCGGAATAAAATGAATAGAAATGGGAATCTTAGACTTTGATCTATTGCAGACGAACTAATGATCAGGGTCCCGGAATCAATTCCCGCCTAAATGATGGGCCAAATATTTGTCACAGGCAACGGTTAATCAGTGATAACATTCGTGGAATAATTGGCTGACGCCGATGTGTGCGGCTACTCGACACAGCGGAATCAGATAACGCAAAAGTGCATCCGAAATTCAGTTTGTAAGAGCAGAGTATGGACTTTTTTTTCCATTTAAGCATGACCAAACTAACAGGGTGATTTAGGAGGTATTTTAACTGACAATTATGCTTTTTGCAAGTTGGCCATTTCAAATGTAAGTACTATAGGCCTACTTGAGACAAGTGTGTTCTGAGAATGGGATCAAGAAGAGTATTGGGTCCCCGTACCCTCTCCCCGGCGAAACTCATGAACACGACCCTCCTTTCAAACTCTAACCTTTTCCACTTATATTCGTATCCGTTCCTTTTTCTGTTCCTGGACCCGACATTTAGTCAGTTCAATGCTTATATTCTTATTTTTTTTAAGAGCATATGAGACTCATACGGACGTGTGAACTTTATTTACCTTATTTACACTCTGTGTATTTATATGACTGCTGCCGGGCGCCAAAAACAATGCGAAACTGCAGGTGTATCTTGTCATAGCTCTCAAAAATCTCTGAATGGAATACTTTCGCTCCGGAATACTAACACAAACTGCATTGCGGATATATTTTTTTTTACCTGCCACACAAATCTCAACTTCCCGACTAAAGAAAAGATCATAAAGATTCTCTCCGTTGACTTTCGACTGATTCATAAAATATTAAGCAGGCGGTAATTAAACAAGCACGAGCTATACACCTAATTCAAATACTCCAGCAAGATCACGCGGACCTCGCGAACCAATCGATCAAACCGATTCCCCACTGTCACTTGACGCACAGTCCCCACCCCCCCCCCCCCCCCCCCTCCTCGTCTTGTCAGCAATTGTCAGGTCAACAATAAGAACAATTCTCATGTTCATTTTTCGAGCTGCCTCCGTCAACAATGAGAGAAAATCGGATGCAAAATCAAACTTCAACGAGACTCTTGGCGTCAGGAACTGCTTAATTAAGTCTCCGTTACAAGCGAAACGAACCGGACGCACGCATTGCGACAACGTGTTCCCCTAGCGCCATTAAACGAATTATTATGAGCGATTGTGCATATTAAATACGGTAGCTAAAAAAAAAAATGCATGTGGCCTTTTGGAACGGGGACTTGTTTCGCCAAATCTGGCCGTTGTTTGGAGATGATTTCTATTTGTGTAACAGTGACTATTTCGAGGTGACAAATTTTGTTGAATAATGTAATACAAATGTATGAAGTGTTTTCACAATCTACAAAGGCGAATACTGAGCGTGTTATGATAAAGACAAGTACTTCTCTTTTGTGCAAAGCCCTTGGAATAAAGGTAATTACCATATATATTAGAAACTGTCACATCACAAGGTTGTTTTCATTACTTTTATAAGTTCTAAAAGGCGCCTTTCTAGTTATAGCTACGTTATATGCACCAGTGCCCCCCCCCCCCCCAAAAAAAAAAAAAAAAAAATAGGGTATCAAAAGATTGATCATCAGCCAATCATTTGGATAATAAATCGATCAATTTATCCGTCGAAGGTTTAATCAAGCAACCAATCAACCAACCAACCAATCAAGCAGTAACATAAAATACTTTCTTGTAAACTTGTTTGATTACACAATTCAAAATGTTTACACTTAGCCTATTTGAACTAGTGGTTTCCCATATCTTCTGCAATACGTTTAAACGATTTATTTCATTGGTTAGGAAAGCATGTGTCCGAGCCTCGGTAATGAACAAGCCTGAAATCCACATCACACAGCGTGGGACTAATAAACTGCAGTCTCTCATGGGAAAAAAAATGCGTGATCAGTGTTTTACACTACCCAATCTACAAAAGCAAGTGACCCACAAGTGGCCCTATACAGCTATAACTCTTTTCTGTTAAAAAACAAGGTTACAAAGTCCAATGCTATTTTTTTTACGATTATGAGAAAAAAAAAATGGCCATTACGGTGTAATGGCTATCAAGCATCTAGCATAATGAAATTTTGAATTATTTTCTTAAAGCAGAATTAGACACTTTTTTTCCATGGGAGAGTCCGGTATTTTAGTAACATCTAATCCAGTAAAATTTGACACTTTTCCTATAATTTTACTAATATAGTTCCTATTGAAAATGTCATACCGGAATTCATCCGAAAGGTATTAACTAAACCACGACCCCACACGTGGTGAAATATCGGCGCTCACCTGGAATTCTGGAGCCCCTGGCCTTGCAATTCAGCCGCTAAAAATATTTAAGACGTATACCCTAGGACGATCATCTTCAAGCTCTTTCGAGAAAGTTAATATCGGAGTGCATTTCAGTTTAGCTCTGCGCATTTTGTGCAGTAAGACCGCACCTGAAATCTACACCGACCAATTAAGACGTAAATGAATCATATTCATCTGGATGAAGACAATCTATAACCTGCATATTGTATCCTCCGGGTTCTGAATCAATTCTGAAGACGCGCGATGAATAATTATTATGGAATAGCGAGTCTGCGGGCTTCCCGAACGGATCATTAAAGGGACCGTGCAATCGTATTTTCATGACTTGCATGCACTAGCACCAGTTTGTATCAAAAATCATAAACACACTTCAGGAGCTCAGGTGCTAGTCAAGCTGCTCAACCCACTAGCACATGAACTGCCTTATTTGTATAATGCCTCAGGTACTATAGTGGTAATAGCACTTCAAGTGCAAGTCCAGAAACGGCTGAAGTTTATGTAGAAGTAAGGTCGCGATTCAGAAACACCTCATGTGATGTATAATGTAGCTCATAAAGTGTTCATGATTTTCGGACAAAATGGTGCTCGTGAAAAGTGCTTGTGGTAAAAGTTTTACTATATCACTTCAAGTGCCTCAGACGTTTCTCGACAAGAGCCACAAGTGTTCATGATTTTGGGATAAATATGTGCTATAGTGCACAGGTGCATGAGGTGCAGTCACTTTTAACAGTGTAAAAAAACCTTTATTTCCATGTTACTAAGAATGTCCACCTCCTTAGTAGAATTCTAAGAAGCAATTTCAACATTTTGGTTTCCACGCTAATGAAAATGTCCATCTTCATGGGTCAAACGTGACGTCATCTAAGGAATAACAGCAGCGTTTCCATAGCCTTTGTACAAATGTATCAAACTTGTCTGTATTTTTTTGGTGGAGCCTTTGCGTGTTTTTGGACACCAGTATATAGCTGATATTTCTTCAAGACTTTATTGGTGGGTTGTGCTTGAAGGATTGATTTTAATATTGTTCTTATGCTCTTAGGACTGAATTGTATTATCAAACAAAATAGCGCCCTCGTGAATAAACTGTTAGAATTATCTAGGAATTAAAGAAAAACAAATTCTTTTCACTTCCAATGAAAACAAGTAGATCATGTTTGTATTGTTGTTATACATAGTAATACACGTGAACAACGCGTTGGACTGGATATCCATTGCTTATTCTTTAATATTCCCCACTGCAGGTGGATGGTATATGGGGCTATGTTTCGTCAATTGCGAACATAATCCGGCGATGCGCGCTTGCACCTGGTACTAATAGCCGCCGTTTAGATGTGATAACAGTCCGGGATCGATCCAGACAATTCAATAATACGGATTTACTTGGGGCTCCGTGAGCAATATAGGCCTACGTATTAAAAGCCAAAATGTGTGTTTGTGGAGAAGAATCTTGTAGTTTTTGTCCAATTCCTGTGTGGCATATTCACCAGACTCACCATGTAATTGACAACAACTTGAAATTAATGACGCCTTTGGTTGCATACTCAACACTTATGAGTTTCTTCAATTCGATTTTCGAGGAGCGGTTTTATTTTGATATTTAGTCTCCCCTGTGATTATTTTCAATAATTTCATCAGCCGAGAGTAACCTCGAGACAAACTTGTGACACCAATGAGTTTCTGAGTTGAATCGACGGAAGACGTGTTATTGTTAAACATTTCTTGTGCTAAAATGAAGCAATTGTTTGGTTGACAGAAAACAATTTGCAGCGCAAGCTCCGTTCGGTTGTTCTTCAGCATGTGATTAATCAGCTTGTATTTGACTGATTCGGATTAAAAAGTTTGAAATGTCCATCGTTCGTGACTGTCGGGTCCATTTTATGTCATTAACTGAGTCGTCATGTCTGTTTGAGCAGTCAATATGACACCCATAACGAGTTATAATGCAAATGGCAGTTGGCCGGAATATTCTCCGAGCCTTCCAATCAGGCCATGGCTTTCATTGCATTTCGTGCATGTTGTCCGTTTGCAAGCTGTCCGTTTGCAAGTTGCGTTTTAGCGCCATAAAACAGTGGCCCATAACTGGCTCAAGTGAACCACGTGGGTTATGGTATAAGGATCGTGATTGGCCAAATGACGCACTCCAAAAATCCCGGAGTTTCCCTCATGTTACGGTCATTTCATTGATGATGGAAAATATTATTTTGGTACAAATTCTGAATTAACAGAGCAGTGTTTTAACAGATGTTGGTAGGGTTCCACACGCAGATATTTTGTGCATCTTGCCAGCACAAAATCAGACTCCATTAAATACCGGTACAGACTCAAATGGTAACAGGCTTAGGGTTTGGGGATAGCGTTAAGGGTTAGGGTTAGGATGAGGTTTTAGGTCATGCAATTGCAAAAGTGGCATGTGTTCATTATACAATCACAATTTTGTTACAATGCATCATGGGTAAAGAGTCGGATTTTCACGCAAGTCAGCAATTCATATGACACTTTTAAAACCCTTCGTGGCTGGTTCATACTTAGCGTGTATTGGCAGTTCGTGCTTGGCAGCCACTGGCGTCACAAGCATACTTCGATTTCTCGTGAAGTACGAATCGGGCTGTAAGAGCTCTTGAAAATAAACATTTACAACCTCCAAAACGACAGCAAATGCTATAGAGGGGCACAAGCTTCATGGGCCAACCTCTCCGGCCACACCTCCTCTCGATCGGGTCACCGTGTTTTTTCTCAAACCGAGCAGGGGGAAAAGTGTCTTCCGTTCGGCCGATGCGAGCCGTTGTCAAGGGGAAGTCTGTTTTCTATTTCTTCACTTGTGCAGGCCTCAATCAAGCCTTGAACATGATTTGTTTGCCCTGGACCTTTGCATATTATGCAGGTTTGCATGTATGTGGCTACCAAAACACTGTACCCAAGGAGTTGTGTCAACACTCAAGCTCGTATCGTTCAGGGTTTTCAACCCTCCCCGTTGTTGTATGATGTAATTCATAGTCCCGTTCAGCCGCGTTGAGCGATACGCTGTGTAATTAATTTCAAAAGCATGTCTTTTTGTTAAAACCGCGGTCATTATGCGGTTCTTGTGTGCGAAAGTCCTGCATGGCTGCAAGCCAAAAGAACGGATGATCGGGAATCGCAAATTTTCGCAACCAATGAACGTTGCTATGGGAGACCCGGGGCAGTTTAGCCCCCGCGCTAATGCTCTTCAGGCTTGCCCTCGCACGGTTTAAAAAAAAAATCATGTAAGCTTCTTTTTCTTTTATTGACCACGACAGTTGATAAGTCTCTCCAGATTTCTACAGTTTCAGTCTCATTTCTTAGATGCGCCCCGAGAGAACTACGAGCCGTATTTTTAACATCCGCGGAATGATTTTAACAGCTGTCATATTTCGGCGGGCATAAAGTTCCGAAAATAATTAATTAATGCGGCTAAAGAGCTGCCCAGTGACTGCCAAGAAATAAACTGCACTAGCCATTTCCGTTTCTCCATAACGCTCTTATAACTTTGACTGGAGACACATCTTTATCATAATCTTGTCACATTTCCAAAAACTGTGGCACTAACACCATGTGATACCTACATTCCACACGGTGTTAATTTAGCACTACCGTTTTTGCGGCAATATTTTTTTCTTTTTTGCTTAAAATTCACTTTGGTAGAAAATGTTGATGTGAATACGAGGTGTCCCCAGCGTGCCCAGTCCTGATCGGTTTTTACTGCAACCATCGATGGATAGCACCTTAATAATCTATCTTTTTCAGACCTCAATATTTCTCTCATGAAAGTCACATCATAAGAGGTTACGTTCTCGATTTTGTTTAGTATGAGCACAGTCCTTTTTCGTTATACCCGTTATACTAATGAGAAGAGCTAATTAGTGCAAACGTGAGTTATAGTATTGCACAAAATATTGCTCAGTCATTGTTGATTCTTCGAATTAGCTTTTAGGTGTGAGTGCCACTGCCTATACACTGTAAAACCACTGAACACATGACGCGTTTATAATCTAAACACTATTGAACATTAAAACACTTGAGTGTTTATATCATAAATACACGCGTGGGTTTAAACACATGTTTAACTTGGTTTCAATTCAAACATGTGTTCAGTGTTTATTCATAAACGTGTCGAAATTTACAGAAATGTTACAGATTTGCGTTTAATTTTGTGTTCAGAAGTTAAACACATGGTTTTAAATTGTAGTAGTAGTCAACCTGAGCAACTGACAACGCAATCAACCCCTAAAAACTAAACAAACTCGCAGTTTATACACAAACCACAAAAATGCAAATTGTGGTCTAAGAGTACGTACTGTTATCATAATAGTCTTCACAGGTGAAACGCAGCCAATATTCTTCCGTTTAGGCTACTGCGTGTCCCTGGGCAACTTATTTTGCTCCATTTTCTTCGACCAACACGCAAGATAAGATTGGCGTTAATGTTAAAAATGCAGTTCTGGGGAGAATTATTTATTAATGAAACGCATTGCAATGTACTCTTATTACATGCGATAACACCCGTCGATGTTATAATGTACCCCAGCATGCCCAGAACCGTTATTGTGTACTTCAACAAGGTGTACCACAAGGAGATTTTAGTTCTACATGTGTACGGGTAACCATGGCAATTCTATTAGTAGTTGACGTGTCTGACAATCGGAAACGAAATTCTGGCATTATTTCTGAATGTGACAAAAACACCACACTGACAACTGAGCGATGTGTAACTGCATGTTGTACCAACAAAACAATAACCCGCAAAAACAAACATTATCACATTGTTACACCAAGTGCTCAAACAGGCGCGCTTCTATAGAGCATGGGGGTTTGGGTTAACAGGTAATACCGTTTGAGCGCCTAATTTGAAAAAGGATTAAGGCCTATTTAAAAAGAAAAGAAAAAGAAAAGGGTCATTTGGGGGATTTAAAGTTGCAAGGGCTACATCCTCAGGCCATCCCCTAAAGAACCGCGCCTGTGCTCACTTTTAAAAAAGAAAATTACTTACATTTACGTCAATTAAAACAATCATTATGTACACCAATCACATCCAGATGTCTTTCCCATTCCTTAATTAATGCATGTACTCTCAAAACGGATTGGTAGAAAATAAGCATTCTACTGGTAGGACTGGTAGACATGTACGTGTTGTCCAACCAATCCAATTGGTACATATCAGAGATGTAGTCGAGTCCATCACAAGTCTCTGTAAGTCCCTGTAAGTCCCTGCAAGTCCATCACTAGCCCTCCAGTCCTAATCCCAATCACAAGCTATTCAAATGAGCTTTGACAAAGGCATTCCTTTGTCATATTCATCTAGTTAATTGTGACTAGCTTTATGAATAGACTTCTGACTGAAATTGCGAAAGTACTTGTGAAAGGACTTGCAGGGACTCGACTCCAACTCTGGTACATATCTACCAATAACTGGTGGATTTATTGCTGATTTCAGCCAGTTCGTTTTTGGACTGTATGCCATGACCTTTCCGTCAGTAGGAACACTGTATACTTCGCAATCATTATACTGTAGATGGCTTTCATCATAAGTAAAGCACCGTGCTATGTTTACCCCGGGTGACGGTCCATTTTATAACCTGACCAAGGTGAGTTAATTAAAACCCCTTGAGCCCGGGTATTATAATGGCGCCGGTACTACAGGCCGGCTTGTGCAGCCAAGCGAAACGGACACAAGAGGCGTGTGCAGCCAGGCGTAACGCACACAATAACCCACCAATGGATTGAAAATGCTGAAAATGCTGCTTTAGCCGTCAACCGGCCAGGTGGCAATTTCAAACCGCGGCTATAGACGTTAGCTGCGCTCAATGGGTTTGAAAAGCTTCAAACTGACCCAGATGTGTTATAAATAGACCACGACAAAGCCTGTTCCAAACCAATAGACCGTGACGGGCTCAAGATAAAACAAGTAGCAAGCTACGATTTCCCGTAGTCATTGGAATTTTAACTTGAGTTATTAAGTTCGACTGACGGAATAGGCTTACTATAAATAAGGATAATACAATTCAGATGCCTCAAAAAACTACCGGTAGGCCTACATCCTATACCCAGCACGATATGGGGCAGAGGGGTATACCCCCTTTTGTCCCTATACCCTATGAACTCTCCAGACTATTGTTAAACACATCCCCCTAGAGATCTGAAAAGAATTCCTGAGATTCCGGGAACACAATGACCAACACAAAAGAGGGGGGTTCCCTCTGCCCCATATCGTGCATCATATGCTACATCCGTTCCTACCACCATACTGTTTTCGCCTGATCTGAATGACAAATCCCCTTCCTTTTACAATTTTCAGAATGGAGTTTCTGTGAACAGGTAATTTTTGTTCTTCATCAAATTTGGATAACGTTTATTCCCCAGAAACGGGCCATGCAGACACCAGACCATTTTGGCCTGGTCTTGTCTGTAAAAACATTGTCAATTTATTCAAAGAGAAGTGCAGTTTCTTTACCAATTTCGACATTGTAATTCTTACAAATGACTATAAGTTTCTCTTCTTTTTTTGGGGGGGGGGGGGGGGGGGGTGCGCAGTGAAACTCACTGTTTTCCAAACCACTGTATTTCTTTTGGCCCTTTTGCGAATTCTATGGGTATCAAGCCGGGGTTTTGCACTGATCTATGGCTACGCAGTGCAGGATGTAAGCACTTACAAATATTGGCCCGATTTCAGCTCGGCTGAAACCTTTTGGCAGGCGGCGCAACCGGAGCTGCTCTGGACGCTAGACTTAGACTTGGAATTGGATTTCTCGATTCTTCTGTAGTGAAATGAGAGATAGCACCCGTGGCACAAAATATATTGAACGTTTTTTGCGAGAAATCAAGGACGGGCGACTGTACCGTAAGCAGTGACCAGGCTCCCCCGGGTGAAAGGTGTTACCTTTCTAGCGGCACATTAGGCATCCGACTCGACGAGATGGAGAAAGAGATCGGCTATGCACTAGACGGTTTGAACGACTCATCGTGCTGACTCAAAGAACCAGGCTTCTTCGGATTTGGTGCCAGGTGATTACACGCCAAAAGGCCGCATACTCACCGTTCGGCTCACGTTCGGCTCACGCTCGTCTTTACATGCGGGTGGACATGTCCGTGGTCACGACCGAAGTGTTCTTGGAATATCTTTTGCGCTGTTCGGTCCTGCTGGAGGTAAAAGCCACGTAGAACGCGTGGCGGTACCTTTTGTTGGTCACCGTGTACACAAAGGGGTTGATCACCGAGTTCACGTACGACAGAGTCTGGCAGACGACCAGCAAGATGCGTTTTTGGTGTTCCTCCAGGATCTGACTTTCATTAAGCCCCTGGGCGATCATGTTCCCGAACGAGGTGAACTGGAACGGCGACAGGAAGATGAAGAACAGCGTTCCGTTGATGATCAGCATCCGAGCGACTGTGTTGCGGATTTGGTGGCTCTGAGAAACGTTGGGCGGGTTTGGGGCGGCCGAGCCCTGACGTGTTGCTTGCTTCTTCTCCTTAGCCGCTACCCTCTGATTTAGGTTCTTAATGATCATGGCGTACAGGACAATGTTCCCCAACATGGCCACCGTGAAGGGCACGGTCTGCATGCCGAGCGAAAAGTTTGTCAACCAGGGGGCGGACGATTCACAGGAGGCGATCACTGTGGGGAAGCCGCGGTATTTTTCCGTCTTGGGCCAGTTAAGGCAGACGGCGGAGATCTCGGAGTTAGCTGGCACCAGCGTACAGGAGAAGATGAGAGCCAGGGACCAGGTCACTGCCACCAGTTTAATCGTCTGTCCCTTGTCACTCAGTATCCAGTGCTGGACGGGCTTGCAGATGGCGTAGTACCGTTCCAAGGAGACTAATGTGACCAGAAAGAGAGAAGCGAAAAAAGTCAGGTTTTTCAGGAGGTGGACTATGATGCACCCAGAGCGGCCCATGAACCCAGCCTTGTCGATGTCGAGCGGGGTGGCCTGGTACGCCCACATTTTCTCACCAACAGCCACCACCAGAAAGGATATATCAGCCACAGCCAGATTAGCCAGGTAGTAATTAGTAACAGTGTGCATCCAGGATACTCTAGCCATGACGAACAGGAAGGCCATGTTTCCCGCCAAGCCCACGAGTAATAGAATGGGCATGACGATCGTCACCATGGCAATGGAGAGATCGTCCGGGAACCATTTCTCGACGAATTCGTTATCTTCGGTGATGTTCGTGATCGGTAATCGAGGATCACAGTCCGACTGCTGTGCACCCATCTTGCACGTTGCTCGTGTACGTCCAGAAATTACGGCCAAAATACACTGTTACGAACACCCAGGGAAACAAAGCTGGCCCTCACATTGCACACTCCACGGACAGTTTGCCAATTTCAAATCGCAGTCTCCAGCCTTATCCGAACGAAAATCTATCCAAGTTGGCTGACGACAGAGGCAATCAAACACTGTCATTTTTTCTCGCCTCTCCTGGTGATGTTATAAAAAGATTGGGCGTCCCTTTACCGACGGACTGATTTTGTCCTTTTTGTTTTTGCCGGTCAGTTTAGCGTTGAGCGATCACGCGCCGTCACTTGGCGGGGCTCAGCTAGCAGTACAGTGCGCCAGCTAGCTTGCCCACTTGTCAAAACGGCGTTGTGTTCCTCTCCACTCGTTGCAATCTCTCTATATATACACGACATCCCATTGCTCTCTCACTAGTATGTGCAGCAGCCAACGTTCCTGTACGCAGGGGGCGTGGCCTGCTGTAGCTGATGCGGCCTTGGCGCTTGCGCAGTCTCGACGCACTACAGTCCGTTGATGAAGCATGTTGTTGGGTGGTCGTTCGTGCGTGCGAAGCATGTATCAAGTTGCACGCACGGCCGAAACAGCTCAGTGCAGTTTGAACAACTTCTACGGATCGCAGGGCGATTTGGAAACGAACATTTTCAGTCATGGTGATGTCGCCGCCGCCGGTGATACCTGAATAGGGAGCTCGATTGCTCTTCCGATGACTAAAACTTCTCGGAAATCTCACAATGAAGTGTGCACAAATAATATCCGGCCTGAGAAACTAAAACATTCTCATCCATGTTGCATTGCCGACTCCACCAACTAACGTAAATTCAACAAAATTGTCACATTCCATATTTATATTTCAAAAGCACAATCTGATGACATTCGACTTTCAGACAAAAACAAACAAAGAAAACTAACGAGGACGTTCTACCGACTGAGCCTACATTCAATTACATATATTTTTGATCACTGTCTTGGGGCCAAAATGCACCATCTCCCTAAAAACGTAAACGTAATTGCCTCAAGTCGAAAAGCCGACAATCCCCGGTTCACTTAATTGAAGAAATTCAAAACTAAAGTGCACCTTTTTATAAGCGCCTTTAAGATACCATTGACATTTCTAGGATTTTGAAACAGGACTCAGTGACGTACTAAAAGGGTCAAAGTTGACGGAGCCTTATTGTACTGGGGGCCCATGGCGCGTCCCCCTATGCACTCTACTCAGTTTTAAACTGAGTAGCACTCAGTTTTAAACGTTTGCCTTTTAAAAGACACAAGAGCACAATGTGACTAAACTCAGTAAAAATGAAAACAAAATTGACTGAAAAATGAATCAATGTATGGGGTTTTGCCCTTCACCGACGTATTTTATAAACACTGTATACTCAGTGCTGACCCGAGAGATTATTTGGAAAAAATGAATTATCCGCAGTATAGAGCCTCAAATTTAGCACGGAAATTAGAATTGATTCCAACACTGTAAGCAATTTCCAAAAGAAAATAACTGATTAAAAACGCGTTTATAAGGAACGTTTGAACTTGTACAATTTGCTACGAATCTGGCAAAATCCATACGAATTACTCAATCTTTCTGGCTGCTATAAAAACCTAGGGGTTTAATTTACCAGAACTTTTCTGTGCTTAAAAAATGTGTGCTTAGTGCTTCATGAAATTGTCCCCTTGTCAATTTGAACGACATAGGCGCATGAAGATGGTGTGACGTCGTGTTGGATCCGGAAATGCAGCGCAAATAACTGCAAACGAATGGAGTACGCATGCGTGTAGCTTCATGCGCTGTCCATAGAGCCCGCGCAATTAGACCCGGAAGTTAACGCTATACATTGTACTTATTGTCAAATGGTTCTAAAAATGCAATGTTTTCGAATATAGAGAAGAAAAAGCTCCAGTCCACTGTAACCTCGGACAATCAACAAATATTTACTTTCGGAGGATCGTTTTACCAACATGAACTGGTTGACTGCAACCGTGTTTAAAACGCGCCCTTACAGCGTACGTCAACCTTAACACCACATTAGTACCGATATCACTACAATCTTGAGGACTACCAATCGCTCTGAAGCGCCATAACCCCTTACAAAAGCTGGGCACTCGCCCACGACGTACAAGCCTCTCGTTCCTCGACCCTTCACCAGTAAGGGAAGTGCTTGTTTCATTCTCAAGTAAACAGTGGCCGAGAGCGTGTGCCCACCATTGCCGGGCAACGGGTCCTCCGGGCCGGCATGGGGCAGTGCGTGGTTCCGATACGGCCCCATAGGGAGACACAATCAAATGATGAATAGGGTCCACAGAGCATTTAATGCGGACGTCTCATTATACACGCATCTAAGAAGTTCAGGGTTGCGCTTTTACGATTTATGTTTTGATAATAACGGCAAAATGTATAATGGGTAGCAGTACAGAAAGTTCTTTATGGAGGATAGATTTTGGAGGTTCGTTTACTCCTCTGTTTACTGTCTATAAACATGTCTGATTCTATGTAAAAAAAAGTAACTAGAATTTGGTATTTGAGATGATACAAATGAAACATTTGAGTTGTCTTTAGATAGTGTCGCAAGTACCAGAATTTATTTAGCTCTTTCTCATGAGATCAGGCCATTTTCATGTAAGAGAAATCCAAGCATTATGTTATTATATGTGACGTCATTGGCAGTTCATACCAGATCCGCTGTTTGACACCGTTTTTTTCTATTTCTCGCTTTCTTTTCGATGCAATGTCACAAATAAATCTACAATCATGTCTTAAAGCTTGGATGGCAAGGAATTTGGGGAAGACCCCCCCCCCCCCCCCCTTTCTGAATCTTGATCAACATAATGTTCAATCAAATAGGGCCTAGGTCATTGAAGTCTGGTGTATTTGTCATACTCACATGTTATACAAATTGCTTAATAACGCACCACAATTCTATAATTGTGCCGCACACAAAACATGTTCTTCAACCTCGTGTGTAGGTGTGGCTTAGATCAAAGATGCGCGCACTGCTCTCGATCAAACAAGCCAATATTGTTTGCCCCATGCATGCAACGCGTCTGCTAAACTTTTTCGCGCATGCGCAGGGCAGCCTAAACTCGCCCAATACAACTGGTTATTTTACGTGGGGGCGTCGCATGACATTTTCCATTCCCTGATGATATGCATTATTTCTGATATGCAAAGACATCTCCTGAGAACTTATCAAAATCTCATTAAATCTTTCAGGCGCAGTGGAAATTGACCTTCAGGCCCGCTGCCCCGGCCATGTTGGATCTTTATATCAAAATACCAGGGATCTGCGCGTGGTGTGGTACGGATATTTTTTCCCGCCTACGTACACGGTCTGGAAGCTTATGAGATTGGACTCATGCATCTGTCATCAATAATGTCGACTTCGCTGAAATGAAATTGTTAATTAAATGCGGATTCATGGGGAAACTCTGAATCCTAATGGACTGAAGTGATATCCCCGTGTTAAAGCTGTCGTATGCGTGTGAGTATAACGCGCATCACCATTCGAAACTTTACTTTGCCTTCTAAAGTTTGAAGGAGAAAATGGACCGACGACGAAATGGCGTCACACCGTGCTTACCTCGTTGCATTCGTGCAATCACGTGGGATCTAAACAGCGCGCTGTACATACAAGTTGCGATTATGTCAAATTTTGCCTGCTTTTTTGCGACAAAATATCAAGACTATGTCGGTCCATATCGTGTTTTATCCTCGCTGATCTATCGACAGCCCGGCTTCAAATGTTTGCATTCCGTGCATTTCAACCCCGAAATTATCCTGAGCAATACAAATAATGTTGGAAATTATTTTCCAACATCATGTGTTCATGTTCAACAAAAAGTATATGTCAAGTGATTGGCCAAATTGTGGAGAGACATACCGTAATTGTTTAAATCTTTTACAACTGTCAGCTACAATGTGCGCACACGTACAAATTCCAACTATAAAATGTGCAAAAGTTAACTCTGGTACGTGACACACTAGCTTTTGGTCCCGTTAAGTTACGTAAAACTTGCACTCCATAATACAAACGCATACTACAAATACTCAATACACAAACATAATTTAGACTGAACTGTAAATAAGCTTAAATGTATCAGGGTTTGTGTTGCCTCTATAATTATATTTAATTTTGGCTAAACAATGACGAACGGCAGTCAGCAGAATGAGGCATTAAATATGCTGATTAAGTAAACACGTTTCAGTTTGATCAAAGTAGCAAGACAGTATAGCTTCAACCACGTACACCTTTAAAAAACAATCGCTTATTACGGAGAATTAGTGTACACTGCAATCCCAATGTTGCCACAAAGGTTAAACATGGAATATATAAATAGATTGGTCATGAATAGACAAACATCGGTACTTCAAAAAAGCCGTGTTTCAGGTAACTACCGTACCGCCTCAGCACTTTGACCCGCATCCTCCCATCAACCTCGCCGCCAGCACGGTTGGGATGCATTACCGTGTTGACATCATCAAGATATATCTGCGCGCGTCTACTCCCGTCAAGAGATGAAGCAATGTCTTATCGACATCAAAGAGATGCCGTGTACTCAGTGGGTATCATCTATCTTTAATATATAAAGAGCGGAGCCACTTGTTCGTTTTGTCGGTACACGCTGGTCCAGATACACATTCTTCCTGTGCTCCTGTTGTAGGCATTTTCTATATCTTGAAGAAACTGGAGGAAGATTAATGAAATTTGCTTGAGATGCCTGGCATGTTTCTCTGATCTTCGGGATTTCATCTTAACATATAGTAAGCATAGATAATAAATATCGCGTTGAGAGATTTAGAGATTTGGTCAATTCTGCGACCTATTGAAGCTTTTTAACGCTTTTCAATCTCATCAACGCGCGACCTTTGAACTTTCAGCTGGCACAGAATTCCCGTCGGCACTGGTGACTGTTAATATAAATGGCTGACAGGCTGCTATGCACAGAAAAGTTCCGCTAAGCAAAAGCAAGTCATCAGCCAAACTTGCATGGGATGAATATTGGCACTGGTACTCAGCTGATATCTGCTTAGCGTGACAATTATTTTCTAAGCGGTATTTTGCAAAAGCTGCTTCGTGAAATCTGGTCGCCGCGATACTGGCCGGCAAGCAAGCCTGAGATTGCTGGGCAAGTCTGTTGATTGGTTGGATGGTTGGTTGGCCGAATTGGCAGTTGATTGGCTTGCACTCCGGAGGTTTTGCTGAATGGCTTGCAATCTGCTGGTGGCCGGTTGTTACATACGGTTGCCTGGTCCAAAGGCATTGTCAACCAAACAAGGTTCTATGTAAAGTTAGTCGCTGGCTATCTGTTCGAATTTCGTTGTATGGATGGCTTGCTACGTAGGCCTAACTGGTTCAAATTCCCCGTCTTGTGCTCTTGTTTGCGGAGGCTGGCCAATTAACTGGCACTCCTACTGGTTAAAGACATGGCGACTGACTGACTCAAAGGCTGGTAACTTGCTCTGGTAGTGAGTCCTGCCAAGGACCATTAGTCGACTAACGGTTGTTGGCTGTCTATGTCCATGTACCGTAGTATCATCAAAGCGTAACCGACACTCATCGAATTGTCTCTCTTTGCTTGTAACAGATTAGCATGCAAATATTGCACGGAGCAGTCGTGCATTCCAGCTTGCTCTACGGCTGTGAAACGTGGACCTTGTATAGGAAATACATCTGTCAGCTCGAGAAGCTTCACATGCGCTCGCTGCGGTTCATCATGGACATTCGCTGGCAGGACAGAGTGTCCAACCTATAGAAGTACTGGACAGATCCAGGATGGATGAAACCCGCAAGCCTCGACAGGTCTTCTACGGCCTGCTCTCCCAGGGACAAAGGAACCGCGGGCGTCCTAGGAATTAGCAGTTCAAAGACTGCATCAAGGACCATCTCCAGTATTGTGGTCTTGCGCCGAAGCAGCTGGAAGCTTGTGCCAGTGACAGAACACGCTGGTGCGCAGCATGCAGTACGAACAGCGGCCAGCAGCTTTGAGGAGCCACTATTAACCAGCGCAGCCATGCCCAGAAGGCTGGTTCCAGATAATCGACTAGACGTGGTTGACTAGACAGGGTTCGGAAAAAAAGCTCTTCCAACATTAACAGTTCCTGCCCTCGAGGCTAGTCGCCGGATTGGCTTGCTGACATACTTACAAAACCGACTTTGGCTTGGTTGTTGGTTGTTTGGTAGACTGGTTAACAGGCGGAATTTCCGAGAGGCTAGCTGGTCAGTTAATGGCTGGGGATAGGAGAAGGCTACACGGCCGAACGTCTTGCCAATTTACCGCTGGATGCCAGGTTTTCTCACACCGTTAATGACAAGAAGGTGGAATATGTCTGCATCCGGCTACGCGAGAGCGAAGCTTGGCCGGACAGCTGGTTCATGGCGTAGAATGACTGATGTATTATACAGGCTACAGCTGCTGGTTGTATCGGCGGAAACTTTTGAAAGCGTTGCTTGGACGCAACACACGTACACTCAAGCTTACCTGTCTACATTAATCGTTAATAGGCTGTATCCTGATTTCTTCAGGGAATTCAATAGCGAAAAATTACTTCCACAAATGGACAGACGTTTCGATTTCTTTTAGTTTCAAATAGGACAAGCTGTTAAACAATGTGAATCAATGATAATGCGACTGTACACATTGTGAGTTAAACTTAGCAAAATCTAGCAAACCTATGATCAACAAAATGTCATTGTCTTCCAAAGCATAATGTAAAATTACATCCTATATTTTTTTAATCCAATGACAAACAACGTCATTGTTTGCTTTTGCTTAGCGCAGAAAAGTTTGACCTAGCAAAAAATAGGTTACTGGTACCAGCTAAAATGGCATGTGGTGGGTATTGCTGATGACTGGTTCTCATCTGATTTCTGTTTAGCAGGAAAAATTGCTAAGCAATGCGTTACGCCATAAGCAGCTCTATGATATGAAATTGGTAACGGGTTGGAATGATGGGGATAATCAGGAAAACTAGGGTATGGTCAGGAAGATGATGTGGCGATCGTGATTTGGATACGATAGCGGGGATAATGGTGACGGCGACGATGGTGGTGAATGCGGTGATGTTGATTATGGTGAGAATGGTGATAATGGTGATGATGGGGTGTAAGGCCGTGACGAAGGTGGTGATGATAGCGATAGTGATGATTGTGTTGATGGTGATGACAGCTATGTTCAAAATAATAACATTGGCGTTCTCTTAATAGCAACCATTTATTGATGACGATCACCACACACGATGATAACAAATCTGATTCTGATTGATTTCCCCAAATCCAATACAAAATCGAAATATGATGCATTATGAAGGATATGTCTATAGGCCTATACCACCGGATGCCCACGTGATCACCCCAAACCTCTTATAGCACTCATTTAGCCCGTGTCTCTGTCTCAAGGAGGGGAAGGCTGGCACGGCGGATGCCAAATGATCAATATTTGGGCGCTGAGCTGAGGAGAGTTTAAACATGTGCATCATTTATCTTGAGAGCTTGAGCAGGAAGATGTGATCGCTGGATGACATTAATCAGTGGCTTACGTCTTTGATACAATGTGCTGGCAACGCACACAGTCCCATTAATCAACAATAAAAAACCCGTGCGGTGGGAAAAAAATATTGCACGCTTTGGGTAATGAGCCGGGGCCGGTGGGATATTATTTATCTGCATTATCGTAAAATGCGCAGAGATTCAGATAAGGCGCGCGTCTCAATAACATGTACCCGTACCGTACGGGCCATAAAACAAGAGGGTGAACACGCCGTTCCGTGCGTGATATGTGTGGCCGGCTTCGCACGCAGACCCAATCCTAGCGCTTAAAGCATAGGCTCAAAGTGGCCAAGTACAATGTAAATTACCGGGATGTACAAATTCAACAACTTGTATTCCCCGTTGACAAGTTCTTCTTCTTCTTCCTGCAAGTTATGCGCCAACTTCATATAGTTGAAGACTGAGGCACATTATTGGGTGCGCAACTTGTGGATGGCGTGCATAGACTACTAATTTGACATTAAAGACCCATTAACTAATACCGTCATGGAGGTGTAAAACACAAAAATAGCTTAGCAACAAAATCCTGCTTAAGAAAAACAAAATTCATTCTAACAACCTCTAAACAAAACAAAACAAACCAAAACCAAAAACAACTGAATATCAATCACAAGCAATATACATCACATGAAATTTTTGTTAATAATCCTCTTTTACCAAGGAAAACTTTTCATGTTAAGCAAATTGTTGTGCTTAGGCCTATAGAGTACCGAAGTGTGACGTCAGTTGGCCCGACAACTGGCTCCAAACAAATGGAGATTTCGACTGTTCCTTTGTTAACACCCAGTCATGCAAACACATTGACACAAAAGAACAAAAGTATTCTGGTTCTAAACATTGCATTGACGTCATCACTTCGGGACTCTATAGACGCTCCATGAAATCGGTTCATGTCTGCAAGCAAATTGGTTCTTGTGAAGAGGCGTGACGTTACACTCCCGCCCTGTACCGGTAGTTGTTTTTATATAAAACTCTTATGGTACAACCGTAGGGGGCGCTTTGGTAACCAAGTTGGGTAGTCTGGTTCCATGACCTGAGGTTACCCTGACGTAACTAGTGGTAACCACCACTGATCTCCGTGTAAAACAAATGATAACTCATTGGCTGTTCGAGTTAACGCCGCCATCCGCAATATTACCATTCCAAAAGCAATAAGTCCCGGAAATGGATTTAGCAGAACAAAACTGTTTCAATGAACCATTTGCGAGTTAAATTTGAATAACACCTAGGACACTGACGTGCTCAAAATGCTTTGCACATTTTAACTTTGAATTCTCCAGACTAAGGAGACTATTACTATATCACGTGATTCGGGGCAAGCCTTATGCTAGATCCGGAACGGTCTGGTGTCTTTGCGCCATTCTCACCCATTGTGAACAATGTATTGGTGCTGAGCGTCTCTTACGTAACTATGCAAGAGCTTGCCCCGAATCATGTGATATAGCAACAGTGTCTTTGGTCTGGAGAATTCAAAGTTAAAATGTGCCAAGCATTTGGAGCAAGTCAGTGTACCAGATGTTATTCAAATTTAACTCGCAAATGGCTTATTCAGCTATAATGAAAAATATTGCTGCCCAAGAACGGTCCGCTCTGGGACCGCGTGCCTGGTAGAATTTAATGCGCCAGAGAGCCTAAACCTCCACCTGTAACATATTAAGCTTGTTTTGTTTTATTCGGCGAAAACAAAAACAATAAAAGGGATAAATCAGTGCCCCTTTAATCATTGAGTTTGCGCTAACGACGACTCTATGAAGGGAATACGTCTGCAGATCCGATCAACAAAACATTACAGCCTCGACTTGCACTCAAGGAACCAAACAAATCTGAATATTATGAGTGATGTGACGTGTTGGAGGAGAGACGACAGATGCATGGCCGGCTAGCGGCTTGAGGGCTAAGGATGTTCCTGGTAATTTCCGTCCGTTACTCAGGGAGAACAAACACCGCACCTGCCATTAAATCGAGGAAGAAAAACAGGAGGATTTTTTTCCCTGGGTGGTTTAGATTGTTTTTTCCGTCCCGGCCGCGCACATTATATTACGCGCTACGGGGTGTTTTTGCGGACGTGGATATCAGGAATTTCATAATAGCTCGTCTTGTTGGCTGCATTTCATTTTCCCCTCTCCTCAATGTTGTTCCGGGGCGTTCCTTTGGCATTGAATGCACAATGGTCCTAGTATGTTTTTGCACATCTGCAAATTCCGAAAAATCAAAATCAATATTGATTTTGTTTCATTTCCGCCCTTAGAAAATCGAAGAAATGTAGTCATTATTTTGTTCAGCGGGGGTCGATTTTGCGCCAGAGATAGGGGGGGGGGGGGGGGGGGGGGGGTACACAATCGAAATTCCACATCATCTGTTACGTTTAAAGGGATCATGCAATATTATTTTTATGACAAGGATACATAATTATACACTGCAAAAACTGTGGTGTTAAATTAACACCGTGTGGTGTTTATGTTGAACTATTCGCCCAATATAAACGCCACATGGTATTCATTTAACACCACAGTTTTTGCAGTGTATAGAATATTATATAAGTATAGAACAAAAAAAAGTTATCAATCGCTGCACATTTGTGGATTCAAACGCTTTAATACTAACAATACTGAACCTTTAATTGTGGCAAATTTTGCAATATTTATACCAACGGTTAACACATTCACTCGTTTTGACTGCGCATGGTGTTGATGTTGATGTTTTTCTTTTTTTTATAACCATAAAGATTCTGCAAACATTTCGATTATGTTGAGCTTATTCCCGAAACGCATTTCAAGAAAATCAAACACATAGGGGCCTACGCAATTGCTCATTTTCTGAATCAAATACGGGATATCCCGAGACTTTCAACGGGCGCATTTTTTTTTGAAGTTTCGGCATTAAAGGCCATCATACTTAATTTCTGATTTAAAATACGGTGCCTTCGAAACACGCTTTATTAACTCGGAGGGGCATAGAAACGGCAATGTAGCCTATGTCAGAGTAAATGTCAGCACACTTCCCCCAAGTCTTTTCTGATATTTATTCTAACCTCTTCTTCCAACGTCCACGTGACGTGAAGAGCCACTTACCCCCGGTACTTACCGTAACCAACCAATGTGCCCACTCTAACTGTAACATGAGTCACAGTATGCACAGTTCTTAGTGAATCTCCATCTCGTTAAATCACGCGTGACCTCTGGTCTACATGATGGGCGCGGTGTGCTATATCTTCCACTCTTCGTTCTTGACTTCGTGACGAGGTGAAATGAGTCGTCAAACTACCCCAAGCCTCTACCGGGCATATTCGTTTGAACTGGTTCGCAAATTGACCATGTCAGTTTCCTACGTAATGTAGACCCCCCGTCCCTATTAAACCATAGTTTTTCATTGGTTCCATTAGGCCTATATGAGACACGATAAAAGTGCAGTTCTGGGCTGAACTCTTTTAGGTGTATTTGGGTTTTTTTCCCCTAAGGTTTTTAATTTTCTAAAAAACATCAGATTTTTTTCTTCGAAATTTTTAGACATTATCGTAAAACCACTGGTCTATACTGAAACCTTTTGCCACATTCAGCTGATTCTGGGCGGGCAGACTAGTCTACCGATCGTTTTATTTTCTGTCATGGACTTTGGCTCCCTCTATATACACTTTTTCTAGAGAAAAAAATCATGTGGCCATTGATTTGAGATGACGTCTAACATGGAGGCTCGATACAGGTTTCTTCTATATCTATTCTAAGATCGCTTCTCAGTTCGATCAAGGAACATTGGTTAACCAGTGATCGATGGCCAGTCGAACTATGGTGTGACTGGTCCCCACTTCACCTGTCACAGTTAAGTACGACAAATGTTGCTGTTGATAACCAGCGCAACCATGGCCTGCAGGTTCCAGATAGTCGACTATAGAAGCAGTCGACTAGGTAAAATTAGTTCAGCAATTGTCAACGATAACTATAGTCCTTGTTCAGACTTGTTCTAAATAAGCAAACTGAACGCATTTTAAAGATACAAAACAATCAACGTGATTTATTTTGAAAAGATAAGTATTTATGATTACACTTAAAACCGACGCATGGCGCAGAAAATATTTGTATTTCGATTATCCTTGACACAGTCCAAAAGTGATCAACATATTGATTGGCATCTCACTTTCCTGTAAATACGTCCTCTGGTTTTCAAACTGAAATTGCAAAAGGTCGCCCTTCTTGCAGCAACAACATAGTCCTGGACATACTCGAGCTACTGCCCAACGCTAAAGTAGAATACAAATCCTAATAAAGAAATCATTGATTTTGACTGGATTCTTGGAGAGGCTTTTTCAAAACGAAATTTTATCTCCGGCGCTCCCCGTGAAGTGGGTCCGTGGATGAACCGGCCACCTTTACTGGGCACCTACGCGCCGTGCCGCCGGGCACTCGGCGCGACTTTTCCGTCGGTCGAGAGCTTTTTGAGGAGGTCGCATACTGGTTACTGTCGGCTTCAAACGGGTCTTTACCCGAAAAAGCTGTTGTGCGTTTGGTGTCGGGTTATAAGTCTCAACAAGCAGCACAGAACACTTATTATTTTTTTCGTAAGAGGGAGTGCCCAAATTAAGATGTAGCCACATCTTATGACCTAAAATGAGGGAAGCCCTAGCCGTAGCCAAAGCCATTTGAGAAATAACCCAGGGAGCCACCGATGTCACGTGTACTGCTGTGACGTCACAAGCAGAAAGAACATTTCTGTGGCCGGGGCCACGCCCTATGATATTTTCTGTGCTAAATTTCGATAAACTACTAATAAACTAAAATACACAAAAATCTTAAATTTATAGCATTTTTATATTTTTGATGTTGAGAACATTTACCAAGAGTCTACGAAACTCAAACACTTCAGAAACTGTCTCTATTTCATATATAGAAATCGTTTCATCTAAATCTCTGTTGGTATACAGACCTATTAAGCTATTTAAACTACGAAAAGATCTCTGATATTTTAACATTTACACCTGCTGGCATGATGACAATATTTGATCTTGTATACTACATTGTTATTTGCAATTACGGCATTGTGAAGCACATAGTTATCGAGTCTGAACAGTGTGGGCAAACTGAGCGCTGTTATTAATTGGTTACACGATGTAATTGCATGCCTCGAGCAATACACGTCTATTATAGTCTAGTCTCCTCTTCGCGGAATTAGCAACATCGATTTTTGCTTTCGGTGTTACTGCCATGCCCCGCGGCTCTGACTAAAACATGATTTCGACTTCGCTATTCCGGTTTGAGCCTCACATAGAATTCAGTTTTTATTGACAGTCAATGTTGTTCTGTCTGAGCCATTATTCCTCCACTGGTCCGAGGTACACGGATCCTCCATACAACAGATGTGTTATCCAACATAGGCTGTGTGACGTCTTTGCCATCCTGCCAAAATTAGACCTGGAACGTGATAACAATGTGCCTTCAAGTGATGAAATCTGAACAGGGTTTGCGTTTTAAAGATGGCTTAAGCATGCATGGAGGAATCGTATATCGCTCCGAAAACTGAACCATGAAAGTAACATCCTTGTACTGCACGGCCAACTCGGGCTGTAAATCATCCAATGTCCATCATCTCAGCAAACCCGGGGAGATAAACATTTTTGTCAACACTGATCTTATAACGAGCCTGGTAGAGGTGTCCTGCTTGACAGACTCAGGTCTGATATTTGTGGTCAGTTTGTGGATAATTACCTTGCCAGAGCACAATGCAATAATCTGTTTATTTCTTTTGTTTTAATACGCAAAGATGTCTCGTCTATCGACGAACGGACAAGCGCAATGTACTCAGTCGTGTTGTTCTTTGGTCTACATGATTCAGTGTTTGTACGTTGTTCGGAGATTTGAATAGACAACATTAAAGTAATAAAAGTGTGGCATTAGAATTAGATAAATTATTCAACATTATTTTCCATCTTTTTAGCACTACAAATGTTCCTCTCTATAAAGCACCAAGGAACATTGTTGGGGATTGGCGCTATATAAATTCTTATTAAAAAATATTTTATTAACGTTTGGTGTTTTCCTGTAGGATTAAAAAAAAATTATCGCATCTGATGGCGCATTAATTTATAACTGTCGTTTCTGACCAGTCACATTCTATTGAAATGTGGTGTTGCTTATGGCTTATTTGGGCCTAATCAGGGGCTATAAATCTTCAGCCAAGATTTTTAATTTGTTTACCGAGAAATAGCGATAACAGGTAGACATGAAAATTACCATTTAAAGATGAACGTATCATGTATTCTATACCACAGTTCAAAACGATCAATGTTTGATTATGCAAGTGAGTGACATGACATAGTACAGCCAACACAGGTATGACAAATTTGATGACATGAGTGGGACTTGAACTAAAGTGTTTAAACAGCGAGGAAAGCACGTCTGCCCTGTACCGCCCCTGATAAACTCCTCCACACCACACCACCACGGAAACGGTAAGTATACCAGTATAGTTGGTGTGAACACGACACCTGTCTATGATCACTTCGCGTTCGCTGCGACGCTGCGACGAAGTAAACAGCTAGCAGCGCGCTGGCATGACAAAGCGTAAGTGATTTCTTTAGCAGTTATGGTCTTTGTCGCTCGTTAACGCCCGGGATTATTAAGGGGGATATCACCTGGTGACTGACATTCCTGACGGGTTAAAACTGTCATGAACGTTATTTGGTGATAAATTGATTTGTCTGGAACAGAGTAGAAGCTGCCGTATGCCTAGAAGATATTTAAGACACCACTCAGTCTCCTAGTTTCATTTTCGACATATTTTCCTTTCCCAGAACGCATTCGAAATGTGAAGATCCAGGTGAATCGTGTGGCCGTATGGTCCAAAATGAAATATATTTTTAGAATATAGTCATCAGGGGCAGATCGGAGGTCTACCTCTATTTTATGCTAATATTTGTTTTCCTTTTCCACTTTAAGTACCAGTGTCCATCTAGGTGCTTCTCTGCAAATTTAACCTTATAACGCCACTGCATGGGCTGGATAGTCTCGCACTTTTCTTCTATGAGATTCGAGTTTCGAGTTGATGACTTTTTCGGATTGACGCTTATGGTTTCGAAGCAAGCTTCCAATTTTGACTTCACTTTTCGAGTTTCGAGTTGACTTTTCGAGTTTCGACTTGACATATCCAGTTAATTTTTCGAGCATGAGTCGACTTGTTTTTTCGAGTGCCGAGTTGATTTTTCAATTTCGAAAGTCATCTCGAAAATGGAAAACTGAACTCGAAACTCGAATCTAAAAGTCAACTCGGAACTCAGCAAGGCCACTCGAAACTTAAAAATCAACCCGATACTCGAAAACTTAACTCGAAATTCAAACAAGAAGAAAAACTCTTGGCTATAGCTCTAACCTAAAATTACAATTAAGGTTTTTGTGAGTCTTACGTATAACTGGAATTAAACAGCAAAACTGCCCTAGAATGTTGAAGCCTTCAGCCTCACGCCGAAGTTATTCAATGCTGCGAAACGGGCAAGGTCTAAAGGTGGCCAGTGATCAACATCTGCCTTTCAAAACAATATTAAATTATCTGGTCCTAAAATATGGAATACTTTACCGCTGTCTCTCAAAGGATCAAGTTCCTACGCTACTTTCAAATGTAAACTAAAGTTATACCTTCTGTAAATATTATACCTGTTCATTTGTATATTATATAATCCTGTTTAACCCATCTTCGGTCGATTCTCCATCCTTATTGCCCTATTTTCACATTATATATTCCACTTCTGTATTTATAAATTGTACATACACTGTATAACTTATGTTTCTAAATGTTTACTTGTTTTTGTATGTGTTTTGTTATGTATGGCATTGCCTTACACAAGCTTTCGCTTTTTAGGTTTTGCCTCCTCTTCCTGACTTGATTTTCGTATTTGTATTCTTTTATATCTGTTGTGAATTACCATGAAGAGGAAATAAATGTTGTTGAACAAAATATATCTGTAAATGAGACCCAGCTGTTATTTTTTTAATTACTCGAATGTTAAAAAATACACGATAACAATATTCTTTGCACACCCGACTTTTTAAGAGCGACAACCAGCTCCCTCTGCAAAACATGACAATGTGGATTGGATTATATAATTAGTGATTCTCGTACAAAATAGACGGATCAGAAGATGGATGGTCCCGAGGGCCAAGCCATGGCGCCGCAGATTTCACCACTCGGGGGGAAACTTATGACCCAACATCGCACCGACCTCTAATGTAATAACCGATCGGGCCAGACCGTGCATGCCAGACGAGTGCCGGCATCTGGCCGAATTAACCAGGGGGGGGGGGGGGGGGGGGGATGAACAGCGTGTTTTTGCAAAGAACATGGAGAACGATCGCCGTTAGATGACAGATTGTGTACTACCCAAGACCCTAGGACGCACAGGTGGCTCTGATGAAAGCTAAATCGCCCCACGGGCATTCTGAATTGGATCCAAATGCTGATCAGATTGTCCGTGGCCTCACACAAAAAGATATCTCCATTTCGGTGTTTGTTTTTTTTCGTTCCCTGAGTGAACTTCCCATAATAAACGAGTTTCACATCTAAAATTAGAGATTGGGCAAATGTTGACTCTCTTCAGACGGAGAAACGTTTCGTGTATCAATTTCCCTGGGCCTGAAGTCAATACCACAGACACTAGAAGGTCATATAATACGAAGCCTTCGTAGGTTTCAATCTATACGCACACAACCAATGGTCAGTCAAAGAATAAATGCGCCTTTTCTTGATCAACGACAATTATATACTGATGTTAGCTGAACGCAATTAACACGTGTTCGTAACGTCAATTGTCCGTGAAACCGTTTTCAGGCGGGTGAGACACATACAAACATTACCGGGGATAATTCATCATTTCTCAGACACCGAGTGCTAGCAATTATGTTGGCCCAAGTGGGGACGATGACCGTTTTGGGATAGTGCGTTGCATGCTATACGCATGCGCAATACGTCTGAGTCCTGTAAAGAGCCACCAGTACGCCAGTTTGCTTCGTAATTATGGATGCAGACGACAGAAGGCCCACAAAGGCCAATGGTAGATGTCCAAATGTAAAAAAAGAAAAAACACCAATAAATAAGGGCTTCAAAATGACGAAAGACGAAGATGAAGCCGTTGGGAGCAAATGTCTTCCTGAACAGTTCTGCGCCTCTCATTTTGCACAGTGCCGGCGAACACTTGCACCGTAGCGCCCTCTAGAGACGAGACACAGGCCTAGGCACTGCAAAATCGATGTACGGAAAAACAAGCGAGATGGTTTACGGATCTCTCTGACACCAATGGCCCAATTCCCGCCATATTTCGAGTACATCACAAGACTTCTCCAGACATTGATTTTTCCCCTTTTCCACTTATTTTTTTTCAGTTAACGATCGCGAGACGTAGCCGCCACCAAGAGACCACCATTGACATTTCAAGTTGGCGTTAAACCTCCGCGGGGTTCCTGAAAAAGACACGGAGGGCCAGATCGCGATCAGTGTTCCAGCCGCTGGTTCGCTCCATCCAACAGGCGGAATCTGGTGTGTGAACCAAGGCATGGATCACTGATCGCGATAGGGATTCGTGTGAAACAAACAGGCCCGGAGAGAGCAGACAAAGCCTAGCGTGCCCGGTCGAAACACCACGCTGGACATCCCCGGGCGGCAATCTATCCATGGCCCGGACGGGTCGGTATAACCGTCTCGTAAAATCGACCTAATTGGGGCTAGTCCGACTTCAGTTTGGATCACAAGTCTTGTTGATGGCAAAGGCCAAAAATCCCCAGCGAATCCAACCATTTCTTGAGTTTTCAGTGGACCGTGACAGCTGTGTAAAGATAAGAACCACTCGGGAATTAGGAGGATACAATTCGGTTACTTCACTTCTCATCCACTATTGCACATAGGACGTCATGGGTGTGCTTGATATGTAATACACTTCTGATCATATCAGAAAGATCAGGTATCAGGTGGCTACAGCTAATCCATGAGTAGGATCACTCTGTATACTCATGAGTATTTAATTTTGACACAAATTAATACCAGGCATCATTATACCTGAAAGTACTTTCACGATAAATATTTGCCGGATAACAGTTACCATTACTTGAAATCTTAACATTTTGTTACTCTCACACTTGATCGCCGATATGAAACAGTATGACCGTTCACGCGGACACATCGTATGGCCAACTTTCACGGAGGTTTTTGTCACATAAAAAAAACGTGGCAGGTGTTGTATTCAACCCTTTCGTCTCATTTAAATTTCATGAAAAAGTCCATAAAGTGCGTCTTGAACTCGTTAGCCACCCCAAGCGCTTTCATTCAATCGCACACAAACCCCGAGTCGGAAATAATTTGCACTGCAACGGGTTCGTTACGCGCGTAAGCACTGATCTCTATGTAAACTGGATAGCGGCGGTTCGAGTTAAGGCCACCGTCCGCCATGTTATCACTCCCAATACAACAGGTTTTCCAACCTTGTCCCCAGGGTCTCTGTTATCTTCGTTCTCCTTACATAGCGACCAATGGTAAATTGGGAGTGGTAATATGGCGGGTGCTGGCTTCAGTTGCTTGTACAACGCGCAATGGCCAATGAGCTATCCAGTTTATATAGAGATCAGTGCGCGAAAGTCAGGGTTACGCAATATCGTTCGATTAGCTATCACGTGATACAGGAGGGCTGTCCCGGTGTCAGCCACCACACACCAATAAAATGAAGCTGCTACATAGTCTTGCATAGTAAAAACAAGTTACCAGTCAACACTCCATGTGGTTTTCATGCTAAGCAAACAACTGAGTACCAGTTACAATCAACCATCGTGAACAAAAATTACTTGGTAACCGTTTTTATCGAGAAAGAATTTTCACGATCAGCAATTTGTTGTGCTCCGTGAAATTTTCCCCAGTACCCTATAGCTACTAAGCGAGCGGGTAGCAAGCGGGTCGCTGTGACTGCCGAGAGCCGCATGCGCAGTGAAGTAAGCAGGAATTACAGCCTGATATACGTTTCAAGATGGCGAGGAACTTGACACGACGGCTGAGCCACCGTTTTCGATTAGCTTCATTTCATGGCTTCCCTGAGAGTAGGCTACATCCCGTGTCCGCACGGGGAAGGAACTCAAACGCACCCATCAACAGATTGTGTCAAAATGTCCACTTCATGTATTCAGTTTGCCGTTCACGATCAAACCTTAACCAACAAACACGCCTGACAGTTTGTATACCAGTCCCTTCAAATTTTTAAAAATCGGGTGGGGCTGTTCACCCTTCCCTAAGCCTACAGACGTTATCACGGCACAGTTTGACACCGAACTCAATAAAAGGAGTTCATTTCCATTCGGTTACGGCCCGACATCGCGTGCGTCAGTCCGTTCGTACGTCCGCCCGGGGCTGACGGCGTCACTCAAACCTGATGCCTCGCACCCAACCCTCGATCTTTCGGGTAAAATGGGTCAGCTATATCGCGTATTGTGTCAGCCCAAGGACAAATACATACTTTGCGTGCAAGATACGCTTTAAACTGTTGGGTGACAATCTGTTGACTGTTTTATGACGTCCATTGTCCCGCAGGTTAAAACCAAATTTAATATTACTAAATGATTCTGTACGCTGATTTGAACAAAAAGTAAATATAGCCAATAAAATTTAACTGTACGCTTATATACCTTCAGGTAACGCACAGACTCGTTTTACTGTACTTCGAAAGGATACCCAGCACGATTTGGGGCATAGGGGTAACTCCCCTCCCACCTTGTCCCTATACCCTAAGCACACTCCAGACATGCACTAGATTTCTTAAATGAATTCCTGAGATTCCGGGAACACAATGACCAACACAAAGGTGGGGGGGTTCCCTTTCCCTATATCTTGCTTCATCATGTTCGAAAGAGTTCCCACGACAAACATGAGACATGCACTCAACACTTTAAGTTCCTTTACTCTGATGGCAGATGACTGAGAACGCCCCCCCCCCCCCCCCCCCCACCGCATGTATGTTTTCAGTTGGGCAGTAACAATTACAGTCAAACACCTTTATAACAAGGTCCTTGGGACTTTACAATTTACCTTGTTATGACAGGTACCACCTTGTATTATCAGTAATGGAAAACAAAGAAAAACAGAGACTCAGGACCTATTTTTTCCTTGTTATAAGCAGGATGTTGTATTAACAGTACTCTTATTATCAGTGTTCGACTGTATTATCTAACGTTCCTCTGTGTGGTTCCTCCTTGGGAAAAAAAGTGCACCCCTGGTATCCCTGCAAATGTGACGGTCACCCGATGCTGTATGTAAAAAGTGACTACACCCCAAACACGTGAACTATGGTTACAGATGCACAAGGAGGACTTTGGAATATTACTGTTCATGTACTGAAAAATTACAATGGAAACAAAATGCAATAAACAGAATAGCTCTGGTACCAACCGAAGGAAGAACTTCCAAGTGCACACAAACTTACGACCACATGTTTACATGCATTTCAATTTAGTTTTACCGTATGCCAAGTATAACCAACGAAAATCTTCCATCACTGAAAAGGTACTACTGAGAAATGGGCTCAAAACAACACTTTGTTTTCATTGTGTTCCCATGCCACGATGAAGTTCGGGCATGTGAGAACTTTGACAGAGCTTTGGCTCGTCAACCACGCCTGGGTGATTCTGGAACCAGCCTAGTGGGACCATCATGCTGGTCTAGTAACATTTGTGGCAAGTGTAGAGCGACCAGTGGCATACAGATCTGGAGTCGTTCACGCCTGCATAGGCCTAATATATGGGCATGTGCAAGTGTGTTACGAATCATCCATTGGTTAACCAATAGGCATAAGCACCGCCCTTCTCGTATTGACCAATCACAATCGCACGCGCCACACGTTCGACACTGTAATGGATCGGTCTGCAGTCTTTGCTCAAACGTGTGTTACGGCCCATTATGTCCGCATGGCCCATTATGTCCGCGCGCTTTTTCAGGCCCATTATGTCCGCCCCATTGTGTCCATAGGCCCATTATGTCCGCCCCATTGTGTCCGCAGGCCCATTATGTCCGCCCCATTGTGTCCGCAGGCCCATTATGTCCGCCCTATTGTGTCCGCAGGCCCATTATGTCCGCCCCATTGTGTCCGCAGGCCCATTATGTCCGCCCCATTGTGTCCGCAGGCCCATTATGTCCGCCCCATTATGTCCGCAGACCCATTATGTCCGCAGACCCATTATGTCCGCCCCATTATGTCCGCCCTATTTTGTCCGCAGGCCCATTATGTCCGCCCCATTGTGTCCGCAGGCCCATTATGTCCGCCCTATTGTGTCCGCAAAAAACGTGCGGACATAATGGGCCATGCGGACATTAATGGGCCGTAACAAACGTGCGACAGTCCAAGTTCCTCCGCCCTCAATTTTTCTGCAGCACCAGCGGCAAGTGCATGTATACGTTATCGATTGAGTCGAAGCAGAAACGTTGCGCCCCGCCTGAAATATTTCCAGACTGACATATTCAGGTCTCATCCATTACGTACGTGTACTGGTGACACCAATTTACAACCTGTTGCAATTATTTCCTCACCTGATGAATGCGCTATTGTGACCGGACCCTGCACATTGAGTCTCAAGGACATTTTTTGACTTTCTGATTCCTGTTCAGAAAGAGCATATTTCGCTTTTCATTTTGATATTGCTGTTTGACATACTGATGTGTATGGGCGTAATGTGGGTGAAAATATTGACAGTTCATATTAATTTTTACAGCAAGTCATGTTTAAGGTCCTGTACCTCAAATGAACCTCTGAGGACTTGTGACTTATTTTGTTGTGTTGGGTCACAATGGGTTCTGCAACACGAACGCAGACACGGGCTTTACCGCAGATAACAGGCCTACTACAATCGTCAATTTTGTACCATGTCTAATCCCAGCAACCCTTAATAGGCCTATAGAGACAGCAGAAGTTCAACGCCGACTTTGCCAATTTTTCCGGTAGAAATCTGCACTGCTTTTTCAACCTCAAATTTCTGCCATGTCTAATTCCTCTCACGTCACTTGGCGTCACACTGAATTGTACCTGAAACGTTTTTTTTTTGGTCATAAAATGTCTTTTCCCGTCGTCATCTTGAAAAACTGAATTATGTTCGACGCAAATTGGACGCTGGAACAGGAGTTAGCAATTTCTCAATACACCGCGCTCGCTGGCTATACATCCCAAAACGTTGATAAACAAAAATAGCAGAAACCTTAATACCGGAATGCACGGGCTGGGAAAATAAACGAAACGCCAGAACGCAATCACGTCGCGCTCGCCTAAAACGAAAGACGGAAATTCCTTCCTACGCTCCTGGCCTTGAACATCTTCCCAATCTCCAACTCTTGGCCTTGTTCGGAGATAGGAGAACAACAAACCATTCGGGAAGTATGCGGGGCTGTTTGCCAGCGCTAAAATGAACTAAGTGGGTCAATGCTTGTTGAATCAACATTTCTGGGATTTGCCAAATGATCCTGCGACGGCGTGAGAGAATGGAGAGTTTTAAAGGAATGGTGCAACACGATTTTTATGTCTTAAAAGTTGGCCAGCTTTCTTTCCAGGTTACTGATGAATTTCCGCCTTCTTTGTAGCAATCCCACGGAGTAATTTAAAGATTTTGGTCATGCTGGTGAAAATCTCCATATTCATAAATAGAAGCATGATGTGATCAATGGCGTACAGCAATATCTCCATTGGGTTTGTGTAATATATCTAACATTAACGTTTCACTTGGAGTAGTTTCCGTGTTTGACTTAATTTTGTATGCTAAACAGCCCATTTTCACTCCATTAGTAGCCAATATTTCTTCCAAAATTGTTGGGTTATTTGGAAGGATTGTTTTTTGTACTGTTTTTATGGGTTTTTTTGGCATGTCTTTTAGGGGCTAAATGGGGTTATATTGCAGGTTATCGAGTTTCAGCCATTTAACAAATCTTTTGATAAAAGCCAAATCGTGCCCTTATCTTTAAAAACAAATAGAATGAAAATTGGCAAAATAATCGTAATTTCTGAAGAATTATAAAAGAGAACCAAGCGAATGTTTTACTGCAAAGAATGTACCTTGCCAAATATGAAGTGGTACCAGTATAATATACATTATGGACAGCAATATTACTTGACGAACAATAAACTGGCCTCTCTACATAAATACTGCATAAATAATGTACATCATGGACTCAATGGTCAGAGTTATACACATTTCCCAGTTAAAGATGCCCCGATGATATTTTTTGGGTCTGGCGTTCGTGACCCAGTAATCATTTAATTACCAGAGGGGAAAAAACTGCCAAACACTTCAATCTCTGGCATTTACTGGAAGGCCGCACCGCCGTAAAAATCAGGGTGGCTCGACCATGAGTTTATCGGATGAAAGATTTTGGGTTAGATTATATGACCCAAATTATCTGGCCTTATCTGACCCAGATATAATTACTTTAGGCCTATGAACCGAAAGCATAGATCGTTGCAGTGATCTTATAACTGATAACAGTGTATGGTTGGTTGCAGCCCATCCCATTGACATAAAATTGCCAAGGACCGTCGATGATAAACTCTCCAACTTAAAAATTCGGGGAGGGGGATACTTAAAACTCTCCCAGCCGTTCAAGAGACACGTCAAATTGAAGCTTGATTTAACATCTTCTGTTCAATTTGTTGGTGTAATTTTATTACTTTGGTGAGATATTCCCCTCCAATGGTCATCCATAAAAGTAGACCAAATTTCAGATTCTCCATCCCTCTACCCTCCTGCAAAACAAGGCGACTTTTGAAACTCATTTTATCCAAACTGCTAAAGGAGCTCGCTCTCCTTTATTTTTTAGAACGACCCCATCCATTGTCACAATCAATCAAGTGTATCGTTCTTAAAACTATCCATCAAGAAATATTTCAGAGGGCTCGCAAGTCGTGATTTGGTCGGCGCAATCAATTATTTGAGTCATATTTACTACGCCGCATCTGCAAAAAATTGTGTGAAGGCTCTATAGAGTAGGAAGCTGATATTTTACACATTCGTTGGTTGGACGATAACCAACACAAACACTAAAAACTATCAATTCATAAGAAAACTCATTTATTTTTGTCAATGAATGACATTTTTTGAACAAATACAAAAAATAAACGCCATGACACCTGCTTTGGAAAGCAGTGGACGGAAAGTCTATATACATGTAGTTCTCATAAAATCTAATTAAAGAATAGGGGGCGGGGGGTTTCAAAGCTTGAGACTCAAGTCAAGACATGAGTCTTGCTATTAAAGGTCACTGTTAGCTTTCACTGAGGCCCAACACTGACAAGCACGTCTTTAGTAACTATTTGACTGGACAATGGGAAATTGTCTGCAATAAGCCACACATTGGTTTATAAACCCATATCTGCAAAGCCTATCTTGTAGAAGAACATCTTCAAACATCCAAAAACCAAACTGAGCAAAATGATTAAACAAACGCTCACTCGAAGAAAAAGATACTGAAGGGACAAGGACAGTCTGTGAAGTTATTTTGCCTGGCCTGGTACAAGAACATTGGTCTTTTCTACCAGAAAATGTTGATTTCCAAAGATGAGCCATGTGACAGTTTGGGAAATTTCTGTAAAATTGGGATTATTTCTGGATAAACAAGTTAACTGATCCCAACAAAACCTGTTTAAAGAGTAAAGCAGCACACTTTAAAAATGACAAGCATTCTCACGAAAGCTGATTCCATTTCGATTACCAAATAATAGCAAATAATTACGGTGGCCTCTAAATGCATCATTAATAAATTGAATATAACTGCAGTATCCTCTAAAAGTTGAGCCCTCGTGGAGCTCAAACTCTCACACTGCAGTCTCTGTAACACTTGTCCTGAATAGTTGATTGAATTCAAGTCAGTTTGTTTTGTACGTGTTCTATTGGGACTTTCAACCCTTTTTGAAAGACTCAGAGGCAGCTAAAAAAACTTCATCAATTTGTAAATATTTGTTGCAAGTGAGCTAATAAAGTGAAGAGGAAAGTCAGATCCCCAATGAATGCCGCATATACAGCAAACAAAAGTCCGCAAGAACTAAAAAAAAAAAACGTTTTTTTTTCACCTTCACGATCTGCAACAATTTTCACTTGTGGGCTGTCCTGGATTGACAAAATAATATGCATTATATGCATGCTGCCTTGTCATTTTCTCCAAGACTTAGTCCCCATGGAATTTGAAGCCAGGCCTCATTCTCTGCTCCATCCGCAGGGAACGCAAAAGCTACACTTGGATTCATAATCAGAGGAGCTAAGCTTGGACAAATTTCTCATGGCGATACTCGCCAGCCACAACGGCATCTTGTGTCATTTATGCTCGAGATGAGAGAGATATTCCCAGTCGGCCATTAAAAAATACACTAATGAAAAAAATATTTGTTGGTAACGAGTGCAGTAAGCACAGGATTCGGAGCAGAGAGAGGGCTACCCATTGTGCGCTGGGATAAAAATAGTAAGAAATAGCCTGGCTCCAGGGAGTGCGCAAATCGCAAATTAACGTGAGTGCATATCCGCGGATAAAGATGTCTTGTCATTATGAAGGCCCTGTGGGTGGCTGACGCATGGTACAATAGGACCACGAGGGGTAACTTTTGTTTGCCTGCCGGCCTTGCCAGAGAGTGTTTTCTTTACTGATGCATGCAGTGGACACCCCTCAGCGCACCAGGCCAGCGCAGGCCAGCGCAGGCCAGCGCAGGCCACTGCACTGACTGCCCAAAGCCTGCAGGTTAACAACTTAGCACGCTCCATTTTCCGGAATTAACGCGAGTGTGGTCGTGGCTCCAACTTGAGCTCGGGCAACTAAATATCAACACGTAGGGAACGCAGACTGAAAAGTCATCAATGATTAATGGGGACATAACGAGGACTCGCCGTGCCTGCACTGATTGATCAGTTGTGCCAGAATATGATTGCTTTAATTGATGCATGAGACGTAAAATCAAGTTACAGATACACCTAGGCCCATCGGTTACTAGGACCCGTCCGTACTCACATGTTGGCAATGAAAACATTTTGAACACCGCAACCTAAAAATGGATTGCTATTTAATTGATGAGCAAATCCGTATACGACCAGAGCAAAGGTCTGCGTGACGATTTGTCACCGTGGGAAAATTGGGCACGATGACGTACAACGTATTATTAAGCTGACCAAATGAAGTCATCAGGGGAGGAAATAAAACGAACAAATCCACCAGAGGCTGCAAGGTTGACAATTTCAAGGATGTTATTTTAAGCATGCAGAACGTGGTTCCCTAAGAATTACGGAGTACAAATCTTTTGCCGTATCTAACAATCTCTCCTCTCTTGCTCCAATGTGAAGACTTAGTTTTAGGCTTTACAAGTTCGATAAATTTAAAATCGGTAACATATCATGGAACCACAAATTCAGAATCTGTTGAGACAAACTCATCTAGTTGGGGACGGAATATTAAACTAAAAATGAAAATCAAGCCTTGCTGATGGGGGCTAAGCGGTAACCTTTCCCGTGCCAGGTTGTTTCAGGTTGAAGCCCCCTCCCGTGAATCGTGGACCTTCCGTCCGTTGTGGCTGGATAGGGGCTGAACCTGCATGCGCCATGGCTCGCTCTCGCTCTCTGTAAAACACAACAAATAAGGAGAATCAGACATGACCCTTCTCGTAAAAGTCCGAAAATCTTTCAGACTGCATGGCAGACAATTATACCCAGAATATTCTTTTCATCCAATGCAAACATAACAGAGATAGATGCTAATTTTATCGGTCGCCATACCACTAACACGATACTTCTTACACCATCTGAGATCAGCCATCACGACACAAGGTGACCTTGTGCAGTCAAAATGGATTGATGCACATACTATCCATCCCGCAATATCAGCCAATCAGACGGCGGGTATAAAGATATTTAACTGCACTTAACGACCAATGAAATCCCATAAACTATGAGTAACAGGGTCATCAGAGGAATATATACAAGCTTCTTATCCAGAGCGACTTTTTTTTCTTCTAAGCCAATTATTGGCTTGCTGTATGCGATATCTTCAGCATTGCAGATTGATGTGTTTTCATAATTTATTTAGCACGTTGTCCAGAATGCTAAATAGCATTAATGGGGGGTCCATTAAGAAATTCCGGTCGGCCACACTGAAAGAGGAATGACTGACAAAATTGGAGTGGGAAAACATGCAGGACTGAGCCAAGACAAATCCTGAGTCTCATGGGTTGGAGACTGGGGACCAATATTAATACAACCTATGCACGTTTATGTGTACGTAACTTGTGGACATTTATACTCATACGTGGCGTCCGCAAGGGAAATCAGACATAAGTCGCATGACCTATTTTTGAGTAATTGCAATTTATATGAATAGCGTCCCAAAACAAAAATTCATGATTCCTGTTTTTGTCAAAATACTGTAGTGTAAAGCATAGGCTATTAAATTCAAAATACCTGGTTTGCTTTTGTGTTGAGACCATTAAATGTGTACCATTTGACATTTTAGTCTGGCGTACTTCCAAAAAATACTGTGTAAACTACGTATTATTTTCCATTCTCAATGCTGAATTTACGGCTCTATTTGAAAACCAAAATATCGTATAACGGTAATTTTTGTCACCATTCATTACAAAGCTTTACATTATATATTCTATTATGGAATGAAAATCTCAATTTTCAAAATTTCCAACTTATGTCCGATGTCGCTTGCTGGTGCCAAATATAATAAAAAGTAACCCTCTATTTCCAACACATAATTGTGCTGTATCGTAGGGAAAAAAATGATCACTGAAATGATACTGCAGAATCATAATTCAATCGTAGCCTCAACGATGCAATGCACTTTGAATGCAAGAAACAGAAGCCACACGATTTCTGGGCAGAATTATTACCGCTCACGGTAAACCCTGGGGGGGGGGGGGGGGGGGGGGTCTGTCTCCATTTGTTGACTCGGGACGCGAAAGTCAACGGACTTATCTTTAGCATCGGGGCATTAAGGACGTGTACACCAACCCTCCTGTTTGATACGACCGCGATACATTACTGAAAATACGTTGCAGGCAATTCACTTTGTATCTTAATGACATCTAGACGATTAGACTTATATGGGCTGGTTCAGGAGTACTGTTCCGCGGTGGGCTGATTGCAATCTTTTGGGAAAAACAATTTCTGTCTCGTGTCCCCGTGGCCGGAGCAACTCCGCAAAGTGAGCAATCTGATCCAGTAAGCGATGGCGAACGTGCCTGGAAATCTCGCTGCGGCTTTCACGAGGGTGTGCTGAAGTGACGACTTCTAGTGGTGCACTTGGTATTTTTTTTCTCTTTGAGTTTGTGAGGTTGTGATGCTACGAGCTCTAGATGGGCAATCTTCTTAAACAGAATCACCATGCATGGTGGATATTACAAGCGAACACAAATCTTTGGTTCCATATCACTCAATTGGACGCTCTCTGATGAGATTAGTTTGAGATTAATGCACCTGTTTGTCTGAAATATTCTTCAACTCTGGGAGAAAAAAATGCCTCAAAACTACAGCACGAAACTGTATAGCAATAATTTCAACTACCATCTCTCCAGCACATGGATCACAAAACGAAAAGGTTTCGGAAGGAAATAAGATTTTTAGTTGACGCACCTTCCTTGTTGCTCTTTGCGTTTCTGCGCGTAGTATTTCTTCTTGACGTCTTGTAGCTCGCGGGCCAGTCTTTCTATCTCGTACTTGTATTCCTGGACTTGCGATTCGTACATGTTGAGCTCCGAAGCCATGCCCTAGAAAAAGCGAAAAACATCAATTTTTTTCCCAATTAACTTCATACCGACACAACTTTACAACTGACATGATCTGTATTTTGTTGAATACAAATTTTCAATCTATCTGGTTCTTCTACTAAATGGCAAAAATGACAAAATGGTGAGTGGCTTTATATTTCGACTCCAGTGATGGCAAGAACAAAATTACAGAAACAAGTAAGCTGAGGCCGTGTGGCGTTTATAAAAGCATAAAATTTGCTAAATTTGTGGAAGTGCTGTTGCCTAGTGGTTTGGCACATTGAATTCAAGGTCTGTGGGTAAATCACGTCGATTTTTGTCCGTCTCCCACTTCATCATTCCTATATTTTGATCGCTTTCGAAACGTTTCCTCTTCTCATTTTTTACCAGCTTATACCTGACAAAAGTCACTGATGAAGTGTGAAGCCTGCTAAATCTCACCGAGTCCATCAGTGAGCCCGAAGAGTCTGACGTACACTTCTCAAATAAAAAAAAATGCCCCCTGCTGGACGTCTTTAGAATTAGCATGGGTACGATTTGGATCCTATGACAAGTACCTATCTACACAATCGTGTCCATTTCACACTCCGGCCCTTACTACTTTGAGAACTCTTTCGATAACTGACAGTTGATTCTTTCAAATTAATTTCCAGTCCAACAGCAGGTGATAGGATATGAGTATCTGGAATCCTCGAATGACGTGGATTGTGATGGTTTACCATTTTGTCATTGTAAATTACACACCCACTGATCCAGGGAGATCCAATTGTGGATATATAACTGTCCATATACATTGTGTGCAAAATGCCCGACGTCACCTGCCGTCTAATATCAGTGCTTTGACAAAGCAAATCCCGCAGGTCACTCAACGCAGAAAACTTTGCAAAAAAATGCACATGTGTGCCATGGGCGAATTTGCTCAAAGTTTGCTGGCCGAGCTGTATCTTATAAATGGTCTATTTCACACACAAATATTTGAACAAAGTGGTCAAAAGACCAAAAGCATTCAAATTTACAATAATAAAATAAATACATTGATTAAAAATGATCAAATTTATATACACTTTAAAGTTTAACTGACAAAAACTGATTACAATACCTAATTAGCTAAGGAAGGTATAGCTGAGCGCTTATAACGCTCAGTATTACCCTGGAACAATTAGACAGACTAGAGGTAGTCCTTTTCCCGAGTTGGAAATTATTTTCCCTCTCCGGTGGAAGCATATCCTGGAACCCACTAGAAACAAGTAGTTTCCTTCCAAACTTAATAAACAATTCAGACCATCTGACTTCTAATATTTTTAGTTGTATTAAATTGTTGTATTGAGGAGCCAAAATTATACGGCAAACCCGTTTTTGCAGCCTTTCAATGGAGTTTATTTGTTCTTTAGTTATGGATGAATGCCATACTGGACATGCATATTCCAGTATGGGTCTGATATAAGAAGTATAAACTGTAACCATGTGGGTTGTAGGAACACACACTTTTTTGAGATTATATAGTATGTATAATTTAATTTTCAAAAGGCTTTAGAGACTATTTCCGTGATATGCAAATTCCACTTTATATCTTTCTGAATGGTAACCCCCAATAATAATCTTGTGAAACTTCTGAAAAAAAATGTTGGTGTTAAAATAATTCCTCAAGACGGTATGAGATAGTGGACCAATTATTTAACTGTGATCAAAAAGAAAAAGACAGACAAAACATGCATTATAAAGGGTTTAAGACATTCACAAAAACACTAATCAGCAATATAGATTCAGCTTGGGACATCAGAACAAACTGAAATTCTGCCAACGACACTATTTTTATGAATATATATTTGTTGGTTGCTTGGGGGTAAACTTTTCATCAGTGTTGCTCATGTACGGCGGACCGAGCATTTGCTTCAAACTGATTTTCATGATGACGGCGGTTGAAGACCTGAGATTGGGTTGAACAACCTACAGAATAACCTGTTCATGGAATGATCTGGATGCAAACGTCACTGAATCATGAAGAGCTCAAGTGCTACCTGCCAGCGTGGGAACTTGTTCAGGGTGCTAACATGAGAGCCTATCGGACACGGGAGTCGTGCACAAGTAAGTGCCATCCGAACCCTGCAATCTCACTTTGAAGACGCCCCTGCAAAATCACATTCAAGGCAAAGTTGGCAACGGTGCTTTTGATCCAGAAAGCTTATGTCTAACTCGGTTAAGTTTTGGGGGCGGTGCAAATCTGAAAGCTCCGGTTACGTAGCATTTAAATATCTCAAGTTGGAGACTAGGTTTTCCCTGGACTTCAAGAGCTGCCAAGAGTTGACATCGCAGCTCACGGCAGACCAGAATTCTCAGACTGTGGCCTGGGTATACAGATGCAATTTGCATTTTATGCCGACTTGTAACTGAATTGAACACAAGCAACCTTGAAAATGTGGTTGAAAATATTCAAATAGGTGTGATACATCTTACTGGAGAGTCGCCGCCTCACACAATGAGCCTCTCCCGACAAATATAATCACTCATTGCATGAAAGATTTCCTGTACATTTAAAGAGGGGAATTCAATGACAGGAATTTGATTATAGCTGTGCGAATATTATATCTTGTTTGCAGGAGAGATATTAAATGCAGTATTACAACATAGGCAGTATTACAACATAGGCCAGTGAATATAAGCCCCTGGGAAAAAAAGGTCAGGTTTTCTTAACCCCTTGAGCACGGTAATTTACGGGAGACGTCGTGGTGTTGCAGCAGTTCTGGCAGCCAAATCGAACCACTACAATGTGTTTGTGCAGTCAAGCATGACATACACAATAATCCAACAATGGATTGAAACTGCCTCATCTGCCCAACGGTTTTGTCATTTCCAGAAGCTGTTGCGGAATCAATAAGGTGATGGTAGACAGCGTAACCAACCCCTCCTCCACCCCCCTTCCTAGTATACTCTTTGATCAAACAGTGCTGTTTGATCCCTGTGTTTGTTTGAGAAGAGGCGAATCTGATGATAAGCATCAGATCATCTGCTTCTAAAGTGTCTTCCTCTTTCATTAATTAACCCTAACCCTGCTGAATACATCAATATCAATACAAATTTCCACACACCCTGGGGGGGTTAGGGTTAAAATATTTTAATGATGGCATCAAATCAATCAGTTCTCTGTGGCAGCCAGGAGCAATCACTGAGTGCCGTCATTGTGGTGGTGTGATGTTCTTTGCAATAATAGCAACACCATAGCAGTCTTCAAGTGACTCTTCGTCATTTTTAAAAAATTAAATGCAGTATTACAACATAGGCCAGTGAATATAAGCCCCTGGGAAAAAAAGGTCAGGTTTTCTTAACCCCTTGAGCACGGTATTTTACGGGAGACGTCGGGGTGTTGCAGCGGTTCTGGCAGCCAAATCGAACCACTACAATGTGTTTGTGCAGTCAAGCATGACATACACAATAATCCAACAATGGATTGAAACTGCACAAACAGCGGCCAGTGGCGTCATCCGGCCTGGTGGCACTGTGTTTTTTTTTCCCTATGGCGTCATCCGTACGCAAGGGGTTAAGAGAAGCTCACACATCATGTGAATATGAAGTTGAACACATTTCAACTTGTGCAAACCTTCGCCGTAAATGTTTGATGATGTCAAATTCATTGCACATTCACATTCATGTGAAGCACATGTATGAACCACCCTTTATTCTTGTGTCGGTCGAAATGAATTGTGTCTTGGCATTATTTTGTGACTCGTATTTAGACTTATGACTTGAGAACTGCGCTTAGACTTGACATTGGGGTTTCTGTTATAAAACTGACAGATATATAGGATAGGGTTGTTAAATGTTAAAATCCTAAAATCAACTACCAAGTATAAAAAAGAGGTTTCTGCTTCGGCTCATGTCAAAGGGCCATGTGATAAAATGTGCAGTGCAAAGAACGGAGAAACAAATAAGCTTCATCGATACACGTAGAAAACATGCAAGTCATGCCAATGGCAGTTACTGGGCACCGGGGAAGTACCAGGACACATCGGTAACCCAACATCGCCACCCTGCCGACGGCAACAGATGTGCTGGCATGTCGACTACTTTGACGGACGTCGAGTTTCAGTTATTGAAAACACGCTCACGTCATGATCCCACCTCATCACCGCTGCTTACAGCACTGACGCTGAAGCGGTAGCGTTTTATTTATTTTTTTCCCCCCTTTTCAAATAAACAGGAACCTCATCTGCCCAACGGTTTTGTCATTTCCAGAAGCTGTTGCGGAATCAATAAGGTGATGGTGGACAGCGTAACCAACCCCTCCTCCACCCCCCTTCCTAGTATACTCTTTGATCAAACAGTGCTGTTTGATCCCTGTGTTTGTTTGAGAAGAGGCGAATCTGATGATAAGCATCAGATCATCTGTTTCTAAAGTGTCTTCCTCTTTCATTAATTAACCCTAACCCTGCTGAATACATCAATATCAATACGAATTTCCACACACCCTGGGGGGGGGGGGGGGGGGGGGGGGGGTAGGGTTAAAATATTGGCATCAAATCAATCGGTTCCAGCCAGGAGCAATCACTGAGTGCCGTCATTGTGGTGGTGTGATGTTCTTTGCAATAATAGCAACACCATAGCAGTCTTCAAGTGACTCTTCATCATTTTTTTTAATTTGGCTCACAAGTTTCATTTTCTCAATTAATTCTTCACACAGGCAAAGAGCGACTCTTGAAAAAACCTGGGCCTTGATTTTATTTATTTTTGTCTGCGGCACTTATCTCTTGAGCACATATGGGTTGATGACAGAGATCTTGGGGCTCACATTGGGTCAACAAAAGACACAGTCCCATTTGAAACATGTACACTTGCTGTCAACTGAATGTAGATCAGGTTATGAGATCTAGGTGCACATCTCCGCCATCTTTCCGTGATGATGCAAAAATTACAGTAAAGTTACGATAGTTATTAACAGCCGTGTTAGTCAGCCAGATACAGACAAATATTAAAGGCAGCACTTGAATTAGAATTAGAATTAGAATTAGAATTAGAATTAGAATTAAAATTAGAATTCCTGTGCATGCGGCAAACGGGCAACTCTGCCCGAAATAACCCCAAAAGGGCGACGCGCGGGTCGCCCTTTTAGAGCACTTTCCCCACGCACCCTACTAAAAAACACTCCAAAGGGAAATTAGAAATTAGAAATTAGAAATTAGAAATTAGAAATTAGAAATTAGAAATTAGAAATTAGAAATTAGAATTTAGAATTTAGAATTTAGAAATTAGAAATTAGAATTTAGAAATTAGAAATTAGAAATTAGAAATTAGAAATTAGAAATTAGAAATTAGAAATTAGAAATTAGAATTTAGAAATTAGAAATTAGAAATTATAATTTAGAATTTAGAATTTAGAATTTAGAATTTAGAATTTAGAATTTAAGTGCTACCTATAATGAACATCATCTTTGGCTCCTTACTGTATTCAATACAAACAATTATTCACTGCATGATGCTGAACGGCAACTATACTAAACATTTTTGTAGCGGGCCCATGGTGTTCATCAGTGACATCTTCAGTTGCGCATCTATTTCTGGGTGTATGACCCACATACAATGGTATACTGCGGTTATGAGCACGTAACATTAAAAACTGGTTGCGTTCATTGTACACCGATGAATTTCACCCACAAGCTTGGCTGTAATGCATATTGCATACTGCATACCAGTACCCGAGTTGGTATTCAGAGTTGTGTCCGTGTGCTGCCAAACGCGTACATTTTTCCCTCTGTTTTCTTTACTTTTGTAGCATGCTGGGCAAGATTGAATTCTTGTACCAGGATTTTGTCCAGGATTACTGAAAGTTCAAAACAAATCCCTCGATCAGTACATCTGGAAGAAGGCACTGACAGGTGTCCTCCCAACGGCATTTTATACATTTTTGATTTATGCAATCTTTAAAACGTGCACCGATGCATTGACTCAATTCTCTATCAATTACAAGTTCTCTGTCACATCGTTCACCGGCATTCAGCCTGCAGTCCTCGAGCCGAGGGGATCGTAAACATATAAACATGATAAGTGCCTGGGGGCTGATGAAAATGCTCGGCATTATATCTGCTGGGATCTGGGCGCCCGTTTTCCTAAGCAAGGGCTAGCGAAAATGATCCTGGGTATTATCTTATATGTCAATGAACTTGGAGCAATACAGGAAACGTACACATCTCCCTGGCCACTCGGCCTTGGGACAACAAAAGGAAACAAAAATTGTTTTCAGCAAGATCATCATCTGCTTAGTGTCTGATACGGGAAAAACAAACAAAGAAAAGAAGAGAGAGAGAAAGAACAGACAACAGCTGAAAATTTCTTTCAGAGTAGAATCCTTTTCAACGTGAGAAAATTAGTTGGATGGAGAAACAAAACAAAAAATTGTTGTTACATCTTCCCTGAATGCTTCGTGATCTTAAGTACAAACACGGACCCCTTTCACATGGAAGAACAAAATCCAAAGATGTTTTCAGCGTTAACGTCAGAGCTACTAGCAAAGGCACCAAAAAAACAAAGAGAGAAGGACGACACGATCTTTCAGAAAAAAAGAGAACAAAAACAAATCAAGAGAGCGAATGGGCATGATCGCGAGGACGCAGGCACAATCACCGCATGAAATGTATTCATCGGATGAAATGCATTCACTTTTTTCCAGGGTAGGCTGCCGTGTCATCCATACTCTCCTGGGGGCAGGAGTTCTGCATCGGGAAAAGGCCTCGAGAAGGGAAGAATTTCCTGCAAGCACTGAGCATCCTTTGAGAAATCTGCATTGGATGAGCCTGTAATTTTCAAACATGATTTCACCCTACTTCCGCTTGTGGGTACGCATGGGCTTGCATTACACGGATGTCGATGAATGCCTGTTTGGCAGCTGCAACAGCGAGAAGAAATGTAATAACGAGGCCTGTTATTACTTTTAGAAAGCACCCAGTATATGTGCATATTGGCCTTCCAATTTGGTAAAAAAAAAACTAAAAAACTAGTAAACAAATATTTATTTCCAAATGATTTCGATTCTGGTAAACAATAAACAAAAGCATGTGAGGGCGTCTTCCCATCAAGCCGAAGGTTGTGACAAATGTACCCTTGTTGAAAATAACATGTACCCCAAAACTTTATGTACCCGACTTTTTTTTTTTTCATTACCACAATGCCAATCCTACAATCAAGACAAGAAACTGGAACTACAAAACCATAGACATTCAAAATTCAGATTTTCTGGTTGGCGTAAATTTGTTACCTTAAAAAAACCACCTATATTCTCTCAAAAGTTTTGTCTTAAACTACACCCCTATCATCCCCGACTCTGCCTACCACTCATCACCCCCCTCCCTTCCCTACAATGATAGAAGACAAGCTGGACAAATCCTTATTTACAGAGACTACAAATTATGGGGCAAAGTAATCAAGACTGTACCCATTATGTTGTTTTGACAACACCGGCCTGCCAGGGTTTATCCGAAGACACCCTTCCCTTTTAGGAACAACATTAACCTGGTTGGTTCAATGCCACGCAGGGCACTCTCAACGCAAATTAAAGAACTGCCAAGAGAAGGACAAACAAATCCATGCACCTCTTTTTGCATTACTTATATGAATTCTGCAATTGAAGACCCATTCCGACCATTTCAATTTTGTAACGTAACAGGTGCATATAGTCTCTCCCCCCCCCCCCCCCCATATCAAATTGGTGAATCATATGCTGATGCAAACCCACCGTCGTGGCATACACTACTTTGAAAAATTGAAAATTCATATACTTTGGAACTCATACAGGTTCTCTGCATGATATTAGTTTTTCAACAAGCCAAAAAAAAAAAAAAAACCAAGGAAACGAATCATATCAACCCGAAACGCTGAGGATGATTAGTTTTCCGGTTGACAGACTTAACGAATATTTTCTAAAGAAAAACCGATTCTTTTTAAGCAAGTAAATTTTGCCATCATCAGCATGGATTTTAACTTTTACGCAAGCACTGCTGTATGCAATACTACACTTAATTACATTTCTAATGTTTAATTAAAGTGCATGTACAATGTTTGTCCATACACGACCGTAACTACATGTACATGTATAACTTTACGCTCTGGTTACATTCAGTGTAACCTGTGCACAGCTCACATAACGTAGCATGCTTTGTGATTATTAAACACGCAATATGATCTGGTATCAGTACATCAAGCTGCACAACATAGTGTGACAGAAAATACAGTGTACAAGTAGAAGGTGCCCCTGTGGGTATATTGAGAGGAGTCGTGGTACCAGCGTTTTGGTTTAATAGTCGGCGTTGTCACTAAGTCATTTACCAGCAATACATGTAGATGATGTTCGTCAATGCAAGTCTGAAATTTACCAGAGAGTCATGGGTAATGGGAGCAGAAATATTGTTCTCAGTTCGTATTGTCCTTGCAGGTTGTCCCAGATGCTTCTAGACATAAAGCGCGTTACGCCATTGCCAAATATGGACTGAAACAATAAATCCTGCACAAAATAACGGAACGAATCAGAATGATTCAATCTACTTGTATGCAAATAATTTGATTTATGTGTACATGAAAAAGTGAGAATATAGAAAACTCATGTTCTGTACTGTGGTTGTAATGTAAAGCGTGGTACAACATCTAACAGAGTACATGTAGTTGACAAGCACACAGGGGCATCATCTCAGATAATGTTGGAAGCATTCTTGCATACAAAACGTAGCATGCACTCTTCCTTAAAAATCACAATGTACATATAAAGTAGTGGATGCGCGCATTCAGGAAACGGAAATCAGGTTTAGGATCAGTCCCAGGCTCATGTTGACTGAGTCGATGATCCAGAAAGATAGGGCTGTCTCTCCCCCCCGTCTTTCTGTGCTAGCCATCATAAGAAGAGACCTGTTTGTTAATGGGAGTGCCCGTGGCATGTTAACAGCTTGCGACAAGGCCAGGCGACCATGTTTTCTTGGATTCTCACTACTAGACAGATGCTATCAGCGCCCCTCACTCACACACCCAACAATAAGATCTCTTAGGTTTCAATTTCCCACCGCTCATCAGTTCCGGTTTACGAAGTTTGCTTCATTTTTGTGTTTGTTTCCCTCCAAAAAAGGGGGCTATTTGTTTCTGGAAATGAGCACGGGAGATGAGGTTGACTGATTGGATTAAACAGAATGCGGGTGATGACGGGGATGCAACACACACGAAACAATTCCGTGAATTAAGAGGTTTTTCAGGGCACACTGTATACAGAATTATCACAGAGTGTTCTTTCAGCGCCATGCATTAGGCCAGCTAACGAGATTGATTGGAGCAAGAGGAATGCTAGCAATGGTGATCTCTGGCAACGTAAAGCCAAATAATTGGTGGTTTCAGGGCACGTCGACTTGGATGTGAATAACGGAATAATCCTCAACCCAGAATCTCTGCCGGTTGGGCCCATCTTGATAATCCTCATTCTTTCAGCGGTAAACATTATACGGTTTATCAGCGAGCTAATTGGATTATGGTAACTGGATGTGCAGATCCTATAAAGAGGTACAATTAAATAATTGAAGTTTTCAGGGCAAGTGCTATGTGAAGTTATCCCGGGCCAGGAAAACTTTGGCAGTTTGGCATGGTTAACCAAATGGGCTTTCAATGCTGAGTCAAGTCACAGCAGCGATGATGGGATCACTGCATGGGGATGATGACTTACATAGGCACATACAGGTACAATAAAATCCTTCTATGCAGAGGGGGAGAGTTTCAAGCGGTCTCTAATCCCCCGGAAAAGTTTATCTAGCCGCTACTTACTATTCTTCATCCTACCCTCACTCAGAATACGAAGAAAAGGATGCGTCCTTACCTTAAGCTGTTTAGTCTTGTCCTTCATGGTCTGCTGGTAGATTTGCAGTTGCTCAGCGACTTCGGGACCAGGCTGCCTGGCCAGAATGTGCTTGAGCTCAATGTACAACTTTTCTTTCTCCTGTTGATGTGAGTTTGTGAAGGAATATTACAAATATTTATTTTTGTATTCGTCAAACAAACCACAAATATTTTTCCTGTGAGTTGAAAATCAATACAGTGCGAGTAGAAATGGATGGAAACACAGCTTAGAAAAACATCATCTTACTTTTGTTTGCTCACAGGAATTGATTCCAGAATGTAGTTTCATTATTTTTGTGCGACATTGTGCGAATGCCTTGGGAGTCTGCGACATATAGCAAAAACACTTCTGGAATTCATCATCGAAATTGAACTCGGGGATACTCCTTTGCGCTCTTCAACCAGCCACTATGATTTCAGACACCAGTTCAATCAACCCTGGTTGCAACCACACAGTTTCAAATGTAAACAGGCTTCCCACTTGGGACATCCATGTATGTACAAAAAACACTGATTGCAAATGAATTGAGGTACATGTTGTTGGAAGCTCTCCAGTAAAAAAAAAAAAGAGAGAATGTTTTCTCTCAAAGCAGATGAGATAATTGCCCGGCACTTTTTCATTTTTTTTTTCTCAACAATGGAAATTTCCTCCAAATTCTTCTCTTGTATCCCGTCAACTTCCTAACGAGGGGAAAGTTATCATCCATCAAGACTGCTTTAAAGACATTCTATTCAAACTTAAATTTTCTCTTATATGTGTAACTTTTATCAGCTCGTTCAGGATACAACACGTCGGGGCTATAAAAAACTTCCTGTGACCATTACTCAAACCAATTTAAAAAGTTTGGCCACTTTGGCAATCTTGGAATTCCCTGAAGGAGCCCTGCAAGAATTTAAAGAAACAAATTCAGGAATACGGATTCGATATGAGAAGCAGAGCCCCGTTGAATCAATCTGAGAAATATCCCGGTTTACATATATATGCTCTAACATAGCAAACATGAATGAGAATGTCGGACGCAGAGACAGTGCATTTGGGGGCTCAAACTGTGTACATTCAATCCCAGCACTGGCTAGCTAACTGCCATTTTCTGTTTACCCAAGCTTGGGAAATCTTTACCACTCCAGCGTAAAATCAGACTAAACAAATTCAGACAGAAAAGATTGGATTCTTTGGGATGAAAAAAAAAAGTTTGCCAGGACAAGTCCTGGCAACACTCTGCTAACACCTCGTAGAGATCAAGTGCAATGGCTGGTGAATGTCTCTTTGGTCCGTGCACTGAGCATCAAGGCCTCTGCCTTCTATGGCAATGAATTTGTTAAGTGTTCACAAGTTCAATCTGTATGCTTTCAATTATGAACTGTTGCTAATGAGTGGGATATCTTTTTCATGGATTTTATTTTTTTTTATTTTCAGATTAGAAGTGATCAAAATCTTTCATCGGAGACTTAGTTATTCCCCCAAATATTCCCCAAAGTGGCCGTGCTGGAAGTGCATTCTGGTGTATCTATTACCTCAGAGCAACTGGGACCCTGGACTCAAAGCCACAATGCCATGTTTAGAGCATTGTATCAATTGGAAAACGTCTCTTCAAAGCGGTCATAGGCACTGTATTTACTAATAACAGCCTGGGAATACCATGCATAGCTTTGTCAAGCTGGGAATGCATCTTTTGTTGGGAAGCAAGAAGGTCCTGGCAAAATTACTGTTTGATGCTGAAAAGACAAGGCACCAGAGTTGGAGTCGAGTCCCTGCAAGTCCTTTCACAAGTACTTTCATAAAGCCGGTCACAAGTAACTGGATGAACAATGACAAAGGAATGCCTTTGTCAAAGCTCATTTGAATAGCTTGTGATTGGAATTAGGACTGGAGGGCTTGTGATGGACTTGCAGGAACTTGCAGGGACTTGTGATGGACTCGACTACATCTCTGCAAGGCACCACTTCAGTTACAGCAGCGTGTAATGGTCTGTAGATTAGCCCATGCCTTGGTGACTGATTTGTATTGCTGTGTGTTTACAGTATCTTCCTTGATAATTAGTCTGGCAACAGCAGGACTTGGACTGCTTGATGAGCCCTGCTTGGAAATTCAAGCGCCACCGACCTGTATCAGGAGTTCTTTCTCCACCACCTCCTCCGTCTTCTGGATGAGGCGTCGCTGCAGGGTTTGGATCTTCTGGATCATCTCGTAGGTGCTGGGGTCCGAGCCTTCCAGCTTGCGCCAGCGGTGGATGTTCATGGGGTTCTCTAGCTCCTCCTCCAGAGCCTTGCAGCGAGTCCGCTCTCGCAGGAGCTCACGTTGGAGATGGTACACCTCACGCCTGCAGTGGCAAATTCAGAAAGAATATTAATGGTCCAAGCAACAAGAATCTTGTAGGTTTCTGCATGGAAGGATGACAGATCTTTCCATTAGCCTCTCTATCTATTTAAGCTATCAGTATCATCGGTCTTATTTGGACAAGTAACACTTCACTTCACTGATAATCATGCACTAAAAGGCAATGAAGTTTATGCCCATGCATGCATTCATGCAGCACAGCTGTATTTCTTGCATATGTGTGAGTGACCGGCAACCCCCACACATACACACACTCAATTTTACCCAGACCATCAAGCACATGCAACATACTGTACAAATTGAAGTAAAAATGGGGATATAAAGCATTTAAAAAAATCCTTTTTCAGATATTATTTTCTGATTTTACAAAAAAAGGCATTGAGAATTGGAATAAAAGTTTGACGATGTAGCCTTTACCAGTCAATGATCTTATGGAGTATATTAATAGGCCATCCTTGGCCATTACCAGCATGATAAAGATGGGGTCGTCACACTGTGATTCCCTTTATGAAACACTCTCTCAAACAGGCATTTATGAATGGGAATAAAAGTGAGATGACTCAAGCTTTACCAGTCAATAATGACCTTCTGGCTACTGTTAATGGGCTCCTTCTCGGTTCAACAAACTTTGATTCTTTTACTTAAACACAACCTCTCACACCTCAAATCATCCACGTTGGCCACGCTCTTGTTCAAGATGTTCTTCTCCCGGCGAAGTTTCTTGATCTCCAGCTTGAGCAGTCGGACGTCCTCCAGACGCTGGCGGTACTGCATCTCTCCCTTGGCCAGCGTGGACTGCTGGATCTTGATCTTCTCATACAGGAGTGCCAGCTCATCGTTGCGACGGACGAGCTGGGTGCCAAGGATGTCTCGCTCGCTAATAACCTTGGGGTGTTGGGTTGGAATAAAACATTGGTTAAGCCAGAAAAAAGACGAACAACCAACCCAACAAACTAACTAACTAACTAACAATTTTGAGGCCCTGGATTCACGACCCGGGCCAAATTTGATGAATATTACTTAGCAAATATTACTTAGCAAATATTACTTTGCAAATTTACTGACTAAACAAGGATCAAGCTTGGAACCAGCCATCACAAGCAACATAAATTACATCATATTTATTTATTTATTTATTTATTAAATTTCGTTAGCCAGGGTATTGCATAAATACATGTACTATTTGAAACTTGTAAACTATGTATTATTTTCAAAGCGAACAAAGAAAATTGGCAGGAGTGGGACTTGAACCCGTGACCTCCGGAATATCGTACTGGCACTCTACCAACTGAGCTATCTTGTACTATGGTGGCGGTCTTCCAAATTGTCAGTATCTTTGTTCGGTGGGGTGCTAGGCAGAAGTCATTAACCCAAGATTTAACCCAAGATACAACCTTTACGATACAACCTTTACGATGCAACCTGGGAAGCGACATTGTAGGGATTACTCAATGAGGATACAACTTTTGGGTTGGGTTCGAAGAAGCAAGTAAACAAAAAAGAATATAAATATATATTTATCGCCATGCTGAAGGGAGTTCTATAATTAGGAGGTTCTAAATCAGTTCAGACAGGAAAATGATTTGTTGATGGAAAAATTATCGTTTAGACACTTTCCAATGATACACTTTAAAAAGAAAAAAAAAGGAAGTCGTTTGGCAAGAAATTTAAATGTGCACTATGAGATATAATTGATCTCACATGTACGAACATGTTTTGTCAAAAACTGCACTTTAGTGTAATGATTTCTTTTTACTCAGTAAACCCAGTATGGAATTCCAGAATACAAATATTTTGCCGGAAAAATCTCTCATACAGATGACCCAAAAATCAAATGCTTAATAATGAAAAGGCTCTTTTTATCACTCTGCTCACATATATTGGATGCGAATAGGTCATACACCTCCATTACTGAATCCCAAGGCATAGCACAACAACGGCACACAGTACACGTCTCTTTCTTACTTTATGTTGAGAAGCATTGATAAGAGCACGCACGGAAAAAATGGGCGGCAGTTTCCACAAGCATCTCCTTTGATTCCAATCAAAGATGCCCACTCGATCGCCGCAAAAGAAATGAACCACTCTAAGATTTCAAAGTGTTCTCAATGATCTGTATCGCCGACGATATCGTCCTCTGACGCCCAGCTACATAGCCAAATATTACTGAACCTCTGGGTCAAGATTGGGTATTTACTTTACTCTCAATGGTGGGTTTCGACCCACGTCAGTCAAATGTATCTGCTAATTATAAAACTGGACTCGGCCGCATGTTTTCACAGGACTTCGGCGGTTTGTTTGGGAATGGCTAAATGTCATACTCGCAGACAAAGATCGGGCTTTTTTGCTTATTCACGGACAGGAAGGAATCAAAATTGCCGTATCCATGATCGTAGAAAAATAACGCGGTGAGCTTCTGTGCAGTAACGTGAACTGCCAAGTGTTGGACAAGGAATACAAACTTCTGCAACGAGAAACGTTATCAGCATGAGCACAGTGCAAGCAGCCGACATTAAAATAATATGACACTGTGTGTTATTCAAAACAACGTGTTGTTACAGGTACATGTTTGCAAAGTGCTATATCAGAATTAATACATGTAAATATGAAATTGAATCCGCATTTCCACATAAAAGGAGGTCACATTTACATGTATGCGAGAAAGTCAACGGTCAAACCAGTGTGACTATGACAATTCAGTTTGTTTTTTTCAGGAAATTAATACGCACTCAAGCGTCACTCGAGACTGGCTTTCCGAGGAAAGCTGCGTGGGCTTACGAGTGACTTTTTCCCCTCGATATCTGTAGCCTGTTGGTCAGTGGCCCAGAGTTTGAGAAAACACTTTTTGATGATAGAACAGTGCCTCGTTTTACCCAAGATTATCTCAATTTCAGACAAGGCACTCAAATTGTAAATTTGTGCAGTTTTCCTTTTCCCCAAGTTGGACGATTGATTTAATCCAGTTGTTTTGTAGAATGCAGGGACAAGGAAAAAAAAGGGGACATTTTTAAAATGCCCTTGGTATTTCTTTTAAATTAACTCTAAACAGCAACATGTATATAAACAAGCTACATGGTTCAAACATACGTGGTTCAAACATTTTAACAACTGATTTTTCGCTAACTGTCACAAATTGATTACTGTATGCCGGAATATTAGCAAGTACAAGAATTCAAGCCATACAGGGAACAGTGACCAATCACATAGTACATGTATCCATTCATTTGGGTCTTTGACTTCTATTGGGAAATGACTCCATTTACTTGTGCACAACAACTTCAGGCAATCAACTTGAAACTTAGTGCCATTAAACCACACTAAAAGTTTGGTTTTGAAACAATGGATGATCGTACCAGCATTCTACCAACTGAGCTATCTTGCTTGATGTTGGCAGTCTCTTAATTTTTACAATACCTTTTTTTTTGGCAGGATTTTGGTTTCTTTGATGAAGCAGACTCTGTTATCAAATCTCATTCAAGAAAATAAAAATCTTTCTCTGAACTTGTTAAGACCGGACTCGATGCTGTTTTCCAGTAAACAAAGTCTGTTCCACACATCAAAAGCAACACTGCTTGGTATCCCATGCCTTCCTCAAAGTGCTGTTTGGAAGATTTAATTTCCAATTCGATGTAACAAATCCAAATGGAGAGAGCGGCCCTTTGTCCTGGCGTAGAAATACTTCAAAACGGATTTCCGTGCTCAGATGAAACGCAGCTTGGCATTGCAATGTGCAAATCACGACCGGGCTTACGTATAACCGATACATCAATCAAACGTACTTGTGGGTAATCCAATCCACATTTGTGTGCACTTTCTTGTTCCTGACGTCCAGCGACGGAGTACATTTACTGAGGCGAGCATGATTAAATTGCAAACCCTGATGTCTCCAACAGCCATCGCCCCCAGACAAAATCTTGTCAAACACTGCGGATGTTGCGATTAATTCCGCTGTCAGGTACGAATGTACTTTTCCGCCTTGTTTTACGGCAAGTCCCCAAGTCATGATAGTGACTTCTGGCAGAAAGGAATTGCTTATCTTTTCAACAAAAAAAAAAAAAAAATTGGAATTCTTTTTTTGTTTGGGTGGGGGTACATTTTCTTGTGGGAAAGGAGAATTCAATTCAAAGGAAATTATTCAGTGATGCGGTGTACATCATTCAAAAACCCCGCAATCTTTAAGTATAGGAAAATCTGAATCTGTCCTCACACAAAAATAATGCCAGGCTTGACTGATATGAATTCAATTAAAAATGTAGAAATCCAAAATGAGTAAGCATATTCTCCAGGGAAAAAGAAGGAAAGCAATGGTTAATTTGGGCATTTTCAAAGGTTTAGAAAACTGACCTACTGTACATGTACATGTTCAGAATGCATATTGACATATAGAATTTCACCTGCTCAGGTTACAGCCAAGGAAACTTGACTACTTGAGGCAAATATATCTAAAGCATAACTCTGATTGTGCTTGGGTTAAAGGTGCATTCTTAGTAGTTCTGAACCATTTATAGAACCATATTGAAACTGGAGGATTCAGGACTGTTAGGGTTAAACACTGAAAACTTACAAATCCCGCAGTATATACATATTTGTTAGTTTTGTTTAAAACTGTATTTAGCACACTCATGCATGCAACACGCTGGGGATGTATGGCTTGCCGGGCTCAATTTTGGGGCAAAGTTTGAAATTCTGCTGTCAAATGAAACTACATACATACATGTACATTGTATGTTTCCTGTAAAAAAAATTAATAAATTCAAAGTCCAGATGAATTCAAAAGTTAAGCAAATGTTGACATTCTAATTCAAACAAGTTTCCAATATGAAAGGTATTGATCTATTCTGGTTGTTGAAATTTTTTTTTTTTAAAGAATTTGCTGTCAACTCACTGAATTGATCACACCTACATTTGTAGCTAATGGCTTCTGGAAATTACATAGACCTTGGTGGCATCTGTACAAATATTTACTAATGATGAATGCAACAACAATTTCATGAGACCGAACCACTGACTCATTGGGTGCGTTCGAGTTGCCTACCGGGATCGACTCGGGTGAAGGCGGATGGGTCAGCCACGAGAGCTGGGCTAATAGAACGCTCAAACGCCCTCCCCTGTTGATGTCACCTTGCAAGTGAGTCGGCCATGGAGGAATAAGAGACGCCGATTGTGTAGTTACGGACCCCCTCTTTATATTTGATCCATTTCGAGTCAAGGTTGTTTTTATCATTCCAAAATGAATTTATCAACCTAAAGTATACTCCTCTCAATTCTAATGACATCATTTTTTTTGTAATTCTGAACAGTTTCCTGTGGGAGAAAATGCAATTTTCTTACATGTTTTGCGGTTGGTGTCTTAAAAATCAGTGCGGTCTTCGCCATCTTTATTTTCATGTTGCGTTTTGTCATCTTCATTGTAATTTTACCCAAAACAATTTCCCACAAAAAATAAAAAACTTGTTGGTTTTTAATGTCACAATCTAGTTTGCCAAGTCCAATAACTTAAAAGTGGATTTTTGTTCTCTTATAAGAACAGTCCTTAACTACACAATCGCCATTGAGGTCAGCCATTTTTAATTCCCCGCTCCAGTAGAATTTGTGGGTAGTCAGACTTAACTACGCATGCATGTGACGTAATTCCAGCAGTGACCCTGCTCCGCGAGTAGTATCTGTGGTGGCTGACCCGAGTGAGCCCCGGGTATGACGTCAGACCTAATTGAACGGGACGGGGCTAACCCGAGTCGACCCAGGTGAGCTACTCGAACGCACCCATTACAGGAGCTGAATGGTGTAAATGTACAATATGTGAAGCCATTGCATCTGGTTATACTGCCTTGATGATTTAAATGTCATTCCTTGTTTTGGTCTCATTTTTCTTATGTATTCTTACCCCTTCCCACAGATTTTGTACATTGCCTGGGCTTATTAATAATAGTAAACACAGATAATAATGTTAATTTAGCCTGGGTAAAGTACTAAAACCATACATCCTGTCTTGACGATCCCGTGCCATAGACCCTTTTATTGATAGTGCGTAAACATGTAGCGGCGGGTATATATTGCACTGCATTGTGGGACACTTTGCGCTAAATTTTGCAAACAAAATCCCGCAGGCAGGCTACACATAAAAAACGTCTATGTGCACATAATTTACGTCATTCTATCATCTTTTTTTTATCAAGGGCCTGCTGCCTCTGATCGGGTTGCATGGAATTTTTAGATTTTAATTGACAGGGGGGGGGGGGGGGGGGGGCAACCTACACAATCGTCTTTTTATGAGGTAAAACTCTGCAGTCTGTCACAACAAAAATGCACACCAGTGATCAAAATTTACATCGCAATAAGTACATTTATTTCTGCGAGTCAACCCTTGCAATTTAATTTAAAGGCACAATATGACATATTCTAATAAAATGCACACTGTAGAACTTAAAAAAATTTTTTTTTTAAATAAACAATAAAATGGGGGTCCTGCTGACCAACAAGAAATAACAAATTTCAATGTTGACAAATAATCGCAATAATGTGCATTTTAGTAATATACACGATTAGAGCACTTCACTTTTAAAAGAATCGGATAAACTCCCAACGATTTTTGTTTAAAAAATGCACGGCCAGTCTCCCCTTACACCGTACAACAAACTGAGAAAATAGCTTCAAGTATTAAACAATTCCTTTCCACTTGACCGGGAGAAAGAAAAAAAGATGACAAAAGTATACTTTCAGGGTAACAGTAAGTTCAATCCTATTCACATCGACAGGATCACATAGACATTATGACGCAGGTGGTAGGAATTTCAATGTGACTTTCTATTTAAAAAGTACACCTCAGTGCATTGGGTTGATGACTTCCAAAGCCAAGGTTCTGCCTGTGGTCTAAAAGTGACAGCCAAAATTGGCGACAGGCATGATTTTTTAAATCAAGATCAGTAAATTTCATTACCTTTTCCCATTTTCCCAAGTTAAGACAACAATAGACTCCTCATGGGTCACTAATACCAAAATAATTTAAGTTTTTGAAACAAGTGTTATTACCAGGGCTAGTTTATCAAATGAAGGGTTGCCCGTTGGCCTGGGGCGACCTTAAAACCACCCGGCCAACCAAACGCCCAGATGGCAATCTATGATGTAAATATAGCTACATATTAGTATACAAGCAGATCTGACAGATCATTCAATAATTTGTAGAAAGGTTTGCAAACAATAAAACCTAGTTAATAGTTGCTGAGCCACTCCATTCAATACTTAAACTGCCCTTCTTTTTCTAACTACTAGTCATGGTCATAGGAATTGTCAAACTTTTCAACCACAAACCAGTTCGGTACTTCTACTGAAAGTGAAATATGACCAAAAAAACCTTCAAAACAATGAATCAATTTTTCGCTGAAATCACCCAATCTCCATTAAAAAAACACACGACGACTTGCAATTCTCGATGTTTGGAATGTCATCCGAGCCGCAAACACGAGACGAACGCGCAGATAAATCACGCTACGCATCGCCCAGGCTAGAATCAGCTGCTGAGAGTGTCCGGAGGATGGAAGCTGGCTAATGTGGTCCCGGGAAATGCTCGGGATAATTGTTTCTGGGTTGCAGCGAGGCAGGTTATTAATTTAACATCCGATCCCGATGCTGCGTTGGTCGGTGCAGATATGCTCAACTAACTAGTACCGTTATACTTCACAGGCCCAGATGAAATTCTGGAAATATAACTCTGTGATGAGAGATGTTCTCTTTCAGTTTCTGCCTTAAAGGTGTGTTATTCCTGCTTTTGGAGGAAATGGCAACAAAGTACATTGGAGGGACAGGCACATTTGTGACTGGATCCTGCGAAATGAGTCTAACAGGCTTTTTTTTTTTTTACTTGTAAGTCTTTTGCAAGCTCAACTCTTCACTTTGATACATAAAATCATTCAGTTTTGCATGCTGAACTAAGCTTTACTATTGATTTTTACTAAATAAGTCTTGCGTTACAGAGCTGTCACTCAAACGTTGAGCTCTGCGACTTGTCGGGCTGGGCCAAGCATTATCAGCAAACAAAAGGGAAACTTTTCTTAAGTCTTGGAACTTTCCACCGATCCCAGTTTTTCCATGTTATTATGGACCTTGCATTTTGTTGCATGGCATTTATAAATTTACAATTGTGCGTGGAAGCAAAAGCACTGAATTACTGTAAAAAACAACAGCAATTTATACCTTGAAATGTCATTATTAACTCCTTGAGTACGGTTATTCATAGTGAGGCGCCGGGGTGCCATGTCGGCTTTGACAACAGGTCAATTAACTGCCTAATTTTTGTTATTAATTAATAAAGAGTTGCGATCCAAAAGTTAATAGTAAGTAGGCCTAAGTGGATCTACCCAGCCGAATGACTGACAAGCTAACTTTAATGGATCCATCCATACCCTAGGATATAGCCAAGTGGCAGTAAGGGTACATTCGTCAGAATCCCATGTCAGCATCGTGGATCCACAAATTAATTTCACGAGGACTCTTTCTCATCGCCTGAATTCTTTTAATCCCCAGCGGTAATTTGGCATGCTGAAAAGTGCAAAAAGATTACTGGTGCATTTAAATTCCACGTATGTGCGGTAATGGAAGTTGGGGTCGAGGGAACGTTTCTTGTTTAATGGAGAGTATTTTATTCGTGATGGGAATTAAGCTAAACAACCACTGAGCAGAGTCATTCCTGAACAGTTACGCAGACAGAATTCAAGTTGAATGAATGCTGGCAGTTAATTATGCAACCCATGAAGATTAATAACAGTTACAATTATTCAAATTACATGTACGTGAACCTGTACATGCAGTTCAATGTACATCTGCAGTTCTGCAGTGTCTCAGTCACTAACTTACCCAACAAATTATGGTGCAACTTACACACTCGTTTTAGGTTTGCGTAAGCTGTCCGGACAAACACTGAAATGATGATTTAACTAGCTGAGCGTATCGCAGAGGCATTGCTCATGTTATTTATTAAATTCACTAGATTATTTCAGAAGGTTTTCTCGTGAGGTACGTGTATTTCCCAAAGTTGGCACAAATTTGTAAGGAACGAAGGGTGTGAAAAGTTTCGAAATGGCGCCATGACCGTTCCATGAATTGTTATTGTTATACCCAAACAGTCAACATAAAAGCAGCATTCAACCTCATCCGAAATGTAAATAAAAATGGATCACTATTTATGTGGCGTAAATTCTACTTAATAGCACAAGATACACACTGTTTCGTCATTATTTGGTTATTTTATTTTATTTTATTTTATTATTATTTTTTTTGGGGGGGGGGGCGAAATGCATTAAGTTGTGTCGATCAATTTGACATGGATGTGTGCCAATGCATAGCCCTGCATTCTGGTCCCTCAAAGAAGGAGTGCCTTGGGGACATGGCAAGGCATGATAATTAGACCACAAAGAGCAGATATCAATCAGACCCAGCCACTCTGCCTGACTGTCACTTCCCCCGGCCCCCCTCCCTTTGTAGCCGGCACAAAACCGAGCACCCCGCTCTGGATAAAACAAGATGCAGATGACACTGCCCAGGAATAAATTGCTTGAGCGGCCGATTAGCTCAGCTCCTATTTCTCCACGATAACAACGCTTTCTTTTTCTTCAGTGGGATGCTACATTTACACAATTACTGATTCTGTTGGTCACCCCATCGGTAAAGGTCAGCCTTGTTAACAGAACCGCAAGTCAACAAAATTAGGTAAGCCAAGAACTTGGCGCAAATTATAAAGTGAATATTTTGCGGTTGGCAGAGCTCAGCTGAACTCACAGAACCGCAAACTTGAGACGGTAAATGCGTAAAAGTAAAGTGGTCCTTTCTGGGAAGCCCGGCCCGGTGATTTACACACTTGTATTAGATAACACAGGAGGTCTTAGACACCTGTGCCCCTTCTGATACTGACACATGTGTAACAATTTGAAAAGAATCAATCAAAACGGACAATTTTGCCAGCTCAGAGCAACAGAAATGCATGTCTGATTTTGTTATTCCTTGAAGCCGCAGAGTGCAACATGATGGTATACATAGGCTGTTTGTTGTACATGGATATCAAGATCTTTGAAAACCCATGTATGCACTAATGGAGATTTTTTTTTAAAGGTACTGTACATGATTGGTCATTGTTGCAATTTTAAGAAATGGGCGGATTTGGGGGTTAGTATTTTATGGGAAATATCGTTCCACTGACCTGTTCAAAGTTTTACGTTGTTGGATTGCGAAAAAGAACGTTTTCAACCGTCGGGCGGATGATAGCCTTTAGTCAAGGCGCGCGTGGCTACCTGGGCGTGTGACGCGCCCCGAATGCCAGCATGTCTGGGGCGCGCCACTAGTCCGGGTAGCCATGCGCGCCTTGACTAAAGGCTACAGGGCAGTTTTCCAACGATTTCCAGCTGGAAATCGTTGGGAAAACGATACAAATTTCCACTTTTCTTGAAAACGACAGCACACCTGGTGCCATCATTTCACAGGATGATTGAGACTACTATTAACTTACAGTCTAGTAAGGTATTTCGTAATAATTCAGTAAAAATTGGAGGATTACCAATCGTGTACACTACGTTTAATGGCCACAAAGTAAATATCAGGTTTGGGAAGAGGTACATGTGTAATTGAGGATCAAACAACTGAATAATTTAACCTGCATTATGATCAGGCTGGGAAGGAATGGTCAACCATGGAGGAATGGGTCAACACATGTACAGTGGATCTAATGTACAATTGTTTAATATCAATTCATTCCGCAGAAGTGGCGTGAATAACAAAATTGCTATAAAGTGATTTTCTTGTTCAATATATCAATTCAAAACAATTTCCAGCTTTAAAGCCAATGGTTTTTGTATCGGTATTCATAAGGCAAAACTGACTGGCAGAAAGTTTTCACTTTTAATTGTCAGGTATTTGTGCATTTTCCACACTCCGAAACCAATCAAAATTTCAATTTGTTCACCCTCCTATGCAAACATACATTCTGAGCCATGTTGTTGTATGGGTCAAAATCAGTCACGGTGATTGTTTTTGACCCTCCTGCCATAGTACAAAACCACATGTAATCTGATCATGTCTGTGTAAAAGTATAGCAGGGGAGGTGGAAGGAAATTTTGACTGATTTTGACCTTTTAAACAGTAGGAGGGTTTTAAATGAATGTTCTCCACTTCATTTCAGATTTGTACAATCAAAAGGCAATTTGTTTCTCAAGCCGATAATGAAATTAAATAAAAAAATAAATATGGTTCGATTTCTCCGAATCTACAGCTCAATATTTCAATTAAGCAAAAATGTCTGGTTCTTCATTCTCAGTTGACAAAAATTACATGACAAACACAGCAAAAAAGGTTTTCAGACACTGTTCAGGTAGATGAAATGGAATTCAAAATTTTCACAAATGGCAATTTTTTAAAAATGGAAAACAAGAAAAGTACAACAACACCAGCCTGACCGCTAAAATATCATCGCATTGTGAACCGCTTCCAAGCCTTCCTGTTTGTGTCCAAATCCGAAAATTAGACCTCAATTGCCCAACTTAGGCCAACGCAAATATGTACACACTCACCAAAAGCCCACATTAACAAAATAAATCAATTTTTCCCGCAATCTATCACCATCGTTCCGCGCAAAGCGGACGGTGTTTTGCAACTTCGCAACAATTTGTCACGTCGGCGCAAACACAGCCAGGCCTCAAATAACGCTCACCCGTGTCCGAGGACGGGTAAATTTATGTCAGCTCGGGTGGAGGTCCCAACTTTTGCGGCCAAATGGAGGCTAGTGTGACAAATACAGGGATCAATAGATTCACTTACTGGTCAGCTGTGTCCACAGACTGATAGAAAAAACATATTTTTGTGTTGACCGATTGGTTTGTGTGATATCAAGAAAGCACTTTAGGGGCAAACAATAAAGCCGGACTGACAAAACAAACATGACAGGGAATACTACCTCACAAGGTATCTGGGTGAATGGGGGGGGGGGGGGATGGGCTCAAACAACAAAACAGGGTCTTCCTATACGCTGTACGAAACTCAAGGATTTGAAAAATACAGAGCAGGATTTCTGCTGCAAAAGGGAAAAATGCTAACCTGACAAATCTTATGTGTAATGTTTACTTCCTTTTGACTGGCAGATTTTGTTTTTGCTTCGGTTGCCAAGCAAACATCTTCCATTTAGCAATTTAAAGCAAAAACTTCTTCCCTTGTAAGATGTCTGCTGGCAAAGTTGTGATTGCTTACTAGAGTGTCTTTTACCTTAAAAGCTAGAGAAATATGAGAACTAGAAATTGGCTCTGCTTGAAAACAATTACAATTCAACTTTCTTGGTAAATTTAGATTTTCTCTGATAAATCTCTAATGAGGACTAAGACATTTGATCATATTGAGACCTCTGGTAAAAATTTGAATGTTAAAATATGAAGGTTGTTAAAGGGACCCTTTTAACCCCCCGACTTTTCAAGACAACACCGTGGTACAAATTTTGTTAAATACCTGTGCCATAAAATCAAATTTGAGGAGAGAAGTCGAAGAGGTGAGGGTTTTCTTAGAGGACAACCTGTCCCTCATTGTATGATGAGTCACGTACATGTACCATCACTCAATTCATACACATTTGCGTAGTGAGACGGTCAACATTTGCTCATGCAGTTGCTTTCAGGGGCCGAAATTTTTCTTGATTACAACTGGTCCCTTTTTTTTTTACTGTTTTGTGAGTAATAACAATCTTTGTTGCGATACAAAACATTTAGTTCAATTCTGAACACGGTCACAGGAAATTTGGGGGGGGGTGGGGGATAGAAAAAAAAACAGTCCAGTATTGATACAGACGATATTAATGGCACGGCAAATAATGCGGTCGGTTGCATTAACAGCCAGCAAATTGTCAAAGGGGGGACGATTTGAAATGGAGTATGGATCACGGATAGAGTTATCTGAAGATATACAAATGTACGAGCGGGGATGAAACGGTCGGGTTTGCAGCTTTGCATGCTGATGCCTCGTTAGTATTTGCGTTGTCATTCTCGAGGAAAAACAAGTGCTGCTGCGCTGCCCTTTGAAATAGCCAAGTTTGTTTTGCCCGAGCATTTGGAGCATGTCATGCATGTACGTGCAAGTTGTCATCGTTTTAGCTTTAACCGCTGCGCTAAGTATCAAATGTACCGTGTACATTTCTAGTGGCCGTGAATATTTTAAGATGGAAATATATCTGGATTTTGTTGTCAAAGGACAACACAATACAGCTTCAACATGATTTTTGATGAAGATAAACATTTTGACAAGGAGAAAAGAAAAGTCAATTAAATAACTGGAAATAAAAATACTGGTAATAATAAAAACTATCTACATTAAATCTGAGTCTTAAGCTTGGAAAATATACAGAAATAAATACTAAGACTTGTTTTCTCAAAAGCTTTTCATTCGTATTGCCTTACTCAAAAACATCCCCGTCATTGCACCGACCATCATAGTTTTTTATCAAAAGTACAGGATCTCTTCCCTGTAATTGCTAGGTACGATGAAATATAACATCTCCAGAGAACTATTTAGCTTCTGTGATCAATTCTAATTTTGGCAAGATAGTCAATTCTGTACACGTATATTTGTCATACACAAGGGAGTCTTCTCCAGTTGAGCTACTGTTATTGTAGAAACGAAAAGAAAAACAGCGAAAGAAAAAAACCAAAAAAACTGCTGACTATCTGGTCAATGCACCTAATAGTTTAAATACAGTTCAAATGAAATCCAGGTCAGTATACTCAAACTTTGTCAGGTAACAAAACCAGAACAATAACTGGAAAGAAAAAACTCGTGCTTTTTACATATGCATCCATGTCAATTTTTGAGTTTTGCTTTTTGAAAATTAACTATTCTGAAAAATAAGGTGACCGTGAAAGGTCTGCTGGACAGTTGATCAATTATGAGACCCGCTACTATTCTTTAAGCTGATATGTCCGTGCTGACTTTCAACCAATGGATTATGCCCTTCTAATGCATTATGGGAGAAAACTGAACAAATAAAGGACTTACTATACTGCACATTTTGTTTGGCGGCCCGAAATATATTGTTTTCTTATACGTTATAAGCGTCATGCTTCTAATACAAATATTTAAAACTTGTTAAAAGTGCTACTTATAATGGGATGTTTTATTGAAAAGCTCATAACTTATCCATTGCAAACAAATAAGTACAGGTAATTTGATTTTAAAAGTGAAAATTGCCTGTTTTTGTTTTAAGGTTTTAAGGTGTGTTCTGAAATTTTGTTTTGCTAAAGAGATCTGGTTTAGGGAGGATTTTTACTATTTATACATGTATATACATCTATGCATTTTTCAGATATCCTAATTCCTTGGATTATGCATCAATATGGCCGAATGGATTTTGATTGTGGAATTTATTTCTTGGTGTATATTTCCCAAATGATTTTGTCTTTAAATTTTAAATCTCTCTTGCCCCAGTGATGCTATTATTCTTGTTTTGGACTACATGTAGTTTTCAACCCTATACATTTCTTTCATTTTTCAGTCTCTAACCAATTACGCCTACTTTTGCTTTTTTAAAGTTAATGTTTTGCAAAATACACATTTATTTAACTCGCATGCCTTGATTTGAAGAAAAAAATCTTGCATATTACCGGTATGTGGAATCGATTACGTTCATTGTCCATAATGTTCCTATGCATGTATGTGGAGCCAGCTCTGCACGTTTTCCACACAATAATAAATACAGAAAGAAGACTGTAATGTGCTCAGACAAGACCAAAGTTCTTACTTTAAAGGCAGTGTACATGATTGGTCATTGTTGCAATTTTCAGTAATGGGCGGATTTGGGGTCAGTATTTTATAGGAAATATCGTTCCACTGACCTGTTCAAAGTTTTGCGTTGTTAGATGGCGAAAAAACCAAGAGAAAACGGCACTCGTTTTCAACCGGCGGGCGGATGATAGCTTTTAGTCAAGGCGCGCGTGGCTATGTGGGCGCGTGACGCGCCCCGGATATGCCATGGCGCCATCATGTCCGGGGCGCGCCACTTGTCCGGGTAGCCACGCGCACCTTGACTAAAGGCTACAGGGCAGTTTTCCAACGATTTCCAGCTGGAAATCGTTGGAAAACAATATACATTTCCACTTTTCTTGACAACGATAGCACACCTGGTGCCATAATTTCACAGGATGATTGAGACTACTATTAACTCACAGTCTAGTAAGGTAATTCGTAATAATTCAGCACACATTCTTTTGGAGGATTACCAATCGTGTAACACTACATTTAACCCCTTGTGTTCGGCTGTTATTAATGGGGTGCTGGTATGCCAAGACGGGCTTGAGCAGCCAAGCATTATGCAAACAATAGGCAAACAATGGATTGAGTACATGCAGGAATGCGTGTATAGACAACAACCGGCCAGATTGTCTTTTTCAAACTGCAACCATCATCCGTACTCAAGAGGTTAACCAGTCCCCTAACTGCCCAAAACCACCCTGGAATCTCAACTGGCTACCACGGATGTTTCACAGACAGTACTGGAATTCTGAAAAAAAGTTTCAGCAAGAACAAACATGACATTTTTTTATAAGTCTACACATGGATGTATCTTAAGAATCGTCCTGATAAAATAATACTTTTGAAAGAAAAATATCAAGAAATTCCCTGAAGTGATTCCTACATGTTGTTATCTAACGACTTGTATGATTGAGCATCGAGGTCACCGACCTACTCTTTTCCTTCAAATTGTGGACAGAATTCACGAACAGATGTACCAACGGATAATCCCATAAGGAGATAATCGAGATGTTATCACAGCAAGTTTCAGGCTGTTGAGTTTATTTGCAAAGTGGCTTAAGCAGGCAGCTAAAGGTGAAGACGTGCTACAGGGAAGCACTTAGTGTGAACGCTAATTTTTTTTGGAAAATTCATCTATGATGCAAGATATTGTACTGAAGTTTGTGAGAGGATTGTATAAGACCAAGCACAGTGAGTACATCCAATTAACCTTTCCCTGCCCAGTTGGTTGCTTCAGGTACAGAGATTATAAGCGCTATATTTCCGGCGGCTGTTTGAACTAAGTGAATGCAATGTGCCAATAATGACAGCTACATGCTTGATGGCCATATACAATAATTTTTTAACGTGTAAACATCCGCGGCTGGCGGCCGGCAACAGCAGGGCTAGATTTCAAATGAATATCCAATGAGGACCAAAGTGGTAAAAACCTCACCTAGTCTTGCCCTGAGTTCGCAAGCCAAGCTTCGGGCAATTCTAGGTCCTTCATTTGCCGGTGACCTCAGCCACGGTGAGCGCCGGGAATTCGATCACACAACCGGTGCGAGTCCGGTTACGTTTTAAGCTCTCGGGTTCGGCTATTTGATCCACACACCACAATCAAAGAGAATATGTGACCAATTAGTGTCACCTCGTGAAGAGCTTAGAAAACACAAAAGATACAAATTACGGTCCCTGCAATTTTGGGTCCAAATCGCAGTCTCAAGGTCACTTTAAGAATCCGATTACCTAAACTGGGAGTTTCGGATTACCCATGATGATATTGCTCCTGATCATAATACCTGATCCCACTATGGAAATTTTCCACCTGTCATGCAGGAGAAAAATCTGAGGATGACACATTTAAAATAAGCCCAAGGGACTTTAGAGATGGTGTTCATCAGGATGGAAAAAGGATCGTGAATAGACAAATGTCACATGTGTGAATTAAAGTTGCATGTATGATCAGCCAAACAATGTATTCTGTTCTGTCAATTCATTGATTAGTGCACAGCTATACCCATACTTATATTTTTGTATCGCTATACATGTGAGGACATTCCTTTGTTTCCCTTTGATATAACCCATCCCCATAGACTAAGCACTAGTTTGCCTGTCCTCACATTTTCCCGAACAAAGAAAAAAAATGCGAGGACAGTATTGTTCCCTTTGTTATACCCTCTTTTCTGTCCTCACTTTTAATGCGATACAATGACAGCAGCTCCTGTAGACAAATTTCACATAAGTCCCATCTGAGCACTTCTAGGTTGAAAGTGAGGCTCTGAGTGTACAGGGTGCTATTTAACAAATCCATTCGTGTATTCATAGATCACGGCAAATGACAGCGTAGCACACGGACAGCATGGTCAGGCGGTACCGGTTCATCACGACGAAAATCGTCCAAATTCATTCTGAACTGACATGATTTTTCAACTACTTCACAGAACAATGATTCTTCATAAGCTGTATTTGTGCAATTCTACCATGTCTATCACAACAGGTTAACCCCTTGAGTACGGAGGACGCCAAATGGCACAAAAAATATTGCCACCAGGCCGGATGACGTCTACACACGCCATTTTCAATCCATTGTTGGATAATTGTGTTCGTTACGCTTTGCTGCACACGCCTCGTGTCCGTTACGCTTGGCTGCAAAGCCAACATGGCATCCCAGCGCCTCACTATGAAAACCGTACTCAAGGGGTTAATTATCAATATAACTTTAGAAACATTTTTAAAAATACAACAAATTTTGATTAGCTCAACGATTTTGAATCAATTCACTTTGATTCAGACAGGGAGTCTGGACTGTACTGTCTCAAATTTTTTCTCAAGTACTCTTACAACAACAAAACTGCTATGGAGTAGGTCTATATCGAATATGATGTCACTCTTTGGGGTAACTGTGATGGCACCATGTTGTGCCGATATTATGATGTACCTGTCCCGCAATATGGTGGCCAACACAGACGCGGGGTTACTGCTATGGCAACAACGGGTACTTGATATAGTCAATAAAATCCTGAGCCACTTAATTTCTTTGTCTCAGTTCCCTGGATGAGAATAAGAGCCTTTTCAAATTCACAGTTGACATACATGCAGCTGAGGTTGAGGGATCAACGGACAAGTTTAAAGTGAAAATGAAAACAGAATCTGTACAAAGGACAAAAAAAAAAAATTGACTCAGGATTTGTTAGGCTCGGCAGAAGACTTTCAAAGCTGAGGCTATTGAGGCTTAACAGGTTTCACAGGGGCAATTTACAGGTCCATGAACTCATATCATACATGAACATACCTCTTGATTCTGACAAGAGTTCACGTCAATCTGGGTTAAAGATATTTCAGCTGAAGAATAGTAGAGGGTTTGCTTTACACAATAAAGCAGATAAACAGATAACAATGTAGCTATTCAATATGCCGATTGCTTGATCATGACTGTGAAGGAGCTAGCAATTGATATGCATATGAGGTTTTTGAGTGCCATAAACATGCACGGCTTAGCCTTGCCCTGAGGTAGCTGATGACAAGATAAAGATTGAAATCGATCGGCAGGCATATACAAAATGTAACAGATGGCATTTAGGCATGACCGCCTATCATGCCAAACGACAACTGGCGCCCAATGAAAAAACAACTTTGCGCAAGCAGTACTATTAAAACAACAGGGAATGTAATCACGCTTTCTAATCAGGCCTCGAAATAGTACTAGCCCGGCGTACAAATTCCAGCGAAAAATGCTCCGGGCTACCTAAACTTGGTTCCTTGGTTGCCCGGTGGGCTAGTGAAAAATTCAGTAACCTACCATGGAAATAGCTGGATTAGCAGTTTTTGCGAATTAAAATTTCTCATAAGATCATGCAGAACGACGGCCGATGCTCGACACAAAACTGTGCAGTGACGCCGGAAATTATACCACCATAACATGCACATCGTTCTTATCCGATCCGTTCTTTGGGCAAACACGCTGGCGCAATCTTACCCCCAGTCAGTCTGCAGTTTCTTTCAATGGTTTTGCGCGATAAGGATAGTTTGGGAAACGAGGTTGCTGCAGTTTTGTGTGGAGATTAGTACGTGTAGTTCGGTACAGTTTTACGTGTGGGCGCAGACGTTCACACACCCCATACACTTTACGGTACATAGATACTGTAGCGCGGCTTCGGCGCGCTACATACAGCACACTGTATTCCGTGTTTGTTATGCCGACATGAACTATATGCTCCAGGATGACACGATCATGCCTGTGCTGGTGATGCGTGTACAATGAACAAATGTATGTATAAAATGTCAAAAGTACCGTCGAATTTCACCGTTCGAAAACGGCTGAAACATATGCCATGGTTGAAACAGGAGGATCGGTCGAAGGAGATCATCCTTTATTGTGCTCTTTGCAGATCACAAGAAGCTGAAATTAAAGCTGTGCGGAATTTTCGTCTACTTTCGTTTCTATTTTTTTTTACTTGGCCTCATTGTGTACAAATCTGCAACTGGGAAATTATTTGTTTTTGAATCCAACATACCCTGTGCAAGAACCAGAACGATGTGCAATTTGTGTATTTTTTAATAACACGAATAACACATTGCTTTAATATCTTCAGCATATCTATCAATCAATATTAAAAGTCATAATAAAACTATTCATGTAATAACATTGAGCTTGTTGCGTTTTGTTTGTTTTTTGCTAGTCATTTTTATCATATTGCTAATAAAATAACAATATGATTAGCAAAATTTGTTAATCAATTTTTTTCCTTATTTCCATCACATTACTAATACCTGTTAAAATTTTGATCAAAATAATGCTTTCGGTAATAATAAATAAAACTTGACAGTACATGCCTCTTAAGTCATTTACCATCAGCCTTTTATTTTCCAAAATATCAACTTCTTTATTGGTGAGCTAAACATATAGGGGTTTTCTTATTTTTTATATACGGGCTAGTAAAAGCTTCAGTTAACTAGCCCAGTGGGCTAGCCAGGAAAAAAAGTTAGCGCAAGGCCTGCTAATGTATGCAAAGACGAAGTATCTATAACTGCGCAAACGTCACAAGAAATGTCAAGGAGCTTGTGTAATTTTGCAGCTACGAGCAAGGCGTTAGTCAAATTAACTGAAATTTCGTATGTATATAATAAATGACCTGTTGTAGCTAGGGAGGTTGTCATAATTTGTGTAGATAACAGGTAAGTTACAGTAAGGGTCTGACTGATTCTGAAGAGTTAACACCAAACGTACTTGCTGGATTCACATGGATGAAGTACTTTAAAGTAAAGTGAATTTGCTAAAGTGCCAGCACAGAAAAACTGACTCTCTAGAGGTATGGGTACCGAGCCTGACAACATTCCAATGGAGAGGTGAGTAGGTCTCGCCAAAGTGGCAGTTACCACGTCTGAGTATATAGGTCTGAAAACTTGAATAATATATGATATATTCATCTTATTTTACATCTGGGCACAGGGAAACTGATGGGTGGAATGGTCAACAGCTCTACCAACGCTGTTGATAACCCTTTACCCGGAATGACTTCAAGCTTTGTAACAGGCTAATTCCATAAACAAATATCTATATATAGAGAGTACCACAGTATGATGTCAGTTAACATCAGATCTAGTTCTAAATGAACGTGGCTGCTGAGTGCCTGGAAACATTGATTATATTTGTTTAATGCATTACGAATCTGAAATGATTCCTTTGTAGATCATTACTCAGCAACATCATCACTTCAGTACTACAACAAATACTCATGAACACATACCTGATCGAGTTCCTTCTTCTGGCGTAGACGCTCAGCATCTGCCTCTGAGATGATCTTGAGGAGTTTGCGTTCCTCTGCCTCCTGGGCCTCGATGTAGGCTTTGCTCTCAGTGGCTTGCTGCTTCATGCGCTGCAGTTCCCCCTTCAGGGCTTCCTTCTCTTTCTCAACCCTAAGGAAGATCGGACAAGAATATCATAACCATACGGCATGTAATAAGGTTGATTTATTCAAGACACAGGTTGATTCCTAACCTACTCTTGAGGCAATTTATAAGAAAGTTTATTCACCATACAAAACCATACAGTGAGTCACTGAGTGTACAGCAGGTATACCATACAAAACCTGACAGCTGTCTGGTTTTGTATGGTCAAAAGACTTGCCTGTACTGAACTATGTAAGGTGATGAATGAAAATCAACTTGACCTCTGTGTGGCACTGTAAGGTTTTGTATGGTTGTACAGGCTGTCTGCTGGCAGGTACATGTACAAGGTTTTGTATGGTGAACCAACTCCATTGTGTACTGGGGAACATTGATGAATAGGCCTATACCATTTTAGAATTAGGGTGGTTTCTCTTCATACATTATATATAACTCACCATAGCCCCAAGTAGTCTGTTGATAAGCCACAATGAAGTATATTCACCACACAAAACCATTTGGCATACATTGTACACCACAGTGAAGCATGTTTACCATACAAAACCATTTGGCATACACTGTGCACCACAGTGAAGCATGTTTACCATACAAAACCATGCGTATGGTTTTGCCATGTCAATAAGCTTGCTATAGCATTACACTGTATGGTTTTGTGTTAATGCCATGATCAAATTTGGATATGAAAATTTTGTAAGGTTTTGTCTGGTGAAATAGTAGGAGGGTTAACCCAACGACGGCCATAGCCGCAGTTTGAAAAAGACCACCTGGCCGGTTGTCATCTATATGTGCATTCCTGCATGTATTCAATCCATTCTTTGTCTATTGTTTGCATTATGCTTGACCGCACAAACCCATATTGACCTACCAGCACAAATTAATAACAGCTGGACAGAATGGGTTAAAGGATCAAGGTCTTTAGGTCAGCAACCAAGACCGGTTGGCCCACTGATATATCTAATGTTGATGGTCCTGGATGTTATTCCTTCTCACATTCTTTTCGGTTCAAACAAGTCTGTCAAAGCGATGGCTCTGTGAACCCTGTAAAACCCTGTGTTAAGTCTTGAATGCTGCCCTCACTTGATGTTGCAATCAACATTATGCTCTGTCAACCTTCAGCAGAAAACCAGAGGCTGGAACAGTAAAGTGTAGTCCAAGGGGCTCAAATCAAATTTTTTGCATTCTAAGTTTAATCAGAGCATGCTAATCATACTGGTAACCAAAATCTAAACTTACAAGAATTTCTTGGGCAGATTTAAAGTACTTTCAGCATTTTCAATTCTCAAAAATAATGGCGGGTTACCAGCATGAATAACGTACTAATTCAGAATTAGAAATACGACGAGCGTGCATGGGCAGTTGGCAATGACTGGCCGCGAGCCTGGACTGGCTGCAGCGGGTCGTACCTTTGGTGGTCAAGGTGTTCCTTGACCAGTGCAGCCTCCTTGGCCGTAATCTCCTCCTTCAACTGGTCAATCTGGTGGTTCATGATCTTCAACTTCCGTTTCATCTCTGTGATCTCATCCTAGTTAGTGAGTAATTGGAAAACCTTCGTCATTTTTAACTCTTGAAAATTCTAGACTTTATTTTTTTGATCCACACACCCCAAAGTTAAATAAACACCAGCAGCTGGCAAACTACTGATCTGATCGCAGACTTGGTATGCTTCGAAATTAAGGACAAGATCACTTCGGCACAGCTCCCCAGAAAATGTTGAATACCTCATGTGCAGGCGTTTGGCTGTTAAGCAGCAATGATACACAAAAACTGTGGACCCACTTTTTGCTAGAGGTACAATACCAAAAACACATAAAATGATATTTGAAGTTGTGCTAACTGGGCCCAATTTCATAGCGCTGCTTAACAGTAAGCAGAAAAGTTGTGCTTACTATAGCAGGAAAATTTGCTTAAGCATTAGCGTATTTTATGGCAAGCGTGCTGATGCTTGCGCGTACATGGAGATTTATATTGTTGCATCACTAATTTATGCAAATCCTGCTTCCGAAGTTAGCGGGCTCTTCGCTGTGCTTACTGCTTAATACAGTCTCTATGAAATGGGTGAGGGTTCCGTTAGCAGAAAATCGTGTGTTAAGCAGCGCTATGAACTTGGGCCCTGGTAGCTAGCTAATTAGCCGAATGTGCACATGTAAGTCATCCTCAGAATTTTACTTGGATATTTGCTGAAAGACCAGGATTTGAAACTAATCACACCATGTCGGTCACATCAGTAGCACGCCCCTACCAGTTAAGGATCGAGAATATAATTTATTTTTAAACTAGTCTTGAATCCAGACTGCAATTACGGTTAAATGACCTAAACTTTGTATTTATAAACCGGCCATAAGTGTACCTGTGATTCTATGAGGTTCTTGCTGTACAGGTTCCTATCGCTCCGTACCGCCTCGTACAGATTCTGCTGCTGTTTCAGCTTAGTCTCCGCCTCAGCGATCTTTTTCTTGTAGTCAAAGATCTGCATCTCCCGCACTTTGACATCTTCCATGTGCTGAAGCACCTGATACAAAATAAATTATGACAAAAGCTATTAATTAATTGTTTTCTCGTTAATCAAACTGAGGATCAAAATAAAAGTCTGTCATCAGGCTTAGACGATTAAAAACATCAACCCACCTTACAAAGATAACTTAGAAAATTCCAGGAAATTTTCCAGAAACGGGGAACAGAAAAACAATTTGGTGATCAACCTCTCTGCAATGTCAGGTATGTACTGTTCATTCATAAATTTACTAACCCCAAACTGAACTGAACTTCAACAATTTCGTACAAAATGCAGCAGGTATTTTGCCAGGACCCTGTAGTATCCAACAGTATCCAGCAACTACCGAAGTGTGAAGCCTACTAAATCCAACTAGATCCAACAACTACTACAAAAGATCTGTTAAGATTGTTGGATCTTGTTGGATTCAGCGGGGTGAGGGATTAAAAAGAAGTGCCACTGAATTAATGCACAGTGTTGGATTTTGGAGGATTCAGGAAGATTTCTCTAAAAATGAGGGTGTTAAGGTGGATTTGGTTTTCCGTCCCTCCCTGATTCCGTGGGTTTTCTCCAGAATTGTTCTCTGGGGTTTTCCTCCAACAATTAAACTGTAATTGCCTTCCTGATCATCTACCGAGGGCTACCCCAGCTGGATGTCAAATAAATACTAAATAAATAAATAAATAAAAAAGCAACAAATAAAGTGCTAACCAAAAGTACTCCTTACCTTCTGAGTGAGGTCACTCGCCTCATTGATGTACCGATCACGCTCTTTCTCCAGCTGGTAGATGATCTTACGCTGCTTCTGAGCCTCGTCCTTGTAGTTCTGAATCTCCTGCTCCAGGTTCTTCTTGGACTGTTCGTGTAGCTTGACCAAGTTAAGCTGCTTCTGGGTGGCGTTGGCCGCCTTCAACAGGTTCTTGTTAAGGATGTCCCGCTCCCGCACCAGGTCGTCGATGGCCTTGCGGTCCATCTCCACCTGTTTCTTGTTGCTCTCGATTTCTGTAAAAGGGGATGGAGATATCGTAATTATGCAAATCTTGTTTAATCCACCGGCTGACCTAGCAATGGAGAAGCCTTGCTGGGCAGTTAAAATGCTCACAAACCAAGCTTTTGCATTAAAATCAAGACTCAGGTACAGTTCTGTATACAAGGAATGCAACAAGGGGTGCATTCCATTTTACGCAAACATTGGCCAACCATTTTCCACTGTTTGGTGAACACAGGAAAATTGAAGTCTTGAAAATTGAGATTCAGGATGAGCCACTAAACACAAAGAAGATTTGCTAAGCACGTTTACCAGCCAAATTGCCATGTCATGTGTGTTGCTTGTCACTGGTTCTCAGTAATATTTGCTAAGTACGTAAAGCAAAGCATTTGATTTGAAATCAGGTACCGAGCCAAAAATGGCAAGTGATGTGTATTTTTTTGTGAATCGATTCTCATTTTTACGTAAATTTCTTTAAAAAAAATTTTTTCATTAAGCAGAGTCTTGACATTTGGCCCAGATACTCACCTCGTTCGAGCGCAACAATCTGTGACTTCAGTGTTTCTTTCTGCTGCTCTGTGTCTCCTTTCTGCTCTTCCACGTTGCGTAGCTTGCGTTGGATCGTCTCTCGCATCTTGGTCAAGCGGATGGTGTCTGTCTTGAGTACACCAATCTCATCTTCCTTGGCCTGAAAGAAGAAATCATTGATACGACACAATATTTACAAATATGTCAGAATAAAATTGATTTTGGATTGTTGGCTCCTTCCAATGTGGCATTTAGCACTGTATGCTCAGTGTGTTCTGAGAGCCAGTCATGAAAAAAATTCACAGGCTTACTCTGGTGGGACTTGAACTCCCTCACGTTGTGCTTACTAGCGCAGATGTCATAACCATGCAACCACTGGAGACGGCAGTTCACTAATAAGCAAAAAACCATGGATTCAAGTCCCCATCAAGTATTAAGCCTTTGAATTTCTAGGCAAAGGCTACAGGAAAGCACAGAGCATACAGTGATAACACTGCGTTGCAATACTTTGTGACTTGTCTGACCAAGCCACAAAGTGAATAAGCCAGTTCGGTATTGCAATGTGCACAATGACATTTTATCCCGAATGACCCGCGTGACCTAACGCGCGCATGTGGATACAAAAAGGTGGTCGCACAACGCGCACGTGTTAAATTCAATCAGAATAGGCATTCATGGCGTGACATTACGTCAGCAATTTTATCCTGAATAACTTTTGACCTTTGAGATACCGAACTGGCTTATAGAGCAGAGACTACACACGTGATTGATGTAGTCACTTTGCCTTTTTTTATATTGAAATAATTTCTCATCTAGTATTATTCATCAGTTTTTGCCCCACTCTCCCCAAACCATTCAAATATTGTCTAGTAAGTGAGACTCTGTGGTACAAATCAGAACAAAGCTATAGGTCACTGACCTTGAGTTCAGCGACCCTTGTCTGGTTCTCCTGTGCCAGGCTGTCGCAGCTGATCAGCTGTTGCTCGTAGTCTTGCTGCAGTTTGCTGAAGCGCTGGTTCAAGACGTCCATGTCTTTGGCAGTCCGCTCAAACAGAATCTGCCAGATCAGGAATGAAAAATGATTAATGAATAAACGAAAAACTTATGAACACATGAGGTTTACGGAAATATGGTGGCCCTACAGACAAGATCTTTATTAAAGGCAAAAATTAATTGATTCCTCCATGTTGTTTTCAAAAGATAGGATAACGGCTAACTAAAATGTGTCAACAAAAATAGGATAACGGTTTATGACACCACGATCATGGCACTGGAGGAACTACATTATTACTCCTGCTCATCAGGCCCATCAATCTTTCCTGAAACCTCAGCTCCCCCGAGTATACAGGCCTGGCCGGGCAAACACAGCGCTCTATAGGATTAGTGCATGCAAAAGAACCCCAAGTCGGTCCACTGAAAATCATTTACAGATAACATGGCTTTTATCTCTAAATTATTATTATAAATTATTATTATTATAACCATAAACCAGTCACCTTCTGTTCTTTGAGCTGAGTTTCCAGCCGTCCGATGTCGTCCTTGTAGCGCTGCGTCTGCAGGTGCATAGTCTTGATGTCTCCAGCCTTCTGCTCCAGCTCCAGCTTGGACTGTTTCAGCTCGCGGTCCAGCTTCTCTTTACGTCGTGTCTCCCGCTGTGCCTCATTGCTGCGCACCTGAATGTCTTGGGTCAACTGAATGACGCGAGAAGGAGATATGAATCATAGATCGTATGTAGGTTTGAACAGAAATAATAAAAGTGGAGGAAGATGTACTTTTGGGAATAAATTGGTGGTAACCCGGACAATTATCAGTGTAAAATTTCATTCCAATCACCCAAACGTTTTGTAGATATGACACATTAAACATGCCGTACCATGTTGTGTCGATGCACGGTTTCTATGTACAAGGTTATTGAAGCAATCAGGGCAGTTTTCACCCAATGTTGGAAAAAGTTGCATTGTGCGGGAATAGTATGCCTGATTTTTACAAATCTGAAGTCCAAATGTCCCTCCGACTTTAGCCGAAAAAGTAATACAGGCTCAGCACGAGGCAAAAACACCATGAGAAAAACACGATCGCGAAAAAACAAGAAGGGATTCGTGAGCTTTGTGGACAGAGTGATGATCTTTTTTCATACCTCCGCAATCTTGTTCTCTGCATCAGTCCGGTCATGTTCAGCTTTCTGCTGACTGTTGGCCGCCTCGGTCAGCGCTTCCCGCAGCTTGACGATCTCCGCTAGCTGTTCGTCTCTCTCTCTGGTCAGATCTTCTTTGGCTTTAAGCAGCTCGTTCACACTAAGGAATCCCAAAACAAGCAAGATTTGTTTTCATCCTTCAAATACTGCTGATGAGGACGTCAAATAATGCTGATGAAGACGTCAAACACAAATGTCCAAAGCAACTGCTTTCTTTTATCATGCCTGCTTTCTCCTAAAAAATATAGACTGTTCGTGAGTGAGACATTAACTCCCACGGTGAATCTCTCAGTGTTCAATTTTCCCCAGGTGTTGCCGAGGAATCACCAAGTTAAAGGCTAGTTTCACTCTGCCACAAGTCCACATTTTTTTATAATACCTCATCCATGGATTATTCAAATATTTTGGCTTTAATTATCCCTTCGTTTATACTTTTGAATGGTTAAAATTCTGTGAGAAATTGTCGCTCTGCTAAAATGCTTACACAAAAATGAGACTGTTTTGGAGTTCAAACAGTGGTAGATGTGCCTTTATTTTAATGCAAATTCACTTTTGGTAACCTCACTCTTATGGGATACTTTGAAATGCTAGTGGCAGCAGATATAATGGTCCTTTTTGCTAGTTCTGAGCATGCTCACAATGCCCCCAGCGTCTCAAAAGTCTCCCATCAAAACCAAACATAAAATGTATTATTGAGGTCAAATACATAAAAATGGCAACTTAAACGACCATCAAGAATAAGCCAGTTCGGTATCTCAAAGGTCAAAGGTTATTAGGGATAAATTTGATGACGTAATGTCACGCGGTGTTAGGCGAACGCCCATTCTGATTGAATTTAACACGTGCCTTTAACCACTTTTGCGTTCACACGCACGCGTTAGGTCACGCGGCTCATTCGGGATAAAATGTCATTGTGCACAATGCGCAGTTGAAATACCAAACTGGCTTGTTATGAACAACTGCATAAAATACCGACCTGTGTTCTTGTCCCATGGTAAGTCCCGCACCTTGCTCTACCAGCTTACTCAGGTTAGCTATCTCCAGCTTGAGGGACTGGATCGTCTCCCGAGCTCTCTGCTCCTTCTCATGGGAAGCATCTACCATTTTCCAGGCTCTCTCAATTTCCTGATGCAAAAAAAAAATATGAATGATTTAGACAGGTTCATGAGACAGAAATAGAAATGGAGGTTAGACCTTGGGAAAATGGGAGCCAAAATAAAACCTGGGTTGCCTTTGCCACTGGTTGAACAGATAGAAGTATCACACAAAAAATAGAATTCTAAAATCATTTTTAAAGTTTTAATCTTTGTACATGTGGAAATTTTTACAAGAGATTCGTTACTATAACGATAGTAAATGCTATGCAGGAAAAAAATCGGTGAATTAGAATAACATGTGCGGTCTGATTGGGACCGTACGTAGGTCCAAATCAACAGAAATACCAATCACCGTTTTTCCCATGTTCTGCATCATTCGATCTATGTAGGACGTAGCAGAGTAGGAGGGCTAGGCCTACACCTACCTTTTTGAGCTGTGCAATGGTGGTCTGGTCTTCCTGTGACAGCCGCAATGCCGTGGCCACCTTGGCCGAATTTGCCACAATCTCGCTGTTCAGCTCCCTGCATTTGGTCATGAGCCGCTTCTCGCTCTCGTGGGACTTGCGCAGGGCTCGGTGCAGCTTCTCGTATTCGACGCGGAACTTCTCCAGGCTGCGGTCACCCATCAGCTCGTTCAGAACCTCCTGGAAGTCTTTCTCCAGCGCCTCAAAGGCGCTGTCCTCGATAGCCCCTTTTTCCTTGCTGGGGCTTTCACCATCTTGTTTCTTTTCCTGACAGAAAGAAGAAAAAACAGTGCAGCTTTTATTCTGCTTTAGAAATTTGAATTACAGTGGCTTAAAGGCCCAAATTGAAATGTTCAATTTTAGGCCTAAAAGTTTACAAATTACGTGAGGTCAATAAATTGAAATAGGCCTACATGAAAACCAATGAAAACAAGTATTTCAACACAGGAATTATGTGATTGGATTATCATAAATGGTAAAAACAATACAGGATAAATGTAGCATTAGTATGACAAGAGCAACTAATAAGGTTACTTTTTAATACCCAGGTCATTTCGGAATTTGTGGAGAATTTTTTGTTTCGCAGTGGCTACTTTTACGGCAGCTGTAACGCGACTTTCAAATGCTATTGTTACGGCATGGTAAAAACACAATGCGAATGTATATCAGATTTACAACTGCCCATCCTGCCAAAGTTTTAGGTTTTCAATCAAATGGTTTAATTTTCTTCCTTTTGATTTCAGTGGTTTTGGAGAATTTTTTTTAAAAGAGAAATAAAGTCTGAGAACCATTTGGAACGTTGATAGCCTGGTTCCAACAGCAAACATCGTGACGTTGAATACCAGCATTACGTCGGGGAACTAGGCAGTTCCGTAACGACGGCTGCCGTAACAATAGCCACTGCATTTTTGTTTGTCTAACTAACTGTTAGGGGGCCTAATGTTACACATCAAATAATTGATTTGGCAATTTAATTAACATTTAACCACACACGAGTCTACTTAGTACTTAGTTGTACTTCTTCAATACTATACTAGGTCAATTGTTGGCTGTGTGTTCTATAGCCTAGGAAGTCCTGCACACTTTGAACTTATCTTCCAAAATCCAACTGTCAGATGTCAAAGTCATCATGTGTGACTTCACGTTTCTCAACTCAAGTCTCAAGATTTCAACTCCTTTGACTTTGATTTTTAGTCCCAAAATTTAACCAGTTCAAATCAAAATACACACAGTCTCACAGACTCGGTTTTAAAAATCTCCTTAATAGGCCTACCTCTGACATCGTTTAATCAGTCAATCGTTTCCTCCAACTCCTACAGACAGATTGTAAAAACACCTTTTAAAAATTTTAAAATGTTATATTGTAAAAAGTAATCAACTTAAGAAATTTCCAATGGCTGAATGATATGAACGTGCAGCGCACAAAATTGTTTACACGGAGATTGGACGGTAACCAGGCTGCTTCACGCATTAAGAAGTCGAAATTATTGCGCTCTTAAAATAGTTCGATTGGACAAGGAAATGTTAATATATTTCTTTACTACGGAAATATTCCATCAAAATCAACAGCTGATCTATTCATTTTAAAATTACAAGACAAATAATAACGTTAAAAGTCCTTAGTTAAGTGAATAATACTCCTAAAATATGTTCCTTCCTTCGTGTTGTATTCATTCGCCGGTAACAAAGCATTGGTGGAGTTCAAAGGTGATGTAATATAATCCAAAATGGCGACGACCATGTATGTGCGATGTGTGGCGAGAAGTCTTCTTTTACCAAGACTAAATGCCTCTAATTTGTGTAGAAATAACAATCAAAGGTAGTATTATTGACATTTTAAAGTCATTTATTACTTTCATTTGATTTAGAACGGGTTGTGATTGTTACTGTTTTTGTAATAAAAAGACATTTGAAGTTCTAACCATGGAGCTCCATGTTCTAACGTAACGTTACGTTCAACGCCATGTGAATGGGCTTTACAGTCACTTCGCCCAAAAACCACATCGCCCTCAACCACTTCGCCCTCAACCACTTCGCCCAAACGCCACTTCGCCCAAATCCCACTTCGCCCAAAAACCACTTCGCCCAATTACTACTTCGCCCAAAAACCACTTCGCCCAAAAACCACTTCGCCCATGCCCGATCCGTATGCCTTATTTTCATTTTATTAGTTCGTTACATACATCATAATCCCTCATATCAGTTAAGATGTTACATTATAAATGTTTGTAAAAAATTACATTGTAAATTTCACGCAATTTTTATAAAAACCTCTTGGAAAATATATCAATTTTAAAAATCGTAATCATTTGAATGACCACTTGACAGGGGCGGATCTAGGTTTTCACTAAGGGGGGGGGGGGGGGTTACCTGAGGTGATTGGCGCTGGCCTACACACCCCAGCATGCCGAATTTTCGACACCCGACACTATTTTAAATTTTGTCTCAGCCCAAGGGGGGGGGGGGGTTTAAACCCCCACACCCCCCCCCCCCCCCCCCCCCCCCCCCCCCGTAGATCCGCCACTGCTTGATGAAAATAATTGCCCATATATAACTAGGCATATTACTAATAAGAAAAGAAAAGCATGGTCACAAAAAGGATGTCACAAAACTCAATTTAAGAACGCAAAAACAGTCTTGAATGCACCATAATTTGAACATGGAGGTATTAAAAGGATACCTCCATGATTTGAATATGACCAAATAAACGAAAACGGCAAATTGCCCGCCAGGAAAACCTATATTACAAACACGACTATATATGGCATTAATATTTACACGCATACAAGTACCCACACAAATAAATTAAATCTGCATATTATACAATAACTTAGGTTTTAACTTATTCCAGTATTGTCGTGATTCCTGCTTTACCGTACGGGCGGGAAGGGCGAAAAAAACACCGCGAAAGTCATTTTGTACTTTCGAAAAACACGGATAGGCCCTATCCTTTTTTGGCTTAAAACTCTTCCAGGGCAGTGGCGGTGCATGTTTTTTAAAAAGTCTCAGTAACATTCAGTTAGAACTGATAAATACACTGGTAAGTGTTTTTTGGGCGAAGTGGTTTATGGGCGAAGTGGTTTTTGGGCGAAGTAGTAATTGGGCGAAGTGGCGTTTGGGCGAAGGGGTAATTGGGCGAAGTGGGGTTTGGGCGAAGTGGCGTTTGGGCGAAGTGGTTGAGGGCGATGTGGTTTTTGGGCGAAGTGACCGACAACCGTGAATGGTGGCCGGCTCAAGCGTGATTACGCAACGCCGCACGTATTGCATCAACCAAAATGTCCTGCCAAGAAAAGAAAATAGGCCTAATGTAACAAAATAACCATCCGAATTGTATAAACACTTGACTTGGCACAAACTTTAGGGCCTAAATTAAATTTGAGAATTTAGGATGGAAATTTTCATGCAAGAATAGGGAAGAATGTTTGTGTTTTCTGGATTCTGTGTTGGATGTTCTTGGCACATTCAGACACATTGTATGTCACTCAAAGTTTTCACATTTTTACAGATTCTGCTGACATAAATCTTGACATAACAACAGATTGTGCCACATAATAGGCCCCCCCCCCCCATGTAGATAATTGTTATCTAGGCAGGGGGTTAATTATTTTCCTAGATTTTGCTGTTCCTGACCGATTTTGGTGGGTATTAAAGTAAAATCTTCCCGTGATTTGTTAGAACTAATCAGTTAATGGGAATAATTATAGAATAAAAAACTCGCGGCATGTACTGAGAGCACAGGTTCATGTACAGAGTTCCGAAGGTTGTAAGTTTAAATACCGCTCATAAATTTTCTTTATTCATTCTCAAAAGCTACATAAATTATGTCAAGGCAAGTGGTCCAGAAAGGGATTAATATGCACAACAATGAATTCGTAGGCACATTAACCCTAACCATCCCTAACCTGCTAAAATCAAACACCCCATTTGTGTTGAATTTTGTGTGATTGGGTACTGTAGAGCCTTGGCACCATCACTTTGCATGGGACTTGATGCCCTGATTTTGTCTAAGTACAAAGAATGTGCCATTGGTTTACTAAACAGTGTTGGAGTTTGTGTGGTTAGGGAAGGATTCTAGTAAAAAGCCTTGGGCTGTTAGGGTTAATGAGCAGCCAAATTTTAAGTTTTAGATTTTGGTTTTGCATGACCTACAGAATTCAATGGCAGTCAACAGAGACACAGGAAGCAAGTAAATCTCACACGCCCGACACAAAACCCAATGACAAAAGTCCAGCAGCAGAGGGCAGCAAACCAGACGAGCAGACAGAAATGGGTGCAGCGGAGAAGAGGCTGACAGAAGAGAAAGAGAAATTAGAAGCCCAGGTTGCCGACATCACAGTAAGTTGTATCTGCTAAAATATATCAATGGCTGGAGATTTGACATGAGGCCAAGTACTCAAATTTTATAGGAATACATTGTATTAGCAATTAGCATTAACATTTTCTCAAGAACATGCCATAATTAGCTTGTTCCTCTTTTCAAAATTACACACAGGTAATGATTTACCCCGAGATGATGAGAAACTCAATTTCATCAACCTCCTTTTACAGGATAAATACAAGAGGGCACTTGCCGAAACGGAAAACGTCCGGACGAGATTCAAGCGGCAGTTGGATGAAAGCAAGCTGTATGCAATCCAAGGGTTCTGCAAAGACCTGCTGGAGGTCTCCGACATCTTAGACTTGGCGGCAAAGAGCACTCCGGAAGAGGAACTGAAGAGGAAGGACAATGTGCACCTGAAGAGCATGTTCAAGGGTCTGCAGATGACAGGAACGCAGTTACAAAAGGTAAAATGGGGTGAAAATACCTGACTTGTATACACAGCGAGATATGGGACCAAGAGATACCCCTCTTGTCCCTATACACACTCCAGACTATTGTTACCTAACACATCCCCCCTGGATATCTAATAGGAATTCCTGAGATTCCGGGAACACAATGACCAACACAAAAGATGGGGGGGGGGTCCCTTTGTTCCATATCGTGCTTCAAATGCCAACTTGGCGACTTTATTTAATTTTTATTCTGAATATGAAAAGAACCAGGGAGAGAAATTAACCCATTGATTACGAACTACGGCCATAGCCACAGTCTGAAAAAAAGACCACATGGCTGGTTGTCGTCTATATGCACATTCCTGCGCATATTCAATCTATTGTGTGTATTATGCTTGGCTGTACAAGCCCATATTGGCATATCACCATACCTGGTTGACAGCAGGTTTGGGAAAGAACTATAGTTCATTACTGTTGACAATACGTGATTTTTGTTGGGACTAGCTTTTGGTTGCACTGGTTATCATTAGAAATGTTTTTGTGCTCAACTGTGACGAGTGGAGAAGGGCCAGTGGCACAGCTAGCAACCAGCCATTTGTGACCAATGGTCATGCCCAAATTGTTCACTTTTCAAGTAAAAGGGTTAATAGCAGGGAGTAGTAGTTGCATTTAAGCCCCCCCCCCCCCCCCAAACAAAATGCGTTGCCCTTAAAATAGGAAAAATCGGGAGAGAAAGTTGATCGGTGGTTTTTTTTACCATCCGTGAAAACATCAAAACAATACATGCCGTGTGGCAAAAAGTAAGTTTATTTAAAATTTAGATGGCGAAATGCAGGATTGTGCCATTGTAGCTGTATTTAAAGACATTTTAATAAAACTTCAGATTAAAAAAAATAAAAAATAAAAAATAAGACTAGATTTTTAACTGTTAGGATCGGTCGTGGAGGGCAACACTTTTTATTTTGGCCTTAAAACTCTTAAAAGTTAATTCTATTTTTGTCTTCCAGGTATTTAACAAGCACAACCTGTACCAGATCGATCCCGTGGGGGAGAAGTTCGACCCCAACCTCCACGAAGCCATGTTTGAAGTCCCTGCCGATGAAGGGAAGAACCCCGGTGAGGTGGCAGTCGTAACGAAAATCGGCTTCAGACTTCACAACCGGACATTAAGACCAGCTCTCGTTGGAGTCGTCAAAAACTCTTGAGAGCAATCAACTGCTTAATTGTTGGAGATCATGTGGAGCAGTATTTAATCCAGGGTGCCCTGTGCACACGTTGTATGGTGGATTTTAAAGACAGCTTGTTTTTTGCAGTAACGTGTCAAAGCCTCAATTTTAGGGTCCATAAAAAGTATTGAAAAAACAGGGGAGGGAAACATTAGCATTAACCCTAACCTCAATCCTCCTTGCAGTTTTGGAGGATTGAGGATGAATGGTACTTTAAAAAAAAAGAGGATTTTTGAGGATTGTTCCTAGTAAAAAGGGTCTAGGGGGTTAGGGTTAAACGCAGGCCACTAAGCGGTTTGCTGTGTCAGTTTCGAAAATGTTTCTCTCTTCCAATGAGAAGAAACAATACTTGCCATCAATATCGAGTGGCTATGGCAAGCCCCAGATTTTCTTTAAATCCAGGATCGTGCACGTGATAAGTGTAAAAATCGGAGGCGCCGGATCCGTCAATTCTGTTCTGAACGCACATGGACTTTGCAGAAATTGACTCGTGCCTTTTGGAGATAAAGTAGACCATTTTATTTGTGTAAACCTTTTGTCCGCCATATCACATCTTGGGTCTATTAATTACCTGGCTTCGAAGGGAAAAAATGGCAGAATCTGGTATACATTTTTTAATAAGTGGGTTTCCCTTCTTGTAACTATTCTCTTCACTCGCTCATTGTCTCGAGTTATACTGCCGAAAAATGATCAACTATTTGATGAATAAACTCAAATTACACCGCATCTCTCCAATGGTCGGTTGTCTAATTTATTAATTACTGATTCTCAATTCAGTACACATATTAAGATTCATTATTTTAATTTTTTTCCCGAGTCTTACCTTGCCTACTTAACCATCACACTTTTCACAATTCACTGGAATTAACGTAACAAATAAGTATGAATTGAAGACAAAGGGTCGCACCATGTCTGGTCTGACTCGAGTGTTCCAAATTCTACTACGAGAACTCAACAGAACTAAACCAATGTGGTAGGGTATGAGAAAAGAAAAATTGGATATGTGTGGAGAGGGTACACAGTGAATAGCAGATTACATCTTTAAAATTAAACGGAAAAATATGCCTTTTAATCAACATTCCATGTATATTAAATCTATCTTACCAGATATTTTGAGTTGAGAAATACTTTTCAAACAAGAGTGGTCCTGAAGATATTTCTTTTCCAGAACAATTCACAACTGGATAGTGTTTACCCATTGAGCCCAGATGACGTCTGCAGGCATTGTTTGAAAATTGACACCTGGCCAGTTGACGGCAATCTCTGCATTTTTAATTCATTGTTGGGTTATTGTGTATATTACGCTTGGCTGCACAAGCCGGCCTGGCGCCCCATTACAACCCAGCACGATATGGGGCAGAGGGGTCCCCCCCCCTTTTGTCCCTATACCCTATACACTCTCCAGACTATTGTTACCTAACACATCCCCCCCCCCTAGACCTCTGAAAAGAATTCCTGAGATTCCGGGAACACAATGACCAAAAGAGGGGGGGGTTTCCTCTGCCCCATTACAACCATCCGGACTCTAAGGGTTACGAAACAACAAAGAGTTTTACATAACAAGGTTGGTTTATGTGAAAACTTTTAAAAGATTGTGGACTGCTGTATTTAAGCTGCACCCCTCACAATTATTTTACTGGGTGTAGGTTTAGCGCCGCTTAATAACCGTTTCCCAACCATCATCTTCATTTGCTTTGGTTTCCAGTGGTGGTTCCTGTTTCTGTTGCTCCCGACGAATCTCTCTATTTGCTGGCTTTGAGTCGGATGGGGCATCCTGTCTCGGGCCGGCTCTGCGCCATTTGTCGCCGTCCTGCGGAGTGGCACGATCTCTGCCAACACCACTATCCCCTCCCTGGCGCCAGTTGGAGCCTTCGTCCCTCCCCTGGCCTCTGTCACGCTGGATGTCCATGGCCGGGCCACGGCCTGCACCACGCCAGTCATCGCCAGGTGGTCCTCCCCTACGTCCGGGACCGCGATCATCTCTAGACGGGCCACGCCAACTCCGACCAGAGTCCTCACCACCCCTACCTTGGTCATCTCGGAAGTCTCCTCGGCGGGGACGATCCCCATCTCTACCCCAGGACTTGTCGTCGCTCCGGTCACCCCAACGACCCTCATCCCTGCGGCCAAAGGGCCCGCGGTCTTCTCTACCATACCCCCCTCGGTCATCTCTGTAGCCACGGTCATCCCTACCACCGCGGTCACTCCTACCGAAACCACGGTCGTCTCTCCCGCCACGGTCATCCCGGCCAAAGCCTTGGCCATCCCGACCCCCACGATCATCCCTTCCATAGCTGCGATCATCCCCACCAAAGTCGCGTCGAGGCTCACGGGAGGGTTCATCCTGGGGCGGGCCTCGTTGGCGTTGGTCGCGATCATCAGGGGGAGGACCGCGCTCATCCTGCCGGACGTCGCGCCTCTCCGGAACCTCTCTCTTGTCGTTTTGCTCTACGCGTTGCTTGTCATCATCATCCTTGATGCCGACACTGCGGCGGAATTCCGGATCATCCAGGCGGATGTCACGGTAGTTGTCACGCCGGTCGCGACGGTATTCACTCTCGACTTCCTCTTGATCTTCCTGTCGGAATTGGTTCCGCCTAGGTTCTTCCGGCCGCGGTTCCTGCCCACCAATGCCTCCTTCCTTTGCTTCTTCGCTGCGTGGGGGCTCAGCTCTATCCTCCAAATCTCGGCGAGGTGGTTTGTAAATACCTTGTCTCTCCCCACCTCTATCTCTCGATGGACGCCAAGGCTGACTCTCAGCAGGCCTGAAAGAATTGGAATCAGGCTGTCAATCAATCTGATGTCCTTGTAATCTTTTAAACAGTTTCGATGTGTGACATCACTTAGCATGACAATGGGTTCTAAACATACATCTACCATGGCTGCCGAGTGCAAAGCATTGTGAAATTGGTTTTTATGTTAAATTAATTTGAAAAGGTTTCATTATTAATAATCAGTCAAGCAAAGTCTGTCACGAGCCAATGTGGCCCAACCTGCCGGCGTTTATCTCCGGTATCGGTAGCATGAAACGACTGAGAATATTTCTATTCCCCTGGACGGGATGCTAGTCCATCGCAGGTTACTCCCCAGCTAATGCCGGTACCCATTTATACTCCTGGGTGGAGAGAGGCAAGTGGGGATAAAGTGGCTTGCCCAAGGACACAACATATGGCTAGTAGCTGGAACCCCTGACCTTTTGATCACAAGTCACAAATCCTAACCACTAGACCACACACTCTTTATACCCTGGCATGCAACTTGGAATCAACCAAAAACGAGGAAATTCCAATCTTTACAAGACTTTGTACAGTGTTTTTCAATTTTCAATGGCATAAGTGTAATGTGAAAACCAAGGAAATCAGCTGATCCGAGGAAAAGTTCCATGCCTGTATACCCTAAACATGGTATAAAGATGACAATATGGTACTCGATTGGTTTCCACTGCGTAAGATTTGTTTAAAGGTTGTAAACATCAAAAAACAAAACTGCTGAATTATTACAAAATACCATACTAGACTAAGTAAATAGCAGTCTCAAGCGTCCTGTGAAATCATGGCGCCTGGTGTGCTGTCATTTTCAAGAAAAGTGGACAATCGTTGGAAACAGTCTAGTTTCCCGACTCTTTAAACTGCTCCCAACATGTCAGTTTTACAGTATTTGATAGCAGGCTATAAAATACTAACCCCCAAATTTATTTACATTTGTATTTCTGAAAATGACAGCCAAAGCAAATGTATACTACATTTAAGCATCTGGAACTCAAAAGTATTCCCATCGACTTCCAACTTTATTTGTTGTTTCGAGTTAGCATTTACTTCAGCACTAAAAAATAAGGAACTCCAAACACATGTCTATTTCTTCAAAGAAGCATTTAAATTTCAGGATAATCTATGAACACTAAGCCTACCTGTTTTCACCAGCGCCACCGCTGCCACCACCACCACCGCTGCCGCCGCCGCCGCCGCCACCGCCACTGCGTCTCCAATTCCCTTCCTCAGTCGCTGGCTTCTCCCGCTGCATTTCACGTGGTCCATCGCTGGGAGCCACGCGGCGGCGCCAGGGTTCTTCCGACTGGCCGGAGCGGCCGGGAGCCACGGCGCGGTCCTCTTTCTTCTCCCGCTCAAGGCGTTCTTCAACCTCTTTCATCCTGAAAAGGTGGCAGGATTTAAGAACAAACCTTTCATCATGGAAACCTGTACTTCCTAGGCAGTTTCCCGTTAACACTGGGAATCCAACCGCTTGATAGGATCACTTCAATGAAATCAGGATTTTAACATTTTTTTTGTTTCTTTTTTTGGGGGGGGGGGGGGTATGAATACTGTACCATTTGAATTTTGTGCCCCAAGAACCACCTTCATGCTCACACAGTCGTGCTTTCCTATACTCATGAGGACAATGCTTTGTGTTTCCTATTCTTCCTTTAATATAACCCAACCCCATAGACTAAGCACGTATCCTTACGTTCGAGGACCGATTTTAACAAAAGACCGTCTCTCGAGGACAGGAGAGATTCTTTTGTATTTTCTTTCTCCTCTTGTCCTCGAACGTAGTACAATACAAGAGCACACACACAAACATGTATCGACCTCCAAACGTGGACGCCCTATTGTACTTGAACTCTTTCGGAAGACCTCTATATGTTTTGTACACACTCCCAATCACGGAAGTATGCTGGGAATCGCGGACCCCCACGAGTCCCAAGTACATGTGAGCACCCTACATGGCTGCACGCTTTGAATGAATGTCCGTTTCTCTTACTTTGCCTGTTGCCTAGCCTCTTGTTCTTGCAGCGCTTCCATCTTCTTGCGATATTCCTCAGCCTGTCGCTCCTGCTCTTCTTCACGGACTGCAAGGCAATCAAGAGCAGTTATTAACATACACAAAAATCGCACCCTGGGCCCGCTTCAAATTTCACATCTCTGCTCTCCAAAGCATCAGACAGCAATCTAATTGGTGGAATTTTTTTACATTCCCTGCAAGTGGGAAAAAAGGAAGCCCATAACAACTGGCAAGAAGGATTACAGGAACAGATTTCCGAGTTCAGATCCCAGACTAAAACAAACTTTGCCTGATGACAACTTTCCTTCATGGGGTATATTTCAAAGAGTAGTTTAGTGCGAATTATTGCTGAGCAAATTTTCCGGCTACGGCCAAAATCTGCAGCACACATCACATCACATGCAATTTGGATGTGCAAAACTTGTGTGCGCTTTGCAGGTCTGCAGCACTTACCCCGTTTAAGCTCCTCGTCTTTCTTGCGTTGTTCGTCTTCCTCCTTCTCTTTAAGCCACCGGAGACGGCGCTCCTCCTTACGACGATTCTTGCGCTCTTGCAGACGCTTGATGCGCTCATCGTGCTCCAGCTGTTCATAGTCGGCCAACTTCGTCTAAAGAAAAAAATATCACCTTACAAATTCGTTTTTGAATGCTGCTCTTTTTGTCATAAAACCTTTGCTCAAGTCAGGAATATTCATGGCCTTTACACAGTGAGTAAACTGGGTTGTTGTACAAGTTTTTCTTTAATATAGCTGCATTGATGTGACTTTATGAATGTGCATGGTGATTGTCCGTCATCTTGTCAAGGAACATACCTTGTAGATGCTGTAGCGAGTCTGTTCCAACATCTCGGCAAACTTCTTCTTGTCCCCGGCCATGCGAGCCAGTCGGTCCTTGCACTCTAGAGCCTTGGTTCTCTCAGTGACAGCCTCATCAATCTGCAAAAGGTGGACAGCAATACTCATAAAGTACACAGTTTGTCCAAGGCTGCAAAGCAAGAATTTGAACTCTTCAATGCATTCTAAACTTGAAACTTGAGTATCGTAAGGGCTTGCCACACCTGTGACATCCAGAGCCATGTGCAAAACTCACGATGTATACATCCATGGGGGCGTGGCTAGCACCGATAAAGTTTCAGCCAGAAAGGGGCATTTATGTGGGCGGGGCACACCCACTGATTTTTCCTGTCCTAAGTTTTGATAAATGACAAACACACAAATACATCAAAACCTTGTTTATGTATTCATAACCATTTTCCGCATTCCTGTTAAATTTTGATTTTTGTAAACCTTTCATTTCCATCCACTTTACACAAATCCCCCAAACTTCCAAACCCAAAACCTGGCTACGCCACTCTACACTGCAGGTAACGAGGGTTGCATCTAACGTCGGCTGTTCCATACACTTTACCTGCTGTTCCTCCATCTCCTCCCACACCGTGCGGTCGATGACCGCCTGCTTCTCGTACTGCTGCTCCAGCAGGGGAATTTCCTCCACCCGCTTGGCCCGAGCCAGGAAGTCCACTTTCTTCTCTTGGGTCTTCAGGCGCATCTGAAGCTCTTTCTTCTCCACTTCCAACTGCTCCACGTGTTTGGCCATGATCTCGTCTGGGTCCAGCTTCTCTAGTTCCTAGCATCAATCAATCAATCAATCAATCAATCAATCAATCAATCAATCAATCAATCAATCAATCAATCAATCAATCAATCAATCAATCACACCCAATTTTTAAATGCAACATTGTATAATTGGGGTACCTGAACCCTGCCTACATGGCAGTTTGGGTTTATGACGTCTTACTAGCCAACCCTGAATAAAGATATTGAAAAAATTGGGAGACCGTTGGCATAGGGCAGGATAGCTCAGTGGGTCGAGTATGAGCATGATTAGCCTAGCCCCCCCCCCCCCCCCCCCAATAAAAAATAGTTGTGTTACCCTCCACGACCAACCCTAACAGTTACCAATTGTTTTTTTTTTTTTTTTTAATCTTACTTTTTCCCACACAAAATGAACAAGTTTTATTAAAACAATTGTCTTTAACCCTAACAGTCCTGAATCCTCCAATTTCAATATTATTTTCCACACACCCTAGAGAGTTAGGGTTAAACACAGCTATGACGGCACAATCTTGCATTTCTCCATGAATCTCACTTTCAAATAAGTTTACTTTTTGCCTCCCGAGTTCCAAGTTACACGACTGGTTAAACAAAATAAAATAAAAGTATATCGACCGACCCTCAATCCCGATTTTTCCCATTTTAGGCCAACATAATTTGTTTGGACCTTATCCAGGTTACAGGTTCAGGCCCTTACCTCTTCGTTGAGTTTCTTAAACACCTTCTGGCTGACAGTAGACTGCTTGAGCATCTTGATTCGTTCTCTAGCCTGCGAGCGTTGGATCTCCTCCACTTTCTCCAGTTCCTTCTTGCGTTGACGTTCCAGAGCCTCGCGCTCCAGACGTTTCTCCTCTGCCTCCCGCTGGTTACGTTGCTGCTTCTCAATGACGTCTTGTTCTTCTTTCTCCTGCCAGATTCATACAAAATAATGATTAGAGGCAATCTTGTGGATATACGACATGAGGTAACTAAATGTAAAAAAAAGACAAAAGAGATGCAGTTCTTAGAAGATACAGAGGTATTAACATTTTATTCCGTGTGCTGTGACTTTCAAATGATGCATCCGCAAAAAATTCTCGCAAGTTGTACTCACTACCGTACTCTCTATACCTCGTTGAGATATGGTGGACACAATAGGAGGATGCTATTTGAGTTGGGTGAACCCTTTCGCATTTACTCAACTCAAATAGAGCCCTCCTACTGTGTCCCCCCATATCTCAAGAAAGTTAATGCCAAGCCTCAAATCTCAAAGTGATTTTTAGCCATGTCGCATTGCAGACGGGGCTCTATAAGCGCTTAGCGTTGTTGTTCTCCTTCTTCTTGTTTTCGCGACACGGCTCAACAGAAGAGGGCGCTTCAACATTTACTATGCTTTACTGATTCATAGGTGGACGACGTGGCTCCTACACGAATTCGTGCTTGTTACATTTATAGACTAGACGGACACTGTCCAGACACCAGTGATGTAGTCGAGACCATCACAAGACCCTGCAAGACCAACGCAAGACCATCACAAGACCTTCAGTTTTAATTCAAGTCTTAAGCTATTCAAATGAACTGTAACAAAAGCATTCCTTTGTCGTGGTTTATGCCTGTTACTTGTGCCTGTAACAAGCTGGTCTTGTGTCTGGTCTTGTGCCTGTTCTTGTGATGGTCTCGACTACATCACTGCCAGACACCCACCCCATCCACTCCACTTTCCCCACCTACCCTCTGCACAGTGATGCTCTCAAGTTTCTCCTTACGATCCTCGATGATGTGGCGTCTGGTCAGGATGCGTTCATGCTCCTTGTGGGCCGTGCGGCGGTAGTGCTGGATCATCACTTGTTTCTCGTTCAGCTCCTCCTCCTGACCAATCGGAAACGCAAAAATCGGAACTCCACGAGTTGGATCAAAGAAAACAAAAACAAAAGCTCTGGAAGCATCTCGCCCCTTAAAAACTTATTCAGGTTCCAGTTTCAAGTTAATGTTTCAATATTAATTGAACACTTTTACAAACAGCACTTTGGCGGGAAAACAACTATCTGATTGGAGGACACTTTAAAAATCACGGAGCTAAAATCTACGACCTCATGTACATGCTACTAACACTACTGTCCTCGACATTAATTTGGGGTAAAGTACAATATACTACAGTATACTACAGGCTTTCAAGCACACCCAGGTGAAAAAGTAGGAGAATAGTAGGATCAAAATCTTAAAAATAAAAAAACAGGACAAAAGTAGGATTTGGAGGAAAAAACCATGATAAAAGTAGAGCTTTTGCAGGCTTTCAGGATTAGTTTTCATTGATACTCGCCCATGTTTGCAGCATCACACGCCTCATTTGGCATGTTCTGTACTCACAACACTTGTGCTCTATCCTCAAATAAGCTCTTGGAAGTCAAGTTGCAGTAATCCTGCACCCAAGCCCTGCATTGCATGATTTTTTTTTTTATACGACAGCATGTAACACTGTTAGGTAAAATATTCAATGAGATTTCATTTTTCGGAGTTGTGGGACAAAAAAGTTGGGAAAAGGAGGAAAAATAGGAATACGTGAAAGCCCGATAATACATAATTTATAATTAGCCAGTGTAGTAAAAGTACTGCATACTGCGGTTTACTACTAGTCGTATTTTGTAGCTGTAGGTGGGGCTATGGTTAAACAAAGGGCAAAACATTTTAAAACGACACAAAATGCTATATGAATTAACACTGGGACCAAGTGTATGGATAATAATAATAATGTGCTTATTTAAATGAACCAGTCAAGCATGCCGCATAAATTCACCTACTCCGCACAATACATGTAATTATGATCACTAAGACGGTCCACACGTTGACACCTTTTGTTAAATATTTCATGCTATCTGGCCAAGCGCCTATTACAGTAAGAATCTGAAACAAATCGAGTGGGACATACCACCATGTGCATGGGGCGGATGATCTTGATGGCCCGATGCAAGGTGTAGGACATCTGGCTGAGTTGGGTACGGATCTGGTCCGAGGCCTGGTCCTGGAGATGAGGCCCTTCGCTCAGTTGCTCATCCTGTTGGGAGATGGAGACCATGCCTCCGAAGACTAAGGCCTGGGTAGCGTGGTCAACTCGTACCTGAGAGGGACAGGGTAGGGAGAGGTGGTGCTTGGTGAAAAGGTTCTGCAGTTGTGACAATTTGAGGATGCAGTCGAATAAGAATACCCTATGGCTCCAAATGGAGGGGGTCGGAGGGTGCATCAGCTGATCGAGAGGACACTCACCTGAACGTAATAACATAGCTATGCACACAGTATAATCTTCTGCTAAAAGAACCTTTGCCCATTTCGCTGAGATTATAAGCAGTTTGAGCACACTGAACAGCTTGCTTAATTCAGGAGAATTTGCTTACAATTGTGACACGACAGAAATCTCCATGCACATACAGGCATTACAATGACTTGGTTGTGAAATACAGCTTACTGCAAACTGTTAAGCAGCTCTGAGCCCAATTTTATGGCACTGCTATGCACTGCATCTTGCCTAGAAAATTTACTTGCTAAGAAAATCACTGCGCAGTAACCAAAAGGCAGATTCTTTGTACTTAACCCTGCGAATTGCCATGGTACTGTTTTGTACAGTGCATTTTTTCTTACTCGTTCATTTTTTCTTCAAAAAACAAAAATCGGAAATTGTTTAAAGGGATATACCATGTTTTAATACAATGTTTGAATATAGAAATGAAACAATTTCAGAAATTTGAAGAAAAAATGAGTAATAAAAAAAAGGAACAATGGACTGTACAAAACAGTACCATGGCAATTCGCAGGGTTAAGAATCAACGGACATCAAGCCCGGTGTAGATTAACAGTGGCTGGGCTCAAACTTTCTCAATCCTCTAAAATTCTCCAAAACCAAACAGCTTCCGAAGGGTTTGGGAATATTTAAGGGTTAACCGGAAACATCTAACACAACAAGCCTCTGTACGTACCCTAACAAGGAAAGACAAAAGCATTGAAAATGAAAAAAATATATATGAAGATATTTTGGAAGAAGTGATAGCCACACACCTCCACGGCACCGTTACGGGAAGAATCCACTATGACCCTCTCCAAGTGGAACGATGAACAGTAGGGCACCAAAGCGGCCAGCCGAGCAAATGCGATACCCTCGTAGATCTGAGAAACCTGTCAAAAAGATTACATCATGATATTTTGAAGAAAAACAAAATGACTCCGAGGCGTTTCTTCTAGGACAGACAACAATCAAACAAAATCCCCTTACTACCTGGAATACTTTGTAGGTTTAGAAACGGATCTACAATCTTCAGTGCATTAAATCTGGACAGATATCTGTCTTTCTCGTCCCCTTGCTGGCGAACAATGGGGTAAGAGTTGGAGAGCCAGCTATTTTTGTCTGAATTACGTTCAACACTAAACTATTTCATGTACAGTCAAACCTGTCGTTGCCAAATTGATAAAAAGACAGCCTACAATAATATGGCTAGACTGTGATGTCTAATCCAAAAATACATTACATGGGACCCACCCACACAATGGAGGAACCTGTTGAATTTGGCCACTTTTTTGAGTGCCATGGGTGATCCCTTTAAAACTCCATGCATCCTATTCATCACAATTTTTTTGTGTGTTAATGAAAGTTTCGTATGAAAAAGCGCCATCCATTCATTACACTCCCACTCAAGAACAATGTAGTTGAAACATGAATGGATTGAGTACATGCAGGAATGTGCCTATAGATGTCAACCAGCCAGGTGGTCTTTTTCAAACGTCTGGATCCAAGAGGTTAAATAGGTTTGACTGTAGTATCATCAACTCTTAGGTGATCCAAAATAACAACATTGTCGCTTCTAGTCACACAGGGGAAATACCTGTTTAAGGAGGCGCATGATGGTGTTATCTTGCAAGGCGATGACGTACTGCTTAAGCTCGGCTTCTCCGCTCTCCTCAATCATTTGATAGACCTGGCTGACACGCTGGCATAGCTCCAAGGGGTGGAAATCAACCTCCAGCCAGTCATACAGGTCCTTGACTTGTGACATGACGTAGGGGATCACGTTGTACCGCACCTGGTCGGATGAAAGAGGTTGGAGGAAGGGGGGGGGGGTTAGAGGGATGGGTGCATCTGGCTTTCAGTAAGGGCATTTTCAGTCCCTTTTGTGTCCATTTAGGAATATGGCTAAGCTCCAGACAAAAACAATGAATTAAAATGGACAAACCAACTCACTTATTGAAACAAGCTTATGGGAAGGATTTAGAACCAATGGATTTAGGGGCAAGAAACCCCAAATTGCTACTCATGTTGACCAAAGGGGAACATTTCATGGAGCCACCAACCAAAATGCCATGTTATGTGTATTGCTTGAGACTGGTACCCGGCCGACTTTTGCTTAGCATGGAAATCTGCTTGGCAACATTGACCTATTCAGCAACACTGGGCGGAGGTGGCTAGGATCCGAATGAATATTCATCACGGCAAGAAATAATGTGACCATTCGGGCCAATAGTGGATTGGGGTCACAAGAGTCGCACCAGAGAAAAATCAATGCAGCTACATATTGAATGCATTCATAACGAAGAACAACTACATCCTCCCTCCGTTGAATATAATAGTGCTCCTTATAAAGGTCAACTGAATGAAAAGTTATAAAAATATTTCAACAAAAATTATATCAACAAGACTGAGCATTTGCTTTGAGCCTTAAGACCATTACAGCTTCAGTAATATTCAGCTTGCCATTATATTTTGCTCATTTGCAAATTTAACCCTCCCACTGTTAAAACAATCTCAACATACACAAAAACTGACCCCCGTTCTTGTACAATAGCTTGTGTGTTACAACCTATCACTCGATAGGTTTTGATAGGGTATTAGGCTCCATTTTGGCCCTGGGAGAGGGAGGGTTAAAGAAACCAATCACAGAGCTGGCAAACTCTCCCTGATTTTGCGGACTTGTATTAATATTCAGGCAATAGCAGTTACAAAATACAGGTACATTAAAAAAAAGTGTGAACAAAATTGACAATCCAGGAGATTTTTAAGTTGTGTCGGGAGTCGGGAGATCGACTAATTTTCCCGAGAGTCTTCCATGAAATCAGGTAGAGTTGGCAGCTCTGCAATCAGGGCGATGGTAGATTTTCGGATCTTACCAAGTCTTTGACGAGCTGAGATCTGGTCGGTGGGGTCTGGAGTCCCAGCAGATTGGCCAGCTTGCGTTTGTTCTCCATGGCAGTGTCACCCATGTCCAGCATGTCACCGATGTCATTGCGAGGGGGCGAGATGGGGACGGCCAGGGTAGCTAGGAGCACACGGGTGGCCATCCTGTGAAGACGGACAGGGATAATGGTGACTTTGGGATGTAAACCAAGGCTTTACCGTTTCTAGTATTTTTACACTCCGGGATGTCTCTTAGTCAAAACTGAACAAAAAAAAACCTGCTTACAATTCTAATAAAGTACATTAAATAACTCTAACCTTGCTGAATCCAACAGGATCCAACTATTTGATATTCCCGTTGGACCCTGTTGGATTGAGCAGCTAACTCATAGTGTTACAATCCTGTTGGATTCAGCAGGCAACAGAAAAATATGTCACAGTTGGATTCTGTTCGATTTAGCAGGCAAGTCAAATTTTTAGTTACCCAACAACTTGGCATGTTGGACTGCATTTGATTGAGCAGGAAACTAATATGAGTCACCGTTGGACTCCGTTGGGGGTTTAGGGATATATAATATTATAGGACATTAATGTATAACTGAGACAGTTTTACTCTTCTGATTGGTCATGTTGGTGTATTTAAACCTTTATTTAATACCAGCTGTGAATTGTTTAAAGACAATGCATTGGAACTGGTTGTTCTCAGCCAATGAGGTACATGAACAAAAGGGAATGGATCACAAAATAAAGTGTAGGCTGCAACTTAATGGCTGCTGCATGGTCATAGCAAAAGGTAGTCACTTTTTGGAAGGATAGATCTCTACGAAATTCAGACTCCTCAAATTTCAGGCCACACACCTCTGGATCTCCTCCTGGGTGAGATTCTTGCGCTGCTCTCTGGACAGCTGCAGGAGACGGTGGAGGGCGCAGGCGTGGAAGAGGCCGTTGCCCGACTTCCAGAAGACTAGGCCCAGCTTCTGGTAGTAGTTGGCCATCATTTGGGGTTTAGGAGGCTTCTTGGAGAGACCCATCAGGCTGTGGATGTCCTCGACTGCCTTGTAGGCTTCCTGTTGGAGGAAGGAGCGAATAAAGAGGTTGAGCTGGGAAGTAGGTTGCGGGTAACACCATGGAAAGATCTCTCTTTTGTGAGGATGTGTTGGCTCTGAAAAGAGCCGATGGTGAGATAAGATCTGAAAATTTTGAACAGTGTGCTCTGTTCATCTTCACAAGACACTGAGGTTTAAGCTGAGGTTTAGACCAGTCCGAAAATAAAATAAACAAAAACACATTTTACAGAAAAATGAGTAAACCTAAAAAGCTGCTTATAGAAAACACCAAAACGCAATCAAATTGAATTGTAAAATTGCAAAGATTACAATAAATACACTGTATTACTATGTCAGATACAAAAATCTAACAATTGGTCCTCTGCTGTGACAGATTCTGATTGACGAGCGAAAGTGTTTGAATGCGAAGTGTCTACCAGAGTTTCTCTACCAGAGTTTCTTTAGAACCACAGGTTTGATTCAAGATACTATTTACAACGGGATCTTGAGGATGGATCTGCTCTAGTACCTGCCACAGTTCCATGGTGATGGCAGTATCAAGCTGGAAGAGTCGGGTGTCGAGATGCAGCTGCTGACTCTCCGGCTTGTTCAGATCGATGGCGGTCGTCTGGCTCTGGTGTTTCTGAATCAGCCCAAGGTGGTTCCGCAACTGGTGTAATAAAAAAACATGAGCTAAAACGCTTAAGCACATTTCCCAAGCTTTTTTTTTAAGCGAGAATTTCTCCTCCGACATGCACAATTTCCACACAGACACAACTTTTAAGGGAACGTCTCAAAAATGTAAGCATTTGGAAAGCACCCCATGGAGTATTACCCGTTCCGTAACAGGAACACTAACTTTTGAGCTGTTTCTAATGATGGCAAAAGAGTAAACTGCATTTTGGTACAGTTTTTGACCTTTTCAAAAGAATTCACATAGCTTGCATGTTTTGTTAACTGCCCAAGGATTTTTCGAGGGGTGGGTGTAAAACTCCGTGGATCATTTAAATACTAGGACATGAATTTACAGAAATGTTGGAGTGATTATTACATGTATGGGATACTCACATTATCACACAGTTTGCGGAATTCGGTTTTCCTCTGGTATTTCTGGCAGAATCGGAAGGCTGCAAAAGAAAAATATGCAGAAAACAGTGTCATGAGCGAGGAGCGGTAAAGCCACGTTCAATCTCTTCGAGTCTCTCCAACGTTTCATCAATATCAGAAAAACTGACGACACTCTCTCGTCTGGTACCCACCATCCTGAGCTATGTCTTGATACAGCTTCTCCACACGGTTGTTATTGCGTAGCAGGTCCAGGCACTGACGGTAGGACTCCCATAGGAACTTGACCCAGGGGATCAACATAATGCGATCGGTACGAGCCTGGGTGTCTTCCCCACTCACGGCACTCAGCAGAAGACTGCAAGAGAGAGATGGTCGGAAATGAGTAAGAGTTCTGAAACATTATCTTACATTTCAAGTTTATGTGGGGGGGGGGGGAGGTGGTGGGGTAATTAACCCTCCCTCTCTTCGTGCCAAAAAGGAGCCAACTACCCTACCTTTTAAAAACCTATCGAGTTTCAGGTTGAAACACACAAGCTGTTGGAAAGGAAGCTTTTTGGTTTTTTGATAAGTTATGATAGTTATAACAGTAGGGGGGGTTAACATGGGACGGTATTTTGACGAGTTACAACTGCATTGCAGACGCTGACATATATACCAAAGATTAGTTGGAAAATGTTGACCAATCACACTGCGTTGTATGAATTGTGTACCCACAATTGGGCGTAATAAGGCATTTTTGTGTGGCTGTTTTTGTTTTTTCAAAGTTACATAGGAATTACTGAATGATAGTGTGATTGAGAAGAAAGAACCCTGAACATGGAAGGAGTCTATACCTTTCAGGGGTTGCAACAATGTCCAGATCGTCAATGTCCAGCACCGTCTGCTCCGATGCCTTGCGAGCCTCTTCAGTCTTCTCCTCGGCAAGACGCAGGTAACCCCTGACAACATCCTCCAGAGATTTCACATTCACCTGATGGCAAGAAGGAGCATAGACGGTTTACCAAAACTAGACATGCCAGACTAGAAAGGTTGTTAAAATGTGTAAACGTGCAACCAAAGCTGGTATATTCCCGTTTTTACAAGACTCAGAGTTTACATTAGCAGTAGGCTACTATTGAATCGAACTTGGTTTTTCATGTGATTTTTCTCATCAAAAACAAAATCAGTTTCCTTTCAATGATTTACGTTCAATTTTGCTTTTTCTTTTCTAGTTTGTTTTCCTGCGGTAGTGGATTTTCATTGTCTCTAATGTAGTTACAATGTAATAAATAAACCACTCCATTAACCCTAACCTTCCCAAATCCTCCAAAATCCTCTTTGCCAAATGGAGGAATTCGGAGGATGGGTCAACATGTCACGGGTGATGATTAACCCTCCTACTGTTATAACTATCCTAACCTATCAAAAACCTAAGCCCTTCCTCTCCAACAGCTTGCGTGTTTCAACCTGAAACTTGATAGGTTTTGATAGGTAGGGTAGTTGGCTCCATTCTGGCACCAAGAGAGGGAGGGTTAATGGATCGATCACTTGTGAGGCAAACCTGTTGGCAGATGTTCTTGTACTGGTAGAGACCTTCCTTGGCTGTGTGGCTCTTACGTAGCTCCACACACAGCGTCAGGTACTTCTCCATAATGGGCTCGTGGATCTTCTGCCATGTTCGATGCTTCTTGCTCTTGATCACGTCGTACAGAGCATCCAAGGCCGGCTGCTTTTTGCCAACATCAATGAATTCTAGTCAAAGAAAGCATAAGGGAAAAATCATTTAGATGTTTGAATTTTTCTTGCAACTATAAACTTAACGACTGTTTATTCATACAATTGTGGAGATGTCCGGCCAATATACATATACTATAGAACCACATTCACAATTTGTAGCCATCTTTTCAAAAAAGCGATGATTTCGGAAAACAAACTTGGCAGCCACGACTAGCACTGGCAATTATAAAAAAAAAAATCCTGTACTAAAAAGGAAACGACAAATAGGCCTAGGCCTAGCCTATATTTCTTTATATTGGGTGCAAACACAAGACAGGCTTATAAAATACTAAGGGCCTAACTCCAAACAAGTACCAGAATGTCTCCCCATATGTTACCCGGCCTCCCACATCCCCACACACGTACACATATGCCAACCCCCCCCCCCCCCCCCCCCCCCCCCAAGCCAGTTGAGGCACGGCATACTGTACATGTAAGCATGGTAAGTTCGGCCTATTTCAAGTGTTAGCATATTGCTTTATTGGACAATATAAATGTTGAATTAAAAAAACCAAACTTTATTCAAAATACATGCAATACATTGTATTTGTAGGAATATCCAGGTCCACGCATGCAACATAATGCGTATTGCAATCGATGTGCTGTGTCAGTGTGTGCAGTGCCGACAGCGCGACCCAATTTCATTTTGTTTTTACTCACCATTTGCTCTTTTCAGAGCATTTTCTGGGCGCTGAAAATAAGTAGGCATTCTGGTAGTTCAACCTTTCACAATTTGCAGCGAAAAAAATCGAATGAGATGGTGTACTTTTCAAGCTTTTTGCACCATGGTCTGTGGGAAGTCCGTCCACAAAAATTGACCAATATGGCGCGACGATTTTCACATGTGTGGATATGTGACGTCGTGTTTTCAGTTATTATAATTTATTGTACAATTTTATTTTTATATTTTGTATGTAAGGAGCCTAAAATTACTATAACAAATATTTAAACTCTGTTTAAATTTTTAATATGCATATTAAATGTTCTACTATTTGATTAAAATCTGTTCCAATCTATAATTATTTTTTAATTTTGAACGAGGCACTAGAAAATCAAGATGGCGGCGCTCATAGACCTTTCAGCTGCGGGTCTGATGGGTAATGAAAATTAAGTTATTTACCATTTTTTACTATCTGTTCCTTCTCTTTGCTTCACTCTTTTGTGGGATACATACTTTTGTGGCGGACAGTTTGTTTCGACTGTAAATTTCTTGTAATTTTAAGCTACAGATAGTGGGTATTGTCTAATCATCGATGGAGAAAGTCAAACAAATGGGCGGGGCGAGGGTAGTACAGATGATCTACATGTATCTATATTGAGTATAGACGTTTGTTTTTCCCTCATGAAAAGGTTTTATATTAAACTTTAAACACTTTTCTTTTCCTAATTTGTAGTTTTGGGAGGAATTTTTCAAACCTAACTAAACCCTAGGCTGTATGCAAAATCATATCAAAATTGGATTGGAGGATTTGGGAAACAAGTCCGAGAACTTCTCATGGATATTGACCATGTACCAATCAGAGATGTCGTTTCTGGTTGTTTTGCCGTTACCAGCCAAATATCCACTACCTTGTTTTTATTTTGATTTATGATTAGGCCTAGGGGAAATGTTTAAGGGTGATTGGGCAAAAATGTTGAAAAAGAGATGGTTGATGAATTATGATTTACTATAAACCTGATTTTAATGAGCCTTGTTTTTCACATGAAACTTCAGAGAAGGATGTCAACTCTGATGTGTTGTGGGTGTGGTCGTATCCCATGGTAACAGCGAAACAACGAGAGCTGATCCAGAGGAAAGGATGTCTTAGTTCCAGTAACAATTCTGTGGTTCCGTATGTGTATGGCCAGCACAACAGACAGTGGTTCTACATACGAACAGAGGAAGTTAACGACACGCCAGCACTTGCCAAGGTACCCACAATCCTAACCGGAAATTTTTTACTTTAATACCCCCCACCAAAATCGGTCAAGAACATCAAAATCTTGGAAAATAACCAACCCTCCTTGATAACAACTGTCTAAACATGTGGAACAACCTGTTAGTTCAAGATTTATTTCAGCAAAATCTGTAAAAAATGAGGAAGAAATCAACATGTATGTGCACACTTTGGAGTGACTATACATGGTGCCAACTGCCAAGAACTTCTAACACAGAAAACACAAACTTTCTTCCCCTATTGCACTATTGCACTAAAATGTCCCAACAAAATTCTCAAAATTAAAGGTTGTGCCAAGTGTTTATACAATTATGAACACAAATGGATGGTTATTTTCCAAGATTTGCTGTTTCTAACCGATTTTGGTGGGTATTAAAGTAAAATCTTTCCTCCTAACCCTCTTGTAAGGGTCCTACTGACAAAAGTGGTAAATTTTGTCAACATTTTCCAAATTTATCACTCGGTATGATACTGGATGGTGTGACCTTCACAAAATGCCTTCTTTTGGAATGTTACCTGAGTAATAAAATGAGTTATGGTAAGGTAATAAATGTGGCTATGCTGTGGAAGCACCATTGTATAAAAAAGTCTGGGGCAAATGTTTTTTTGATAGTTTTGACAAGTTTGGAAAATGTTTAAAACAGAAATGAAAATTAAACAAACTGATTTTTTTTTTTATGAATTTTTTCTGCCATAATCCAAATTTTTACAAATATTCTTAAACATTGGCCTCCCTGCCCTTCCTCCATTTCTATTTTGGCCATGATGCCAGGGTGTTCTTGGCCTTGATGCTCCCTAAAATTTCCTCCAGTGCCAAAGCCAAAGTGGCCTTGCTCTAAAAATCCCAAAATTGCAGACAAGAGGCTACAAAATTCCTATCACAACAATCTGAGACTTTTACAGGCTGGACAATCCTTCTGTCTATATGCAGGTCAGGAGCTTCTCCCTCGTCCTACTGACAAGAGACTTCAACCCAGAGAAGTACAGCCTCCTCAGCAGGATCCTTTGCCACGCCTACATGGCATCTGGAAACCCCACCTCCATGCTGGAGCACTACCTGTCCGTCATCACCAAGGGAAGCTGTCGGAGCGAGGACAATGGGATATTTCAGGTGCAGGACTTTGACGTGAGGAAAGCATTTGCGGCAGCTTCTGTCAAAGGTAGTCTAGAAACAAGGCCATTTCTTATTTTGATATAGTGCTTACGTAGCACTTCACGCAAATGCCACAAAGCGTTTCACATCTCCACCTGGTGAAAGTTTTTATACAGCAGTTCGAGTTCATAGTGCAAGCTACCATCACAGATAACCATTTATACTCCTGGGTGGAGAGAGAGCCAACTGTAGAAAGTATCTTGCCAAGAATGAAAGCATCAAGCAGCAGCATTCACACAGACATACCACTGAACACGAGTCAGATGCCAAAACCATTGGACCACAGCGCTCTACATTTTTTGTAACTAAGATGATTTGATAGACATTTTCAAATGAATCATATCGCTTTTGTTTGAAAATTGTCCATCTTTTTCTAAATCTTTTTCCAGATGTGATTAATATGTTTGAGATGGAGTCCATTCTGATCTACACAGCATTACTTCTCAAGAAGCGGGTAGCTGTCTACCACTCTAAAGTTGAAGAACTTTTGCATTTTGTAAGGTAATATGGTTGTACATTGTATTCATACAGCTACAGATCTTGAAAAAAAAAAAAACACGTGTGCGCGCGCACACACATCCTCACATATGTGTAAATATTCAGTTTTAACTAATAATGTGCAGGGCCCCAATGGAAACCAGTTTTAAACTGTTTGGGCACACCCTGGGTAAAGAAATGTAATAAATAAATAAATGATATGGTATTCCGGAGGTCGCAGGTTCGAATCCTGCTCCTGCCAGTTTATTTGTTCACTTTGAAAATAAATAAATAAATATGCGCCCATACGTGGTACCTCTATTGTGGACTTTACTTTCCTTGTTTTATTCTCCTTTGTCCGTATTGAAATCTCAAAAGCCATAGCGTTAACCTTGTGGGGTACCTCGATTTCTAAAGACTAGCTCGTGGGGTAACATATTCCCCATTGTTACCCTTTCTTCCCGGTACCCCGTAAGAAGACTAATGTAAGAACACATGGAACATGTGACTGGTTTACTTGAATAAGCTCTTTATTAGCGTCACTACGCTATGCGGTCGGTGATGACATAAGAACAAAATCTATATTAAATTACTAGAGTGCTAGCTCCCCATTCCTTTATGCAACCTCCTTTAAGCCATCCTAGGCGTGACCTAAAGACAATATAAGTTATATGAAAATATCATTTCTTGTCTGTTGTAAACATCTAGAACTGACAGCCAAAAGAGCATTGCTGTGCCCACGTACTTATTTGTAAAAAAGGAAATGGGTAGGGATGCTAAAAAAATTTTCCTTCTGTCAAATTGACAGGGCGTTACCGTGCCTGGTGTGGCACCGACAGAACTGGTCCCTCCTCTACCCATTCGTGGATCTTGAGTCCGAGGACGAGACACAGGAACTGAAGGGTATCTCATCCTACATAGCAGGCTTCACTGAGGAGGCTATCGGGAGCAAGACGGACTTATTCGACCTCTTCATCAATATTCCAGCCGCTGAAATCACTGTCTCTCCAAATGCCAAAGGTACACAGCTGTCTGTCATTTTGTATAAGTTCCTGGCCAGAAATGTTTTCAAAAATAAACGGAAAAAATCACAAGGGGGCAGTGGCATATCTGAGTGTGGGATTGACTAGTTAGGGTGGCGCAGTGCTCCCTTTCTCATTTCTGCAACACGGGTTCGAATCCTGTCTGGGCCTACATGCGGAGTAGGTGTTCAAGTCTTGCTGGTTCCATGGGTTCTCAATTCTTTTCAAAATATTTTGGTGTTTTTTTCCCACCTCTAAAACTGAAGATTGTTTACTATCTTTTTTCCCAGTGATTTCATGTGGACTTTTAAAGGAATCCTTGGTTTCAGTACCACTTTGTGTCACTGATGAGGACTAACGACATTTGAAGCAGAATTTGTGATTCTCAGCACTTGTAACCACTGATGACTTCTCACTGTTTTTTTGGTTTTGTTTTGCTTTAGAATATTTTGCCCTGGGTAAACTGCATAAAGACATCGCCCAGGTTATGGTCAGCAGTGCCCAAGATGAAGCGGTCAGCAACAAACAGACCATTGTAGTGAGTTTTTTGTGGGAATTATATGCAGTTACTGCAGATTTTCATTTTGTCTAATTTAAGCTGCTCACAGCAAGCTTTTTTTTATAATGGATTCGCGCATTGCAAAGTAATCATTTTAACCTACCTGGTTTTCCTGGGCCTACATCTAATGGAGGATAAATCTTCAACTGAAGTCTAGGAAATTTTCCCAGTTTTCAGACCTATAGACCCAGGTGGGGTAACTTCCACTATTGGTTGAGACTAACTCCCCCTCTATTTTCTGCAATGGGCATTTATTCGGTCGCTGTGCAAAACCTTGGTGAGTTTTGTCAAGTTTAATAAGTCCACTAGAAGTAATGTCTGCTCTTTGGTGTTACTGTGGGAAGGTACGTGCAGAGTTGGTGCACCCCCCCCCCCCTCCCAGGAGGTTACAGTTTGGCAAGATTTGGTTCACAAATGTAATTTTTATCTTTTACATGTTTTACAAACCCACAAAACTTGGTCCCCCGCTTTTCAGGAAATTTCCAACAAGACAATGGAGCTAATCAACAACCTAAAGTCTCTCGGCAACTCCGGATCGGACGACACGGGTAAGGTCAGTATCGAAGCACTGCGGGAACGCAAAATGCCACCCGCCACCGAGAACTTCCTGTTTAGTCTAGCTGCTGCTGAAGGACTGGCGCAAGTCTGAAGGAAAGCCAATCTCAGAGCTACCATAGAGGAATCCCACAACGAGTTTAGCGCCGATCTGCGCACTTCCGCGTTTGAAAACGAGGATCTCAATGTCACAGTAAACAACTTTTATGGCCCGATTAATTCATGCATGAATGAATGCGTTGAAAAGCGTTGTTTTGTTTGCCACTGACATTCTCGCTTTCAACCCGGAAGTGCGCAGAAGGGGCTATAATGTGAAATTCCTCTATTGGCCGTTTGCACAGTTTGTCTTGCAAGGGCAGCCTCGCTTTTGTTCCAATTGGTACAGAAATTTGCAGAGTTGTAATCGAGTCGGACACAAGTCAGCTCACAAACTACATGGGATGAACAATGACAAAGGAATGCTTTTGTTATATAGTGTTTGAATGGCTTGTTGCATGACTTGGTTAAGAAATCTGGAAATTTGCTCAGGATAGATATCTGGATGGGGGAAAAAATTGTACCCAAAAATAAATCCCTTTTCTGTCATATTTCACAAGTACAAAAAAAAAAAAAAAAGGAAAGAGTTTCATATCCGGCCATCACAGAAAAAGTCAAAATTTCTTCATCAGATTTACACTTTTTGGTAGTTTTTAAGTTATATTAAGAGAAAGAATTTTGATGCTTAATGGGCAAACGTTCCTTTCAAAAGTAACAATTTTTTAATCAGTAATCAAACTAAAATTTCCAGGAGCTGCATGCATCTCTTTAATTTTATTTGAAATATATATATTTTTGTAAACTTCATCAAAATAAATTACATTCCTCTTCAGTCGGTTTACGGCGGCTCTATTTGGTAAAAGTATTATAAAATTTACAATAAAGTACCTTGTTAAAAAATAAGTGTTCTAGCACATGTATATGTACACTATAAGTTCAAAAAGCATTGCAAGGCAAAGAATCTGTATAAAGCACCATAGTATAGCACGTGATTGACCGCACCTACGTGATTAGCACATTTGGGCTGTGGCATTGTGGTGATGAGGACCAGCTTTAAACTAAAATGTGATGATATGGATCAATCGTAAATTCAACCTCATAATCCACCTGCACCATTTATGAGGTAGAAGCTGATATGTGTTAGTCTTAGACGGTTGTTAGCATAATATTTAGAACTGTACTTAGAATTGACCATTTATCCAATTCACCAGGAACAATTAATTGCGTCTGTTAACATGCATACAATATAGTCAAAATTGACAGAATGTAAACATTACTTAATTTGTAAAGAGGCTATTTGAAGAGATTATAGAAAAATACAATACATATATATTACAACTTTCCTGTTATATACAATGTGATTATTAATTGAAAGTTTTGTAATTAAACAAAAATGGAAAACCATTCCAATATCTCAGCTTTGGTATCAATTTTGAATTTATCTGGTCATTTCTTTTTTTTCCCCACTGTCATGACTGTAAAACCCCTGAATGTTCACAAATAAACGAACACTAAAAACATGTTTTGACAACACTTTGACTCGGAAATCAAGTGCCTCACATGATAACCTCTGAATGATGGGCTTGTATCCCCTTTTTATGTGACGTCAACCAGTTCGTATTGAACCACCTTTAGTGTAGTGATGGTAATGAAATCCTTATTCAAATAAGCATGCCATGTGGTTTTTACCTGCCCCCATACTATCCCAGGTACGAGTATCAGTCAAATCCGGTCTGCACATGGTGACATTGTTTACAGCCAGTGCAATCTGGTCGTGTGGGTGAAAAGGTGTCTACAGGTGTATCGCAACTACCTAGGGAGCATCCGCAACTACATTAGGCATCCCTACTTGCATACAATCAACTTGAGAAAGTGTGATAAAGTATCTTGCCCATGGACACAAGCACCACTGTACCACTTGAACCAACAATCTTGAAGACTGGCCTGAAGAATATGAATAAGACTACCCATAATGCCACTGAATAGGGGTGATCCGCAATACGGCGCCACCAAGAGTTTGTAAAGGACAGGTCGTTGTACGCTCGAACGCGAGGACCTTTTCAAACTGCATTACATGAAATAGCCTCTCCATAGAGTACCGAAGTCTGATGTCAGTTGCCGCGGCAATGGTTCCAAACACATGCAGTTTAGAATGTATTCTGGTTTCAAACGTTGCATTGATTGACGTCATCACTTCGGTACTCTATTACAAACTTGTTGGTGCCTCATTGTGAATCGCCCCAATTTACAGCCCTTTAGAGTACTGCGTGCATGTACCTTGCTAATCTCTCGTACGCAATTATTTTAAGTACCCTGCCGCTTATGGAACAAATTCCACACAAATTCTGCTTGATAAAACTATTTGGTATGACGACGATTAAAAGACTTATACCTGAAAATAATTCAGAATTCCTGAATAACAGTACAATACTCGCAATACAAAATGGTGGCACACCCTGTTTCGAGCTACACGTAGTGTGATCAAAGTGAAACTTGGATCACTTTCAAAGAGCTGGTGAGCACCGAGGAATGAAAAAATAAAAAGCATAATCTTTGGTGTTTCATATCTCAGACTAAAATAATAGTGTAACATGCATAGGCTACAACATGGACAAGGTTACAACGCATTCAGAGTTACAACGTGTGTAGGGCCATCATAACCCATAAACCTCCATCATTAGCGGCGTGGGCCCGTTGTACCGGGGATCGTCCAGCAGCATAAGCTGTTGAATCTGCTGGACGTGCTCCAGCTTCAGTTGTCGGAGGTCCACCAGCCGGGACAGGAGGCGGGGCAGGACCAGCGGGTTGCCATGGTGATTCTGCTGGACTTCCCACTCCAGGGCCTCCAGGATGACCTCTTGGAATTTCTCCACTTTCTCTCGCTGGGTCAAGTCATCACGATCTGGAGGTTTTTGTAGGAGGATAAACGTACACAAAAATTCAAGCAATACATGGACTTCATCTACATACAGAAAATAAGCTCTCAGACAAATCGGAGACATTTCTCAAAATTTACCAGCATGAATCTGCTGAAATCTCAGCAGACTGGTCTTACGTCCCATGATTTGACTCGAGCGTTATTTTTCCATAATCCGGCAAATTCACTCCTTAAAGCTTGTATTTCAAACACCATTTGTCACATCACTCTGTCAAACCACTAGCCACATTAGCCTCTATATATTTTTGGTTCCATTTCTTGGATCTAAAATGTCAAAGCAGGATACTGATAAAAAAGAGAAGCAGCGCCCTTAAGTTTGCTTTCAAAAAGTTGGGCAAAATGTTGGACAAATTTAGCAAGGCATAATATCTTTATTATTATCCAAAACCTCTGGAAAGGTATTTGCTGTAACTGCATTCCCCCAGTTGTATTCCCTACATGCGTAATATGACATGTACAAAAGGACACCTGGACACCTATGTACAATCACACTTCAACTTTAACACGTGTAATTCAGGTCCAACTTTAATATCAGCTTTGCTTACCCGGTGCGGCCAACGCCAGCACGCAGAACAGCGCCAGCTCTTTCTCCGTCAGGTTCAGCCGCTTCATCTTCTCAAAGAACCGAAACTTGTCCTCGAAGAACATGGTGTCCCGGTCTTCCAGGAGCCGTTTCTTGAAGTAGACCCCGCCTGAGGGGAACCAGAGCCCGTCGGCCATGTAGCGGGACGCGGTAGCGATCATGGCGATCTCGAAGCCCGCGTGCTTGAGCAGGGAGACTTGATCGTTGATGTCCAGCGAGCGGAACTCGGGCAGCTTCTTGGCGAACTGGGCCAGGCTCTCGATGGCCGTCTGGAGGGCGCCCCGCAGGAAGGCGGCTATGTCGTTGATGTCGGTCAGCTCCCGCATGGGCCTCGCGTCAATGTCGATGTTTCCATCCTGGGAGATTTCAATTTAACGGTTCACAGAAATCAAAACAGGAAAAATGGTTCTGAAGGATGAATGCACAACAACAACAACAACAAATATTTTGATGTATCTGTAGGAAAGAAAAATCTTAGGAAGGGTGCTCTTGCTCATTGGTGGCTGTGTCAATGGTAAAAACCATTGCTTGTGATGCCTCTTATGTTCAAAGCCATCTTAAAAGTCTTGATAAATGTTTAAAACAGAAAAAATGCATCAGAATTCTTCAGATTTGTCACTTTAATTCTTTGAAGTCAAATTGACAACAGATCCCTCTACCATACCTCGATGACTCCGAATCTTTCTTCCTTGAGCTTGTTTGTCCGCGCCTCCAGGGTGGGATGGAAGCTCATGGCCCAGATGTCCTTGTAAGCTTGGTGGATTCTCTCCGTTAGTTCCCGAAGCTCTGCCCTCCTCTTGTCCTCCTCGCTAGCCTCTTGCTCCTCATGATTCAACTCCTCCAGGAGGCGCAGACGTTCCTCACGAGGCATCCGGCCAAACCTTGAGGCTGTGGAAGGACATAGAGCAATTTGGGGAAGGGATTATAAGTCGACCAATTGCCGATTGCTGTCTAACATGCACATGGGCACTACTATCTACGAATGAACTAGTTTAACTGCCGTCAACACGGCAACTGAAAATTCTCCCAAAATGGCTGTATATATAGATGGAAATAAATATGGATTTTATCTGCACAAATTCACTACAGGTTTGTAAAACTTTTTGCTGGATTTTTTGTAAATGTAGGATTATGGGGTTGTTACACTTTTAAGCCTTCAAAGAACCTTGGAATCCACCAGGTAGTTTTGGGAGGATTTTGCAGGAGTGAGGAGAGTAGAGCCCACGTACAATTACTTTACACAGGGCTTGATGTCCAAATTTAGTTTGTAGTATAAAAAACGTTTACGGCATGTTGAATTTGGGCGGATACAGGACTGTTCCAAGAAAAACAGTTTGCATGGTTTCAATACAGGGAAGAATTATGTAAAAATGCCCCCAAAAAATAAATAAAGCTTGCAATTCATCTCAGAACCGAGGCCAAACTAATATATAAAATCATGGCACAATTACTTTTAAAAAATGATTACAAACCAATGAAATTTTTTTTTAAAGTACCGTCATGTGACATGCCCACCGCAATGCATTTCTGGAAACGACAGTACTGGCACTTGTTTCTGGTGGCCAGGCTGATCTTACAGGGTTTTGTCTTGGAGTAATTAGGGCATGGCTTGTACTGCAGCTTCATACGGTGGGTGCGACGAAAGAAACCCTAGGGGGGAAATGGGTAAACACAGTACGACGTTATTTCTTTGTAGGTACATTGTGTCCGGCCGGCTGTTATGTGCAGCCAGGCATAAATGCAAACAATAGGCACCACACTGAATAGAGTGGTCCTATTCATTGCACTTAGAGCCCCCGCCCCCCCACCTCTTTTGTGTGAATGAAAGCTTTGTTTGAAAAAGCTCCATACTCCCATTCAAGAACAATATATATTTGAAACATGAATGGATTGAGTATGTGCAGGAATGCACATATAGACAACAACCAGCCAGGTGGCCTTTTTTTCAAACCATGGCTGTGGCTATGGCCATCGTCCGTATTCCAGAGATTAAATAACACCTGCCATCAACAAGGAGGTCCTGTATTTACACAGTTCCGCTGTTTGCTCGACATGCCCCAAAACAGTTCATTCATTAATTTCTTTATTGAATAAAATATTTAATCCTTTCTGTAGAAATAAAAAACCCATTTTAGACAAATCTTTTTTAAAGTCTGAAAAAGGTAGTAATAAAATTATGTTTAATAATCAGTTTCTTTTATCTGGGAAAGATACATGCAGCATTGAAAACATATCCTTTTGTCTGGAAGGGGCGTGGCTAAGCAGTGTACAGTACACCGATATGAGTGACAGGTCAAGTGCATATAATCTGGCGGACTAACCTTGCAACCTTCGCAAGAATGAACCCCATAATGAAAGCCGGATGCTTTGTCACCACAGATACGACATTTTAACGACAGGTCCATGTTGTCCATGGAGAGATGCTTGCCTGGGTCTTGACCTGTATTCAAAAAATAAATAAATAAATTCAATTGTTGCCTTTGGATTAACCCCTTACGTACGGATGACGCCATATGGCGCAAAAAAAACAGTGCCACCAGGCCGGATGACGCCATTGGCCACTGTTTGTGCAGTTTCAATCCATTGTTGGATTAAACAGTGCCACTAGGCCGGATGACGCCATTGGCCGCTGTTTGTGCAGTTTCAATCCATTGTTGGATTATTGTGTATAAAATGTTACGCTTGACTGCACAAACACATTGTAGCGGTTCGCTTGGCTGCCAGAGCCGCCGCAGCACCCCCGACGTCTTCCGTAAAATACCGTACTCATGGGGTTAATCAGTCGCGCCCCCACAACATGACTTGATCCCACTTGAAAATATGAATATTCAGCATATGGCACGCGTGTTGAACTGACCACATTCTGGGATTTGGAGGGCTAGAGATTGTAGACCCAGTTGTGCAGTGGGGTCAAAATGAGACATTTTGTGCATTACTTATACGTTCTCGGGCTCTAAACTGGTTAGTCGATGCCCCAATGTCAACAAACCCTGCATTTTGATTCCAAGTTACTCGAATAATTTTATCCCAGAGCTACAGTGTACGTGTAGTACTTTGTCAAAGGTATGACGTCCATTTGTATTGTCAGGGAGGTAGTGACAATGTCTAGGCATGCTTGTATAAGAGCTTACTGAAAAAACATGACCTGAATCCAGATTCATTAATCGACAATGAATTCAAATAATGTGCAGTTCTGCCTTGCACAAATGCAACTGCGAGTAGACTGATGTTTGAATTTGGTAAAAGATGCCAACATCAAGCGTCTTTGTATTTCTGGATACATTGTACTGTACTTTGAAAGCCTTTATAAGAAAGTAAGGATTTGTGAAAGCCACAAAAGTACATGCACAAAGTATTAATTCAACTTTGTCTAAAACTGGCAGCACAAAATAAGCTTTCTGAGTTTAATACAAGCAGCAAGACCAATTTATCACTGAAAAGTCAATTTTGGGATTTTAATATTTTTACATTTGAAACGCCTGGCACTATATGATATTCTTTTTTCTTTTACTCAAGTGATAGTGTGCACAGGTCACAAGCATGTGTACTGAATTTTCTTTTTATTGCCAATTGGGAAGATAAATTTCACTTTTATTGCCAATTCGGTCGATTCACAACTCGGTGCGCCGCCAGCGGCAAGCCGGAAAGAGGCCAAATTATGCAGTGCATCATGGGAAAAAGTCGACATCGGTTCTATCAAATCATACTTCTTACACCCCTTCTCCGCTAAATCTATCAACTCCTCTCTCTTCTTTCCCGCACAAGGTATTCCCCGATTAGTCAAAAATTGCTTCAACTCACCATGGAGGAAGAAAACACATTAACTCATCCACTCGCATTCGCGCGAAATCCACACTGCTGTACTGTCCACCATCTAATACAACGCGATAGATGCGATGTCGACCCCGCGAGTGGGAAATTGGCCTTTCCCGGCTTGCCGCTGGCGGCGCACTGAGTTGTGAATCGACCGAATTGGGAAGATAGATTTCACTTTTAATTCTTTTTATTCATGATGAAATCAATAATCTAATCCAATCCATGCTATCATTACAAATGATCATTTTGATCATTTGTAATGATAGCATTATCATTACAAATGATCAAAATTTCACACCTTTAACTAAATCCAACCATTTTAATATGAGTTTGCATGCAACCAAGGGGGTTGGAGATATTATAGCAATGGGGAACCAAACTTGATTATAATATTTTTAGAAAAGCATATGGGTAAGTGTAAAGTTGAAATTGAAAAAAAATACGATAATTTCTTTGGTTTAAATTTATTGTAGACCTTTGAAAGTTTTGGGAAAGAACTTGCTTAATTAAGAATGTTGCCTTGGAAACAAGCAAGTAAAAGTTAGCAACTTCAGTCTAATCTAAAGCGGCGGTCTGATGGAATTTTTGATTGGAACTTAGAGAGAAAGAATATAATAGAGAGAAAGAACATAATACATGTAAATAAAGAGATTTTTAAAAAGATTTTTAGGCTTAAATCCATTAATTATACCTGTAGTTGGCATTTAGAATCTTCTCGCTCACTGCTAAATACTTTAATAATGCAAATAGTGTAATTTTTCCATTTTTCAGTTATTAGCCACGGTAGCCAAGGTCAATAAGTTAGGCTCTAAGTTTGGAAAATAATGGGAAAAAGGGGTATTATAATTTGAACAGTCTATTCTAGCGTGTTTAACCCCTTGAGTTTGGTATTTTACGGGAGTCGTCGGGGTGCTGCGGCGGCTCTGGCAGCCAAGCGAACCGCTACAATGTGTTTGTGCAGTCAAGCGTAACCTATACACAATAATCCAACAATGGATTGAAACTGCACAAACAGCAGCCAATGGCGTTATCCGGCCTAGTGGCACTGTTTAATCCAACAATAGATTAAAACTGCACAAACAGCGGCCAATTGCATCATCCGGCCTGGTGGCACTGTTTTTTGTTTCATCCGTACATACGCAAGGGGTTAATAAATTAGAAAAACTTCCCCAGTTTGTTTATAATGTCACCTCTTATCTCAACCAACAGAAGATTCCATGGACAATTTCCAGGAAAGGATAAAGTAAATAAAGCAATAACATATCTCCATAAACTCTTTACGGTTAATCTTAGGCTCTCAAAATAACCCGAGGTTTACCGAGAAGAATGTCGGCTGACTGACAGTGATGGTGACCCTCTTTCTAGTGGTTGGGAAAATTTACAAGATGGAAAATAATTGGCTCTACACATATGCACATTTTTAAAATCAAATTAGAAATGAACCAAGTCCTGTGCTGAACGCACCGACAGGGAAAGCTTTCTCAGGTCACACCATCACGCCATTTGATACACTGACCATTAACCAAATGTTGTAACATCGGTCTCCCATGCATGATGTAATCGGGATAACAAATTCAGGAACAATCGCTCATCTCACTTTTACTTTCCTTCCCAATATAAACAGGTTCAGGAAACAGCTGTCAGCTTTCTTGAGATATATTACCTCCTGAACGCGCTGGATGTACGTGCAATACCGTACAGGTCCCCATCAACAATCGAAAGCGCCGATTGGTCGTGGATTTCCTGACCCTTTGGTGAACTTCCCTGTTTCCCAGCACCAACCCTCAAGTTTTTCCACAACTTCCCTGGATTTATGCGATGCTGTAATTTCCTTGTAACAACGGAGCTCGCGAAGTTACACAATGTAGCAGGATATTCAATTGGCCTTTCAGTTTCTGAACAACTAATATATTTGTGTTAAATTAATTAATCATTTCAAACCAAAACTGTAGGATTATCTAATTGCTGTGCATCGATGACCGATATTTTAACCCAAGACGACCATTACTTGGAGTTCTTTCCGACTTCACTGATTCGTACGAAAGGATTGCCCTCTTTAATATTTTTTTAGATCTGTACAAAAGGTTTGAATTTCATTTTTGTGGAGGCAGTGTACTATTTTCACTTTTAACCCTAACCCTTAAAATCCATTGAATTCTATCACCAGGTTTTGGTGGATTTTGATAAAATTCAGGACTGTAGAGCCAATCCACAATTACTTTTGGCCTAATGTCCTCTGACTTTTTAAGTATAAAACAATTTAAGTACACAAAAATGCCACTGGGTCACATCATGGAGCCATAAAACTTGCATACATGTACGAGTAGTATTTGATTAGAGCAGGTTTAGAAAGGTTCCCTGCAAACAAATCTGGGGTTAGTGTTACATAAACATTCACAGGTATAAAAATGCCACTTGCAAAAAAAAGGGGAATCCATTACAATTATGGTATCCAACATGCTTCTTTTCAACACCAGGCCAATAAAATCCCTTTTTTGGCTAGATACCCTGCTACCACAAGCCTTACAAACTCCAACAGCAGGTTTTGTCGAATTTGGATGGGTTCAGAACTGTAGTGCCTTGGCACCATTACTTTACATAGAGCTATGATGCCCCAATTTGTCCAAGTCCAAAGAATGTGCCATTGGTATACTTCATGGAATTTTGACAGGTTGAGGACACTTCCTAGTAAAAATGTCTAGGGGGTTAGGGTTTTTAAATTAAATTTTAAGGCAACAATATCCATAAGTTTTCATCCACAAGCCATCAAAACGGTGGAGGGAGATGGAGGGAGGGGGTGTACTCATGGTTTTGTTTATCTTTAATTAACCATAACCCCCAAGACATTTTTACTAGGAAGTGTCCTCAACCTGTCAAAATCCAACACTGTGCAGTATACCTATGGCACATTCTTTGGACTTAAAATTGGGGTATCATAAGTCCATGTAAAGTAATGGTGCCATGGCCCTACAGTCCTGAACCCATCCAAATTAGACAAAACCTGCTGTTGGAGTTTGTAAGGCTTGAGGTAGTTTGACTTTGGGGTAATGGTTTCACTGCTTTCTGTGGAGCTTATGCCTCTTGGATGTACCATTAGGTTACAAAATGGTGTTGAATTTTTATAATTCAGGAAGCTCTCTAGCAAATATGTACGGGGGTTGTGTTGGTTATTGCATGGAGGAAGGTAGTCTCCTATAAAATTTGATACAGCTTATGAATCTCAGAAGATGCGTGAATATGGTTCCAAAACATCCGACAGAGGATCACAGTAATGAATGGGAAACCACTGGAATTTTCCTTGGGTTTCCTTGATGAAGTTCACAGAATGTTGTGTCCCCCCCCCCCCCCCCCCCTGCAAAAATTCCTAGATCAGCCCCTGATAATTCTGTCATCTTTTAACCCTCCTTCTCTCAGGGCCAAAATGGAGCCAACTACCCTATATAAAACCTATCAAATGACAGGTTGAAACACACACAAGCTGTGAGAGTTGGTGGGTAGATTTTTGGATAGGCTGCGATAGTTATAACTATAGGAGGGTTAAACTTACATGTAGTGTTTCAGGAACATCTAGAAATTGTTTCTCGGCTACAAAATCTAAAATACCATTATGATGCCAGGTCTCACAACTGTATCAATCCTCTGAATTTTGGGGTTAAGATTTCCAGTCCTTTTTAAACAAACATGAAGGAGATGGGCAAATGGATTATACACCCAGGGAATAAAACAATGCAAGTAAAATTTACCATTTGTGTTCGCTGAAGCATTTCTGTACAATTGTTGGTTGCTGCTCTCCATGATCGGCCCTCAAAACCGGAAGCCTAAGAAAAGGCCAACATGTAGTCACTCAAGAGCAGCCTAGAAACAAATGTGAGTACAGACACTTCATAACCAGTACAGCCCTAGTCCGAGTAACTTGGACCCTTTATCGCCTTTACCTGTTTATGCCGGCGACTGTTTCGTGAAGAATTCCCTCCCCCATGACGCGCGTGCAACCTCCAATCAATATACTACATGTATCTACACACGAACACGTACCGCGACCGTTATACCACTCACGAAACAGTCGCCGGCATAAACAGGTTGTCGCGCGGTGCATGCGGGCGCTGCGCATCAGGGTGACGTCATGCAAGGTCGAGGAGTCACTATTTGAACTCCAAGAAAGCGAAAAGACATGTTCTGCGGGGGTCTCTGGGAATTAAACGGTAAAATTTCAGATGGTGGCGTATCTAGTATTTTTGTGGCTGTTGTAAGGTTGAATTCTGATTTTTTTGTTGTTTTGATTTTAGACATATTGAATTAAAAGCCATTCTCTATCGCACACTTGCCTTGGACAGTACTTTCGCCAGATCATGTCCAAATGTTAAAAAAGGCAATAAAGGGTCCAAGTTACTCGGACTAACACGTTACACGGTGCATGAAAACATGAAAATTACGTTCTTATTCTTGCTGCTACTGTGCTAGTGCTAGTGTGCTGTAGTTTTTCTACACCCTATAGCCTAGGGCTAGGCCTACATGGGGGGGGGGGGGGGGGGGGGGGGGGTAGCCTAGGGACGTCTCGGAGCCCTAACGACTGTTACTGATCATCGACATCGGGTCACAAACTAAACAGGTACGTCATCAACTGCCCACCAATAACAAATATTCGAAAATCCAAAATCTTTCAAAGATCGCTGACTGAACTTACCGGTAATTTCCACAGAGAGAAAGCACGTCCCGAGTTTAAGAATCGCTGCGACAAAATCAGCCACTTCATTTGCCTTTAATCGTACAGCGAATGCAGTAGTCTTGAACCCAACCCAGGCTTTATATCGATTTACGTTAACTGCTGTGATGTGCCGGGCACCTTACTAAATGTTGGACGAGTTTATTGCACAAGGAGGGGTGTGTGCATGGAATACCGGTTACTTTCTCTGGTTTCTCGAGTCCTCCAATCACTTTAATTAAAAAAATTTAAAAGATAATTTATATTTGATTAAATTTCTGTATTCTGAAGATGAATCAAAATATATCTGAATAGCCTCTTTAAAACTGAAAACGTCCTTTGCCTATTACGCAATGATCACCCACCCGTGCCTTGTCACAGTATGAACATGGAGGAACCTCCATGGTATGAATGACATTGATCACCATTTTATTGGTGATTTGGGGGCAGGGGAGGGAAATACAAAAAATCAAATGGGTAATTCTAGCATAGAGCAAGGTTCTAGTAACATTGAAAAGAAAATTTTCCTAGTTGTCTTCAGCTTTAATTTCCAGAGAAAAAAACATTGCCACCTTACTACTGAGCGTCACCAGGCGGCGCTTTTTCTGTCTGATTTTGTGTTGGCGATGACCAGCGAGTTTGTGGTATAAACCTTCAACTCTAGCGGCGAATGTCAAAGCACCAGACTGACCGTTAATTCGGCATAGCGCCTTCAACTTAGGCCGTGTCCGAATTACTTGGCTACGGCTTGAAATTACACACGAGTGTACGGGAAGTGGCTGCAGCCGCTACCATAGACATGTGTGTAACATCTAGCCGCAGCCAAGTAATTCGGACACGGCCATCCTCTGAAAAACAGGACCTTTATTCATATCATCAGTGTTGTAGTCGAGACCATTTCAAGACCAGGCACAAGACCATTCACAAGACCAGCTTGTAACAGGCACAATTACTAACAGGCATAAACTATGACAAAGGAATGCTCATTTGAATAGCTTAAGACTTGGATTAAGACTGCTGATCTTGTGCTGGTCTTGTGCTGGTCTTGCAGGGTCTTGTGTGATCTTGTGATGGTCTTGACTACGACACTGATTCATATCATATAGTTGTTACCCATCTGAATGAGAACATTTTGGGGTGATGAGGTACAGCCCCCTCTGGTGTTGAATTACCATTTCTAAAAGGATTAAATATATTTTAAACGAAAGTGTAATTTCGGGCTCTGCATTGTTAGAGAGTACAAGTAGAGAGAATTGTTTTGCAGAGAATAGAAACTTGCAGTTCTTAGAAGAACGGGGATATAAACTCAACGTTTCGGTCAGTGGCTCTTACCGTTATCACTTGCACTCCAGTGTGACCGTCCGTCATCAAAAAAGTATCTGTGACATTTGTCTCATCACTGTTATTGTGTAAAGTGATTCGACCCCATTCCTGTCGAATTCGTCACGGTGGCTTCTTTGGGTTGGAGCTCAGTAGTGGGGTCACTTTTTTGAATTTCTTTTCTCTTGGCGGGCGTGCAAATTCACGGAACGTCAACCTCTGATTTATCGCGTGCTATTAGCTGGTTAAAAACCAAACAAAAACACACTCAAAATCATCTTGGAGTCCTTGACAATTAATGCTGCGTGCAACGGCTTTCTTCGGGGAAAAATCATGTTCCACTAAGACAATTTGAAACTTCAAAGAATTCATGGTTGCATTACTGATGGGTATCTGATGCTTGGTGAGGAGGGTATGGCATATGGCATCAGCAGTCCATGGCTCTTTGCTGGGTATTCACCGAAGCCAACGTGACCTTAATTAATCCCTGTTCCGCAATATTTTATAACAACTTTGTTAAGTTGAAGATACAGTTATTGGTACGATAATGTTCCGTCCAAACTACTGTGTCTCAAGGATTCTTCAGGAAATATTGACATCGCTGAAACACTTTACCCCCCCCCCCCCCCAACCCAGTCTCGGGCAGGCAACGGGCCTGTGGCCTTTCCCCACTTTTTCTACTTGGGGGAAATCTCCCCCCCCCCCCCTCCACACTTTTGGCAGTTCCGCACAAGAAAACATAGCCAGCCGGCACCAGCGCAGCTTTGGCGCCCCCCCCCCCCCCCCCCCCCTCCAAGAGTGTTCCGCCGCACCTGATTATGATGATTAACCTGTAGGCCAGTTTCGTAGAATAAAAGAGTGAAAGTTGAACTTACTGTTATTAAATTACTATGGGTGCTGAATCACCGTCTCAGTGATTTGCAGATGAACATCATGTGTTTTTCGTACTAGCATTTTTGCACGTGCCTACTTGATAAATTCTCGAAAACAAAATCTCGAAAACAAATTCTGTGGTCTTTAACAAATTTGATTTTTTTTTATAACGAATTTTCAAATATATAACAATCTAGGTTGTTTTTGTACCTCTGACGCACAAACATATCCGCCCTATGGGAACTGTATCAATTGTCATGCCGCATATAGGCCTAATTCGAAATTTGTAACTATAACCGCATTGGCGTTTTTGTTTATCGTTCACTGTCTCATTTAAGTGAATAACTTTTGTATTGCTAAAAAAGTAGCGACTGACAAAAGGGGAAAAGGACATAGACATCGACAGTACATCTTTAAAAAATATCATGCGTTTTGTCAAACCATTAATGAACGAGGGACAGTGCCTGAAATACAAGGTTCTTGTAACAGTATACATGTAGCCTGTAGCCTATCCTGTGACCTGTGACCCCGTAAAAAAGCTGTTATTGTTAACAAAAATAATATGAGTTAACAGCTTATTTTTGTATTTACGTTTAAATTGTTTAAAGAGATATCGAGACGAATTAATAACGGGACTTGCATTTCATCCTTTCGAAAAATGCAATTAAAGTCAAGGAGTTGTACAAACATGTTGCTCTATTACATAGGTACTAGGTGTTAAACCTGCCGTTTGACGCGGTTTCTGCGCTAGCATGCATGCCATAAGACGTGCTCCAATCGTACTGCGATACCTTATTAGGCGCTCGACACATTCGCAATGCAGGCCGTCAAATTTATCATTGCGATCAGGAAGTTTCCATTTTTAGGGTCAACCATTGCCTAGATTAGATTTTTTATAAGATATTAATTCTAATACAGAATTTTTTGTTCAGTTAATATCACAAAATTTAGACGTTGCGTACAATTTTACAACTGGATTTGTGAACTTGGGGTCCACTGAATGGGGGACATTTAAGAAAAACACTGGCATTCTTTGGCCGCGCACGACACTTCCCCACAATGAAAATGGAACGATCGGACGTCAACTTTGGCAGACGTGCGCTGGATTTATTCTTCCGCCTTTCTGGTATCGTGGTTGTGGTAGCGTACTGGCAGGTCCGAATCTCCTCTCATCTAGACACACCTTTTAACCTCTCCAACATGGTAAGAACCTCATGGTTTTATTTTCATAATTAGTAAATTTGGACAGATTTAACAATGTCAGTTACGATTCAAATATTTAGCGTTTTTAAGACGTTTGATTAGATTAATAAAGTACGCACGCACAAAAGTGAGAAATCACAGGAGCTTAGTTGGTGTTCATAGCGTAGACATAATTATATTTTTTTCTCAATTTTGATTCTATTTTGACCGGATAAATTACTTGTGTGATTAGCTTAAAACCAAGGTATTCCGGTTTCAATTTAGCAATTTTGGATATGCACTCCGGAAGAATGTAGTTACATGTACACATGGAATAATTCATTAATAATGAATACAATTATGATATAACTAACATCCGCTTAAAAAAAACATGAGTAAGTCGTTGGTTTATGATCATATTCTTTTCCGATTCTTAAAATAACCATCTTTTCAAGGCACGAAAGTAATTGATTCTGACGTCCACAAAAAAGGTTTGGAGTTCGTAAACTTTGTTAACTGCTACGCGTAAGGTAAAGAAAAACTTCTCATTCTTGAAATAGAAATGTTGTCCCTTCATTACTTAGTTGACATTTAAGCCTACCACTTGGGAAAAATGTAGTGAAGTACACGTAAAAACTACGGCTGTTTAGTTGTTGGTTGTTTCACTATCTAACTGAGAAGAAAATGATGTGACGATGAATATATATTTAAAATGTTGTTGAAAGACGAACTGACTTTCACGATGACGATTTTCTGACCCGTAAATTCGTTTCCCATTTCGTTCTGTTGTATAAAATAAATTGCAGCAACCTCCACAAATAGATGCTCTTATAACAATAAGAACTCAATTGAGTAAATAATTCTGCAAAACACAAAATGTTTAAGCACCGGTATAACACTATGAACATCTAACAAAAGAAAACCCACGCAGTCCTTTGTTACAAACAAAGGACTGCGTAGGTTTTCTTTTGTTAGATGTTCATGGTGTAATACTCACAATAAAATTGGGAAGTAACCCAGACAAGGTCAACAGTGACTGCCAAATTCTGAAAACCGATGTTCGGTTTATTTCCTTAATGCATAAGTGTAGTTGTATAGAATGAGGATCATTATTATAACCACAGTCGGTCAATATTATGCGCACAGCCGGTTGCGGTATGCTCGTAATGTAAGGAATGTTCAGTTATAGAGTTCACCACCAGTCGGTTGTACGCGCGCTCTCACTAAACAGCACCTGCAAGTTATTGCCAGTAGCCTTGAGGATTAAAGGCAGCGCATATACTGACGTCACACATTGATACCCACAATTCAACTGACGCTGGGTCAAACAAAAAATGTCAAAATGGTTGCTAACAAGTCACCTAATTGAAGAGCCGTAGTGGCATGCCCGGCCGCATATTCCCGTTATGAATCCAATTTTTAAAAGGTGGAGGTGATATTCCGTGCCGCCTCCAATCGCCTCTCGGTTCCTTCAACGTAAATTTAAACATGCTCTGCACAACATACACAGCCAAAAAAAATTTAAAAAAGCAATTTTCACCCCCCCCCCCCCCCCCACCTCGCTAACCTAGATACATCACTGTTAAAGGGACTCAATTTCTTCATACTTTCGCAACTAATCAGCGTTTTGTTTTTTAATAAATGGCATTCCTACCGGGGACGCACTCCCCATCCCCACAGCCTGCTTTTCAAAATGATTTACCGGCCCAAAGAAATCGGGTCCTTTTTCGGAAATCGTACAATTTGATTCAGAAAATCTAGAAACAGCCCACCCTATGAAAAGAAATTAAAATTAAAAATAAAACCCGCGTACTGTGTGTCACTTTTTGGGAGAAGATTTTCTTGTGGTCCACCGTCACAAATTCATATTATCTTCTGTTTCAGGCAAGCAAGAGAAAGGGAGGGACTAAGACGAAGAAGCGCGCCCAGCGTGCTACCTCCAACGTCTTCGCCATGTTCGATCAGGCTCAGATCCAAGAATTCAAGGAGGTTAGTCCAATCGATATGCAGGTTAATAATATCGATCGATTTACGACTTAGAAATTGATCCATCAATTCGTAAATAGCCTAACAGTTGGATTCAAAAAGTTAATGCAAGCAGTCATTAATTGATAGATGGATCGATCGATGGATCGATCGATGGATCAATTAGCACATTATTCAATATCAGTCGATCAACTTGAGCAATTAATCGACCTCAGCAGTCCGACAGTAATCAATTAAATTGAACCATCAAGAGATTTTTTCACGATCAATTTAACGACATCCAAGAGATCTCCCCCCCCCCCCCCCCCCAGTGTTGTTTATTGGTGTTTTGGGTTTTTTGTATGTGGGGTGGGGGTTTCAGGGAAGGATAAATTGACAATATCAAACTACGAAAATCATAGAACTTGAACGCACTTTTACAACTTACATTTGCGAAAGCATGGATAGGCCTACATCACAGAAAGGCAATGAATGACATTCTGACGCAAAACCCTAAAATTGTCAGTTATTTTAACCAATGTTGAAGTTGATAAATTCAATTGGTTTTGTTCATACCAGGCCTTCACGCTGATCGATCAGAACAGAGACGGGTTCATCGACAAAGAGGATCTGCACGATATGTTGGCCTCTATGGGTAAGATTATGACGACGTCATCATATATAATGTCATGCGGATCATTCCTTCGAAGCTTTCGGATTATTTAGCAGCCAATCGGTTTGACATGTGAACAACAACTCACTACAAATTAATATTCTCCCAAACGTCAGGAGACACACGGAAAACGACAGAGGATACCATTGAGTGTGTAGACTTTCCTTTGGATTTACATCCGTTTTGAACACAGATTTTCATTTTCTCCAATTTTAGGCAAGAACCCTCAGGAGAAAGAACTTGACGAAATGGTTTCTGACGCCCCAGGTCCCATTAACTTCACCATGTTCCTAACACTTTTCGGTGAAAAACTCAACGGTAAGATTTGTTAAATATTATTAGGGGAAAGGATTTTCGAAAGTTCTTTGAAGTTGCATGTCCGTGCTCTTACAAAGTTTTCATGTTTTTCAAGAAATAAAATAAAACGAAAAACAATCTTTCTTTACATTTTGAGTATTTTGCAATTTAGCCTATAACTGACAAAGTAACAAATGGCTTTCCACAATGCGCTTGTGTCGCGCGTACCCCCATTCGATTATTATTCGATACCTAAACGAAGGCAGAATTTTTCGTTCATTGTGTCACGGGAAAACCTATAACTTTGTTAATTCTGTAGAATTGTTTTTAATTCCATCTTAAAATTTAATTTCTGGGGGTGCCACGCCCAAAACGCGCGCGCATGGCAACTTTAAAACTGTTGAAAACAAAGTTTGTAGAGAGGAATATACAAGATAACTCCGGAAAGGAAGTGCCAGGACGCTAGAATATACAGGTGCATGATCCAAGAGGTTTGCCGTAACCCTATGCGCTGGATGCAGCTCAACATTATCATCGAAGTATGTCATACATTAACTGAAGCGTCCATGAAATGAAAATTATTTCCTTTACCTACTTTTCTAGGTACGGATCCTGAAGAAACCATTATCAACGCTTTCAAACTCTTCGACGAAGAAGGAAAAGGAAAAATACACGAAGACTAGTAAGTTTGGGGCATAATCTATGCACGGAATTCTTTTTTCTATGACAAACCCCACTCCAGTGGCGTAGCCAAGGAGGGGGGGGGGGGGGGGGGGGCAACTTCTCCCCTGTGGGAACTCTTGCCCACCCCCCCCCCCCCCCCCTCTTTCCCCCCCTCTGGAAAATTGGGAAATTCTTTTGGGGGGGGGGGGTGTCGCCATCTGTAGTGTGTAGATATGCGTTACTATAGCGTGGACCAATTTAACAAAGTCTAATTTCCCCCCTTGAAAATAGCCATGCCCCCCGTTTTGCCCCCTCTAGGAAGAGCCTGGCTACGCCACTGTCCCACTCATCCACAGTTTGAAAACTATTGCTGCAATGCAAGTGTGGACATAAAACAGATTTAGAAACTAACTTTCTGTTGTTTGACAAAGTGATCTGCAGGGGAAAACAGCCTAAATCCCGCCATTTAACGTATTAACCAACCACAGCTGTGATATAGGGTCTGACAAAAGTCCGACAGTGACGGTGCATTATGAATATCCGAATCCCATGAAAAATCGGACTCCTTTTCCCTATTATTGGTTAAACCCTCTCACGTGAATGGCCACTCTCCCAATTATCTTCACTCAGGCATGCGCAATACTACCAATGAGCCCGTATTTCATAGTGACTGAAATTCATACTACAACGACGTGTGGCTCGCGCGGTTGTGATTAGGAAATATACCTTAAGGGGCGGGGCTTAATAGATCGATTTATTGAAGTCACTGTTACTGCTAGCATGGAATAATACCGCCACGTACGTCCTATTTTAATCAATTGTATGGCATTAACATTAACATTAACATTTCTCTCGATGTCTCACACCAGCCTGAAAGAGCTAATGATGACGATGGGGGATCGCTTCACCAAAGACGAGGTTGAGCTCATGTACAAGGGCGCCCCAATCGACGACGAGGGATGGCTGGACTACGCTGGCTTCGTGCGGATCATCAAGCACGGCACCAAAGACGAGGAATTGGTCAAGACCAGTGGATAGGTTTCCGAATGTGCCGACTATAGTCTTTATTCATTTGTACAGGTTTAATTTGATATACCCACAATGCACCAGTCGGGGCTGCAATCGAAATGGCGGGATTAGTCCCATGTACGTCACATGACCCCGTGCCACCAATATCAATAATAATTCATGATGCAAGGTTACTCGCTTCGAGCTTAAAATAAGGCGAGAGTTCAGTATAGAGAAAAAGGGCACAAATCCAACGAATGTAGATGGACTGTTGAAGTGTTTGTTTAATCTTTGGAAATGTTAACTTGCCAAATGCAATATCATTGGTAGAGCCAATGATTTTCCGTTTCAGAAAAGTCAATTTTCCGTTTTGACAAATCTTCATTTCCGTTTCGCCCATTAGAACAGTGCACAAAAATCTGTTTCATTTCCATTTGACATTATTTCATACATGTAAATGAATGCACAATGAAAGAGGCCAATTCCGTTAATTCCGTTTGGTTTCCACTAAAACGGAAAATCATTGGCCCTACATTCGTTTAAGACTACTCTTCATGTGTACAAAAAATATCAAAAGCTTACTCTCTATTTCCGGAAACGTGTGTAGGAATAGAAATAATTTTTATTTATGTGCACCTTTCTCCTTCACAACCAGCAAGTTGTGCTGTTTTGATGAAATGCAACTCACGAGTCGATAACTCAGTGCGCGGCTGATTCTTGAAATCATCTTTAATCGAACAAAAAAATGGTCTGCCTTCGTCATTTGTATTCTTGCTGCCAGACAGTATTTACTACTGTGCCTTTTAATTATACTATTTTTTCATGGTTTTGTGTAACATTTCTAAAATAGAATTTAGAGTAGTATATTGTACTTAGTATTCGTATTCATTGACAGAAGTGGACTAGATTTCCGAAATAAAGACTAAACAAACTATTTGTGGTCAGGAAAATCTCACCCAGACTCGCCATTGTTTGTCGTCGTGTATGAGGTATACCTTCACGAATGCATGGTTTTAACCGTTTGAAAATCAATTTGTTGAAAGGTCTTAAAAACTCGTTGGGATTACTGTTCTAATTTTATGGCTATTGTAGCCGAAAGACAGAATTTTCAATGTATGCGTGGAGAAAAGATCTATATACGGACACTAGATGGCTATAAGTGAGTCGAAAACTCTTTCATTTCACCTGTCGCAATTAATAATTATTGTTATTTGTGTACATAAAAGTTTACAATGTCACAAATAATAGACAAAATGTCAATAAAACAAACGAGTTCGATCGAGGGTGCCTAATTGCATTGATTCCATCGCCATAACTGCTTTTAATCCGCCTATAAGGCAAAAAGGTAACGGGGTTGTCCTTTTCGTACGTTTGGACCCGGAAGTGCATGCAAATGTCAAAGGAATGGAGGACGCATGCGTATAGCTTTGCGGCGCTCTCGCAGAGAGACAGGTGTGTTTGTTCAGGGCGTGTTTGTTTCACACGAATCCGGATCGCGATTAGTGATCTTTACGTTGGTTCATGCACCAGATTCCGCCTAATGGATGGAGCGAACCAGCGGCTGGATCACTGATCCCGATCCGGAATCGTGCAGCGGCCCCCAGTCACCAATACAGGCTCATTGGTACTAGTAGTACAAGTATTGCGCATGCCTGAGTGAAGATAAGGGGCCTGTTTGTTTCACACAGATCGGGAGGTGATCCAGAGCCGAACGAAAACAAACAGGATCGCGAATCCCTCTCGCTATATGTTGCATGCTGGGAGAATTTGTATTACACGACAATGTCGTCTGCTTCAGATTCTGTAGGGCTATTTTTATGATAAACTATCTAGCCTTTCCAGGTAAATAAATCGTACATAGCTTTAATAACAAAAATACACTATAAAAGAATTATGAGTAAATACTGTCACAATAGCTCGTTAAATGCTTCAAATCTACGAAAAAATACCGTCACTTTTCTCTGTCCGTCTCGCACGTCGCCATCTTTGATCTTGCGAACCCACCTCGCGAGCAGGATCACTAAAAACGTGATCTGGAGCAGCTTTCGACGCTCCGGATCTCTGATCGCGTCCGGATCTGCGTGAAACGCAATCTGGGATCGCGAACCATTTAGGGCGCCCTCTCGCTATATGTTGCATGCTAAGAGAATTTGTAGTGCACAACAAAATCGTCTGCTTCAGATTTTGTAGGGTTATTTTGATGATAAACTATCTAGTATTTCCAGAAAAGTAAATAATTCGTACATAGTTTTTTAATAAAAAAGATCAGTGATCCGGAGCGTCGAAAGCTGCTCCGGGTCACGTTTTTAGGGATCCTGCTCGCGAGGTGGGTTCGCAAGACCCAAGATGGCGACGTGCGAGACGGACAGAGAAAAGTGACGGTATTTTTTCGTAGATTTGAAGCATTTAACGAGCTATTGTGACAGTATTTACTCATAATTCTTTTACAGTGTATTTTTGTTATTAAAGCTATGTACGATTTATTTACTTTTCTGGAAATACTAGATAGTTTATCATAAAAATAGCCCTACAGAATCTGAAGCAGACGACATTGTCGTGTAATACAAATTCTCCCAGCATGCAACATATAGCGAGAGGGATTCGCGATCCTGTTTGTTTTCGTTCGGCTCTGGATCACCTCCCGATCTGTGTGAAACAAACAGGCCCAAACAGGCCCAAACACGCCCAAGGAGAGTGGCCAGTCACGTGAGAGGGTTTAACCAATAATAGGGAAAAGGAGTCCGATTTTCATGTGAGTCGGATAATATTCATATGACACCGGTACGAGTATAGAGTACCGAAGTCTGACGTCAGTTGGCATGACAACTGGTTCCAAACAGATGTAAATTTCGACTGTTCCTTAGTTAACAACCAGTCATGCAAACACATAACAAATGTATTCTGGTTCCAAACATTGCATTGACGTCATCACTTTAGGGCTCTATTTAGAGCCGGAAGCGATACAAATATAGAGAGATATGTACGAAAGAAGACACGAAGCATGATAAATGAACTGGACGGTAAAGAATCCCAAGTTGTGCTTCGCGTATTCCGCCTACTTTCAATGCGAAAAGGTGACAAGCCGAATTTTCCGCCCAAGCCCCCGAATTGCCGGAGAACCAAGCTGGAAAAAAACACAGAACATTTTGATTAGCGACAGATTTATATTATGAAAGCGTTGGTAACTCTCGGCACAAAGTGATTTTGTTTTAATTTTGTGTTTTTGGAAGGAACGTATAAACTATAACTGTGGTAAACGGGATGAGTGGATCACATTAGCCCATGCAAAGCAAAGCAAAGGAAAGCAAAAAACAGAGAAAACCACAAGGCCAAAAGAGAAAAACAATTGCAGGAACTGAGATATTCGGGGAAACTAATTAGTACCGGAATTCACCGGTGCACCGCTAACGGATACGTTTCATGGATCAGGTACCATTCCTTGTCAAACACAGGTTATCAGTGGTTATGTGTTTATGGAAAAATTACAGGGCGCCCTCACTCAGTGTCGCATAGCTCACACTACATTGGAATATTAAAAAAGAATTAAATTAAAATATACCAGTTAGAAGACTATCTGAGGCTACAGACATGTTAATTTGTTCATCAAAAATTGCAACAAACGTGAGAATGTCGCCTTTGTTTTCTTTGAGTAAACCATTGCCCTGTATTCTTTTTCCATATTTCAACTTTGGGAAGGAAATTGTCATTCTCGGAAAAAAAGTAAAAAAAAAACTTTTCCAGTAATGCCCCGCCCCTTCTCCTTACCGACCACACCTTTGCGATGCTCAAAGTACATAACGCCCGTGTTGTTATCATTGTTTTACGATGGATTTAATGAGAGCTCAAACACGATGGACTCATTCCCGTAGGTAGTCATATCGCAACCAGAAATGCCGAAAATTTATACGAAATTGAATGCGACAGTATGGATGGAATCATACACCACAGTTAACGAGGTTGATATATGGACACGAGGTTGATATGTAATCCATTTTCACAGTAGTTTTTGGGCTCGAACTTCGATACGGTTCAATGATGTCATACTGTAGCGTAATACGAGCAGCACCGGTTGGCGTTCCCCCTTTGTCCTGTTTATTTAGCGGTATTTTTCTTGATAATCGCTTCACATTGTCAGCTGAGTCATTATTTCATGAAACCCATACAAGGCCGAACCTACATTGTATTTGTAAGCTTCCTGTACAGGAGAAGACTAGAAATACTACTGGATCTGCAGTGAGGGAAATCGTGAACAACATGGAGGAATAAACAGGTAAAAATCCCAAAATTCACATTTATTTATTTATTTATTACATTTCTTTACCCAGGGTGTGCCCAAACAGTTTAAAACTGGTTTCCATTGGGGCCCTGCATATTATTAGTTAAAATTGAATATTTACACATTCATACAAAGTTAACTTTTCAACTCTCCAGTAGAAGCCTATTGCTGATTTACGGGATGGGCGAAAAACCCGCGAAAAAAAAAACCCTTTTAGGGTGAAAAACAAGGGGAAATTCCCATCCGGTTCCAAAGTATTTTGGCAACCAAGTTTATAACTCCGCAGTTCAGCGTAAATTATACAGAAATATCACTGATAGATGGCTTTACGTAGCTCCGATTTAAATGTACTTAAAGAGTTTATGGTTCTCATTTGTTCAGGCAGATTATTCCATATACTGGCACCACTCACAGCGAAACTTGTCACGTAGCATTCCTTTTTGGCGAAAGGAACTTTCAGTGCCATTTGGGTCGATTGTCGTGTTTCACGAATCACTGTAAGTGGTGTAAACAGATTTGTCATGTACAAAGGAGTCATTTTGTTAAGGCTTTTGAAAACAAAGATAGCCTTTTTGAACTGAACTCTTTCTTTAAAAGGAATCCAATTTAGTCTGGCAAACATATCAGCTGAGGGGGTGAGGGAGGTACATTTAAGGATTATCCGTGCTGCTCTTTTTAGACATTTGTTGAGGGTATTGTCGTGAGATATGTACCTTCCTCCCCACACCGTACAGCAATACTCTAAAGATGGCATAACTAAACTTACAAAGAGTGTGTGCAGGCTGCTTTGGGGAACGTAATCACGAATTCTGTTTAACACACCCAATTTAGACGAAACAGTCTTCCTTACGTATTCAACATGTGTACCCCAACTTAATGTTTCATCAACAACTACACCCAAGCATTTACAAGATTTCACTTTTTCGATAACCTTATCAGCAATGCACACGTTTAGGTCGACGTTGGATATTTTCTGCCTTGAACCAATAAGCATACATTTGGTTTTGTTGGCATTTAATGCTAGTTTGTTTCTTTGGCACCAGTTGTGAATACTAGCAAGAGCTACATTCAAGTTCCTTTCTATTTCGTTAATACTAGAGGAGCTACAAGTTAATGTGGAGTCATCTGCATACATAAATAAGTTGCAATTTTGGGGTATACAGGATGGAAAATCACTACTATAAACAATGAATAAAAGTGGCCCTAAGATCGACCCTTGTGGAACGCCTATGTCTATGGGCAAGACCTTCGATATTGTGCCCTTAATATTTACAGACTGACTACGACCGCCCAGGTACGACTTAAACCAATTAATTCCAGAAGATGACAAATTCAGCTTCTTCAATTTGCCTAGTAGGATTACATGATCCACACAATCAAAAGCTTTACTAAGATCTATGAACACGCTACCTGTAACTTCACCTTGCTCCATAGCCTCAAAACACTTGTTTGTTAAATCGTGTAGAGTGCTTTCAGTTGAGTGCAAGGGTCTAAATCCGGATTGGCAACTAGGTATCAAATTGTTATCATCGAGGTAGCTATATACTGCCGAGTGCACCCATCTTTCTAGAATCTTAGAGATAATTGGCAGTATAGAAATAGGCCGATAATTACCTGTACTACATTTATCTCCTCCCTTGTGAATTGGTGTTACCAAGGCGTGTTTCCAATCCTTAGGGTATTGCTCGCATGTTATGGAGAGGTTAAAAATATAAGTTAAAGATTTAGTAATATAAGGGGAAGCAATTTTAATCATTTTAACACTGATGCCATCCGGACCTGTTGCTTTCCCAACCGACATGGATGATATTTGCTTTTGAACGAACTCTTCTGTAATATTAGGTACAGTGCATTCTTCAAGTTCATGTAGAGAATCAACGATAGAGGCGTAGGTATCATTGTTTTCAAGTTCGCCCGATGGGCAATTTCTAGCTGTACGTTTTCCTATTGTAGAAAAGTGTTCATTTAATGTATCAGCAATGTCAGTGGGATCGTCAATATTTTCTCCATTTGGGGAAGTGATAGAATTTGGAGCAATTTTCTGTTTTTTAGGAAGTACCTCCTTTAGTTTTTTCCATAGAATAATTGAATTGCTTTTATTTTCTTCTATGGCTGATGTATAGTATTCGCTCTTCTTAGTGCGGATTTTATTAGTTACATTGTTCCGCAGCTTTTTGTAAGAGTCCCAATCGATCTGTGAGCCTGAGCGTTTTGCGATTTTGTGTGCACGATCCCGCTGTCTCATAAGTTTAAGAATTTCGCAATCGAGCCAAGGTAAAGAGGCACCCCGAATACGTTTAGTTTTGATTGGCGCATGAAAGTTAATAATACGCATAAATATGGAGTGCCATTTGCACCACGCTTCATCAACATCATAAGAGTCCAGTACATCTTGCCATGGTGCATTAAGGAGGTCGTCTTTAAATGCATCATTGTCTATATTTGTGAGACATCGAAAATTTATTGAGCGACCTTTAATTTTTGGCGTTTTCCAACTATGTTGACCATAAACAAGATAATGGTCACTGATTAGGACTGGTAATACACCACATTCCTTTATTAGCTCTGGATGGGAGCTGAAAATGAGATCGATTATTGTTTGAGTGGACTCAGTGACACGTGTTGAGTCATGTATGAGTTGCGCCAATTGGAATAAACCAAAACAAGAAATAATTGGGTTTGAGTTCAAACTATCATCGTCAACTGAAACATCATAATTAAAGTCCCCAGTTGCAATAATTTCTTTACATTCACAGGAGGCCTTATTAATAATATCACTTAGTTTATCAATGAATTCAACAGAGCTTGAAGGTGGCCTATAAATAGAACTAATAAGCACAGGCTGTCTTTGTTTACACTTAATTTCAACCCAAATGCACTCGACATCATCTGTTTCAAGATCCTCACGACGAGTGAAAGTTAAATTGTTTCGGATGTACATGGCAACCCCACCACCATGCCGGTTCCTGTCTTTTCTGACAATGGAAAAATTTGGTAATGTGATTTCATCGTCGGAGATTGAGGCATTGCAGAAAGTTTCATTTAGACAGATGATATCGAATGGATTTGTAGACATTAAAATTTTAAATTGGTCAAATTTGTTTATTAAACTTCTCACATTAAGATGGGCGAATGAGAATCCCCCGGGGCTTCGGTTGTAGATAACGCCATCTGTTAAGTCTATCGTAGATTTTTGCCTTGTGGATTGAGCAGCTCTCTGACCGTTTTTAGGTATTGGTTCCATTCCTGGCTTCGATAGTGTGTCTGGGTTAGTGGCTGACGGAGATGGGTTGGATGCTGTTTTTGATACGGGTGTGGGTAGTACTGATTTGCCATTTGAAAACCCGTCGGGACATCACGATTCGCTGTAGTCCGCTCCTTCACGACATCAGAGTACAAGGTCTTGCCGAACGGGGTCCTCTGGTGTGTGATGCGGCTAGCAGTGGTCTTATGTGGTCCTGCGACGTGTTGGATAATGTTCACGGCAAGTAGACGCACTCCTGTTGAGTTGAGGTGCACGCCATCCGATACAAGGTGATTTGGGTTTATTCTTCCATTGTCAATGAAGCCCCAGTTATTTTGTCTTGCTATTGACTTAAGCAGATTATTAGAGTCATCTACCTTCTTGCGTTTTGGCACTGTTTGGTTATTGCGATGTATAATCGACGAGATTGTTACTGATCTTGGTTGTAGTGATTCACCAAGAGAAGTGATCTTTGCAGCAATAGTCTCTGGGTTGTCAGAAGTATTATTGGTCCCAACATGAAGGATTACTCCAGAGACGTCGTGTTTGGCCGACAGCTGGATGGCGTTAGGAGCAAGATCTTCGATTTTTGCTCCACGCATGGTATGGCACATCACTTTCTTTTGTCTGCTCAATCTCCTGGGTTGTAGCCGTTTGATCATTGAGTCACCGATTATTAGGATATCTGCATGGTTGTGTTCGCTAGGTGTGGGTGGCCGTTTTTTCATGGTAGGTGTCGGTTTCTGCTTTGTAGTGGTCAGTTTCTTGTGCTTTTCCCGGTATTGGTCGAGCTGCTCTTGAAAAGAGGCCTTGTTTTTGGAGGGACAGGGATTGTTTGGGGGAGTACAGGACTCCTGTTCCATGCCAGGCTGGACTTTTGGCTGCATAGCTTCGTAGTAGGAGTCGATCAGGAACTCGGCTTCGGTCCGGGAATCATCAAAGCTGTTTTCGATGTTGACCGGATCGACATCCTCCGTCGCCAATGCAGCAAAGCGGTTGCTTGTTGATACCGCTGGACTGGCTGAACCCATGGTGGTACTCTGGTTGTTCCGCCTCAGGGCACAGGGCTGGCGTTTCGAATGGGCATCGGCTTCACGAGAAGAAGGGCTCATCAGCATATCAATGGTAGAATGGAGAGCGTCACATTCCTTCTTCAAGTGGTCAATTGTTTCCCTCTGGGAAGAAGAAGATAAAGAAATCTGGCCAGAAAGTGTTGCAATTTGGTCTGAGAATTTCTGATCAAGTAAATTTATGTCGTTCTGAACCTGTAGGATGGCTTTATAAATAACCTGTAGGGTGGGTTCAGATACTGGATCGAGGGCTATAGCACCTGTTAAATCTCGATCCGCAGTGCGCTTTGTTGGCTTCGGTTTAACCTGATTAGCTGAACTTAAACAAGACCTAGGAAAACTGTTCCGATGACCAAAAATGTACAGACATAGTTCCTTGATGTCATCGGCCGCTGTTTGTGTGGACCTACGGGATTTTAATGAGAAATTACAAGAAAATTGGGTACTTAGCTTTATTGAAGAGTCGTTTGTCTCGTCGCCATCTTGGAAATCGTCACGGTACTTCTCCTTTGCAGACTCGAAGATCAAATTCCTTGCCGGTAGAAGCTCATCAATGGTACAGTTACTTCTCAACAATGACTCTATGGGCACAGACGGTGTACTCTGTAGTTTTGAGACTATCTGCTCTATCTTAGAATCAAGTTTTGATAGAAAACTCGGAGAGCCGATGTGACACACGTCTTGTCCGTTCGCAGCCATAACTGTTACATTCGTACGGTGTAGTATACGGTGCATACGTAGCTTTTTTTCACATGTCGCTTGCAGAATCATGGAGATGGCAGAATGATGGCCGAGGCCGAGGCTTATAAAACTATTGCTCGATTTTTGTATCATTCATGTAATGATTATTGTTTATGAATTAATTAAAATTTAGTTTAGTGTATTTTAAGCCGTTTTGCAGATCGAAGTGTTTAGTTTGCCCATGGAGGAAGGAACACTTTCCTCCATGGTTTGCCAGCATGAATAATTTATTTAATTAACCGGTCTGGCCTTTTTTTCTCTGAAAATTCAGCCATGAAATCCTCTGGGCATGCGCAGTCAGTCATTTCTTGGTGCACTTAAGGCCTTTTCACAGGCGATTGGTAAAACCCAGATCCTCCGGATCTAATGCTACCGTAATAGTCGGACCATGGAGGTACTACCTCCATGGTCGGACAGATGGACCTTCCTGAATCCTGTACTGTCTCATTGTTCGTGAAGGTAGGCTATCAATTTTGAAACCATCGATTATTTTAAGAGTTAGTATTAATTGGAATGCCATTCCATCCATTTTATTGAAATAATAACATTTACTTTGGAGGATCCAGGAGGGTGCCGACTAGGTCCGGAGGATCTGACTTTCACCCACACCCCTTTTCACACTACGAAAAATCTCTGTGTTGTGAATCCGACACGTGATGACTTTTCACACTCATTTTCAACACGGCACTGACCCGTGTAGGGTGCTCAACCCAGATTGAAACTAACCCTGCTTGGGAGGTGGGTTGAGAGCTCTTGACCCGTGTAGAGAAGTTTGACTCGTGTTGAAAACACCTCTGGGTTGAGTTCGACCCGTGTCACCGCGTTGAGTAGTGTGAACAGGTAGCGTAATTGACCCGTGTTGAAATTTTTAAAAAGTCTACACGGGTTGGACATAGTGTGAAAAATCAATTTTAGAGACCACCCGATGGACATTTTTTGCATTGTATAAGATCATTACGAGTACATATAGTTATACGTTCTGATAACAAGAAACCAAACTCCAGCATGAGTTGTTGCAATAATTAGTAGAAGTGTCGAGGGTTTTACGTTCGGGAACAATAAACCTCTGTCCACAAAAAATGCAGCATTTGACACTGAGCGCCGTAACTTTTCTATTAAAATAGCATCAGAGTCGTATCTGTACGTGCATATATATATATTTTTTGCATATTCGAACCGGCAAAAAGCTATTCGAATATTCGGTTGATGATCGAATATTAGAATATTCGGTTGATGATCGAATATTAGAATATTCGCTATATTCGGGACAGCCCTAAGACATAAAAACCAGACAAAATTTGTTTTAAAAGTCTCCCAAAACACTCACTGTGCATGTTCAGTGCCATGCCGGTCAAATAGCTAAAATAAGCTGGTGCCGGGTCACACCACGGCCTTTTTGCAGACACCGCCATCTTCCGAGTTACGAAACTACAGTAAATGTTGATAGGACATCAACAATGCCAAAAGTGAAACTGATCTCTTAAAGCAAGGATCATCCCTTTGCAAAAATTGACAAACTTAGGCCAACTGTCTGAGAAATGGTTGGTTTGTGTACTGTTGCTCCCCCTGCATTTATTGGCCTAGTTTTTCACTCATGGAAGTGATTTTTGGACTTTACTTCCCCTGCCAAAAATCTCCAAAAAGGCAGAATGATCAGCAAACATGCGCATTAACTACATCCTGTTCTACAAACTGTACTATGGGGGAGGTGTGGGGGGGGGGGGGGTGTGGGTGTGGGGGGAAGGAGCCGATGTGATCTGTAGATGTTTTTATGTAGACATAGATTTAATCTAATTTGCTTGTAAATTTTTGTGGGTGTTCTATTGGTAAACAGGTGATTAAATATAAAACCCGTATCAGTTAAAGTGTACGTTGTAATTTTATGGAAATGAATCCTCAGGAAACTTCTCCATGGAATGCTACACTAGTCACTCCAGTTATTGTAACAAGATTTTCTCTCGTAATTGCAAATGTCAATAAATCAGTGTGAACAGTGCCATTGGGGTACATTGGTACCCTTCATATGTACCTCTCTCTTTTCTTCCAAGGTCCCTTGATTAACAGGATCCTGGGGTCCCTTGACAACTTTTTTTTTATCTCGTTAGGGGCTTTCTATTTTTGCTGCTGAAGGAAGGGAAGTGAACTCAAATTGATAATGAAGATAATTACATCAATTATACGTTGGCCTGCATTAAATGCACCCAAGCCACCCGTCTTGACGAGCACTGTCTGTGGTTCTGACAGTCGAGAAAAGAGAAATCGTGCATGGGCCTGAACCTCGTAACAGTTGTGACGTATGCCCTAGCTTATCATGTAATTGTGCTAACTCCTCCCCCTTCCGTTCCCCCGTGCAGTCTGCAGTGCAAATTTTTGTTGGGATGAACGGGATAAGAGGGCAGGTAATTTGTTGTTAAATGACTCATTATGTTGTTAGGCTCAGAGGCTTGAAATATCCCATACTGTCAGTCGTTGAGTTGACATCCCTGCATACTGAATGGTTGGCAAGTGATAATTGGAATGGTGATTCTGCTTCTTCTGATACAAACCAGCTGTGTAACCTGTCCTTACAAAAATTCTTTTCTGTCCCCATTCTACCCCCCCCCCATTCTCCTACCCCCCCCCATTCTCCTACCCCCCCCCCATTCTCCTACCCCCCTACCCCCATTCTCCTACCCCCATTCTCCTACCCCACTCCCCCCCCCCCCCCCCCCCGATGCCAACAGGTACAAAAATGTATGCAGCAAGTACTGAAATCTTACTGTAAAGCAGTTATACTATGTAGTATAAATATGCACCATTGCAGAATTTTAATAATATTAACATCAATCAAGTCCCTAACAATCCCAAATCCTCCAATTTTAATATGATTTTGCATGCACCCTAGGGGGTTAAGGTTATTGTCCGTGCTCTGTGACAAATTCAATTTTTGTTTCTTCAAAGCAATTTTCAAATTGTACACGTTTAACTTTATTTATGTAAAAAAAAAACTACAAATTTTTTTCTGCGTTGGGTATTTGCAACCCTCTGAAAAGAGGCTTTTATTATTGATTCCAATTGTGCCTCTTGTCGTAAAAAAACATCCACCCTACAGGAACTGAATTCTGATCGGGCTGAAAAAAATTGGGCATTTGTATAGTAATTATTCAATTACTGGGTGGATTTCTTTTTTCTTAATCAGAGTGAATAATTTGTGTATTTATAGACAAAGCAATTTAAAAGCAATTATTTTTGTAGTGATACTCGGAAAAGTCAAATTTGTTGAAGAGTATGTTTGTCTTTGAGGAAAAATTTTGAACTTCAAAGAATTAAAGTTGTTTTTGTTTTATAAAATTTCCAATATTACGGATATTACACGTGTGCATTCACATCTTTTAAATATGTATTGCCATATAGTTACGGTTAATAGTTAAATGCACAATACACAATACAGTATATTGCTTATGTGTAGTGCTTTGCCTGGGTTATATTTAATGGTGTATTGATCATTGTGGTATGGTTCCCTGCCTGCCATATGGAACTGAATAAATTAAATACAGACTATGTACATTGTACTTGTAGCTGTTACACACCGTTTGCCAATCATTGATTTTACGTTGAAACGTGACAGGGTGCAATTTTTTTAGTTTATTTTTGGCAGGATTGATCAATTTGAAGTACTAGGAAAAAGGATGTGATTTTAATCCTCTCTGGGTCGTTGAATCAAATCAAAGGACTGTGTATTCGTACCGTGACATCTCTGGCAGGATCAGTCTGATCGAGCGTACTGATTATTTGCCAAAGGTCAGGAGAAATGGGTGTCTGGCTCAAGTACGCCCTTTTAGTATGCTGTTGTGCCTAGATCTGTTTAGTTTTGTCTAGTTCTCATGTTGGTACACATACTATGTACATTGTATGGACATTTACATGTACATGTACATCTTTGGATTGTTTATTTGTTTACTTTGGTTTGTTGTTTTTGCTTATTACAGGTAAGTTTGGTTGTGAATTCTTCATTTTCATACTCATGTTTGTAGCTCAAGCGCTGCACGATGCATGGCTTGCTGTTCGGCGTGAAGAATTGCATTTTGGAAAAAGAAAAATTTTGATTAGAGGATTGCTGTCGACTCCGTTATTTAAAGTGTCTCAAACAAACCTGTTATCTGCCCTATGACTTTTGTGGAACATTCAGTGATACATTTAAGGCAGAATGTAGGCGTTTTCACACTGTGTATGTTCGACCCGTGTCAAAATCTTTAAAAAAATGTCATCACGGGTCAATTACGCTACCTTTTCACACTACTCAATGCGGTTACACGGGTCGAACTCAACCCAGAGGTGTTTTCAACACGGGTCAAACTTCTCTACACGGGTCGAGAGCTCTCAACCCACCTCCCGAGCAGGGTTAGTTTCAATCCGGGTTGAGCGCTCTACACGGGTCAGTGCCGTGTTGAAAATGTCGTAGTGTGAAAAGTCTACACGTGTCAGACCCGGGTACAACACAGAGATTTTTCATAGCGTGAAAATGCCTTATGTTGTATAGGCTAACCTGAGTTATAGCATAGAGCAAGGAAACAGCTATGGTTATAGTGACCAACTAATTGTTTTGGATTGTTATTTTTTTTATATTATTTCTGAGTGGAACTCATCCCCTAGAGCTAGAGGGGGGTGGGGGGCTCATTCAAACCCCCCTCCCCCACCCCCAGCGTTAGTTTTGGTTATACATGTAAGCATTTCCCTAAAATAGCCTAATTTATGGCAGAAAACATCTTTCCACTTCTACAGATTGTGGTAGTTTCCAGACTTTGTTTTTATCTGTCATTGTCTGTTTTTATACAGTACATGTAGTTTGACATGTGAACATGAAACTGTGTCAGGCGTTCGATTCCACGAAAAGAACAAACCCAGGAAGACGTATTCAGCCGTACAGTAAAATGTTAAACTTAGTAACATTCTCAAAAGAGGTCTCCCACTGGTCACATCAGTGATAAACCCCTCTCCCCCTCCCACTCCTCTCCCCCCTACGGCCCCTTGGTGCAATCCTCATCGGTGACTTATTTCCTCTGCGTTCGAGCACAGTCATACATGTCATACCGCGCGATTCCTGTGTTTGGACAAGGGGAGCACTTGGTGAAAACTGGCCACCTGCCCAGTTTTCTAAAAGCGCATCGATGTACGCGTGTGTACGTTGCTGCATGCAGCGGATCCGCCACACTGTATCAGAAGCGGTCTTTTTCACGGTGCCTCGTCGCATTCCTTCCTCCGTGCATGCTTATGCCATGTGCCAGGGGTCCTGTCGTGCTGACCATACAGAAAGGTGGGTGCATGCTCGTTGAAAATGGTGCAATCTTGTAGCTGATGAAATTTGGTTATGCTGGTGCAAAACTGAATAATGCTTTTAACCTCCTGAATACAGATGACGGCGGTTTTAAAAACCCACATGGCCGGTTGTCGTTTATTAGCGCATTCCTGCATGTACTCAATCCATTCACGTTTCAACTATATTGTTCTTGAATGGGAGTGTGATAAAGAAATTGAGCTTTTTTAAACAAAGCTTTCATTCACGCGAAAATGGAGTGCCAAGTGCGATGAATTGGACCACCCTATTCAGTGTGGTGCCTGTTTGCATTCTACGCTTGATCGAACAGCCCGTTCTTGGCATCCCAGCCCCCATCAATAACAGCTGGACACAAGGGGTTAAATTCCTCGTTGTAATAAATGTAAATTCTTCAGATTGGAGATTCTTCACTGATCGGCCTGACACGTCTGTGTTTTTTAAAGCTGCACTAAGTATGTTGTTAAACTACAGGGGGGGCATCTTTTATAGGGATTTGTGAATCCAACGAGGTCTGGAGGTTCATTGGTTCAGAGATTTGATTCATCACTCACAATGAGGAAGCTGGATTAAAAGAATGTATGTGTACCTTGTGTGTGTCATGTTTGTGGTTTTACTTAGTTTCAGTGACTTCAGTTGCAGAGGGTGTTGTCTGACTTGTCTCCAGGAAAAAATCAGTTCTGCTTCCGGTTACCCTACCTATGGCCCCGACCCTAATTTATTTTTCAGGAAAAAAGTAAAAACAAAACAAAAATGCTGTAAATACTACCTTAACCTTGACTAAATGTACATATATACAAAAATGTACAGTGCCAAAAAAAAATATATAAAATGTCCCTACATGTACCTGCCTACTACATGTACATGTATGTACCTTCCGATTTTCAACGTACACATGCAAGGTAACTTAGAAACATGTACAAATTTGGAGAAAATAAGCCAGTTTGGTATCTCGAAGTTCAAAGGTTATTTGGGATAAAATTGCTGATGTAATGTCACGCGATGTTACGCGAACGTAATGAATTTAACACGTGCGCACCACCTTGCGCGTTCATACACGTGTGTTACACCTTGTGCGTTCATACGCGTGCGTTAGGTCACGCGGGTCATTTGGGATAACTGTATCATTGTGCACATGCGCAGTTGAAATACCGAACTGGCTTATTGTTGATTTTTGTAGTATCCTCCTATGGGTATGTATGTTCATGTATGCATGTGTACGTGCATATCTCCGAGGACAAGAGAAGAAAGGAAACACAAAGAAACCTTTCAGTCCTCGAACGTAGAGTCTTTTGTTGAAATCGGTCCTCGAACGTAAGGATACGTGCTTAGTCTATGGGGGTTGGTTATATTAAAGGAACAATAGGAAACACAAAGCATTGTCCTCGGACGTATTGGGGAAGTACGACTGAGTGTGTTTCACTCACTATCACCCATTACTCCTCAGTGTGAATAAAGTTAAGTGTACTTTGTACATGTACGGGACTGAAAAAATCAATATTTTTTATATTTTTTCTCAAGACCTACATGTACATGTATATGTATATATTTGTACATTGTACATGGAGCTGTATACTTGAGTGCTACACACACTGTATGCAATTTATCAAGTTCAGTACTGAATATTTGGCAAAAATGAAAGTAATTGGGCAAATACAATGTAATTGGACTGTGTCATTGTTTCATGCTAATTAACAAGTTTCAATATTGTTTTTGTTTCAGATCAGGAAAGGAACTCAACTCCAAAAAACACAACTCAGCCCCGCAACAGTTGAGTGCAGACATCAGCATTCTACATCCCGTTCTCGTTTGAAGATCTTGATCTCTGCAACAACTTTTCTGTCGGCGAAGCATTTAGTAAAATCCAGCAATGGCAGAGATATTGGAGTACAAACGCTTCTTGGTGCTATGTACTTTGTTTGTCCTGTTCGTCGGGGGCGCTCTCTCTCAGTCTCAGTGCACAACCAGTCCAAACGGCACGATCATTTGGGGACCCCTGCCACCCCTGCGACCCACTACTTCCGACTTAGACTACGAGACGGACGGTGAAAGACGGAGCACGCTCAGCGACATGGCCAGGGGTTTTGTGAACATTGTGACACCACCAGCTAAAGTCAGCAGTCTTTTAGGTGGGTATTTCGGGGATCGCACAATCAGTCAGAGCGCAGTTGTTGTTTTAAAGTTCCACAGAAATGAAAATTGTTCTCAAAAAATGTTTGCACAAATTTTTCTGGAATGTGCAGGCGTAGAGGAATTCCCATTTTGGACTTGAGATAAGGATTACATGTTGGTGTTCGTTTTTCTTTTTTTTAATATTCAAAATGAACTCGGAACAAGTGTGAAACGATGCAGGGTTAAACGCAATGTTGAAAAATGAAGGGTTGAATTCAAAATTAAAATACCTCTGTGGTAAAATTACCTTGTGGATTGTTTGACGAAATAAATTACCTTTCACGGCTCATTAGCCCCACGTCAGAATTTCCCCCAACTGGGAACAGCATGGTGAGTAAGGGTGGTCAGGTTGGCGTAATATCTTTCCTTACGCCTTCCACCTTCAGTCACCCTGGTTTGATTGTACTCGACTTTTATACTTGCAGATTATACATGTACTAGTAGTAGTAGTTGAAAATAGGTAGTGTACATGTACATGATTGGTCATTGTTGCAATTTTAAGAAATGGGCGGATTTGGGGGTTTAGTATTTTATAGGAAATATCGTTCCACTGACCTGTTCAATGTTTTGCGTTGTTGGATGGCGGAAAAAACGAGAGAAAAACGGCGCTCGTTTTCAACCGTTGGCGGATGATAGCCTTTAGTCAAGTCGCGCGTGGCTACCTGGACGCGTGACCCGCCCCGAATGCCAGCATGTCCGGGACGCGCGCGCCACTCGTTCAGGTAGCCAGGCGCCTTACTAAAGGCTACAGGGCAGTTTTCCAACGATTTCCAGCTAGAAATCGTTGGAAAACGATATAAATTTCCACTTTTCTTGACAACGACAGCACACCTGGTGCCATAATTACACAGGATGATTGAGACTGCTATTAACTTACAGTCTAGTAAAGTATTTCGTAATAATTCAGTAAACAAAATATTGGAGGATTACCAATCGTGTACACTACATGTACCTTTAACCCTCCTACTATTACATGTATAACTATCACAACCTATCGAAAAACCAAATCCTCTCCTCTCCCACAGCTTGTGTGTCTCAACCTGTCACTCGATAGGTTTTGATAGATAGGGTAGTTGGCTCCAATTTGGCACCTGGAGAAGGAGGGTTAAAAGGCATATACTGCCTTGATTTCCCCCTCCCCCCCAAAAAAAAAATCTCTGTGGTTAGTTACCTACTCGTAACCTGTTTCCAAAATCAAGTGTAAAAATTCGACCATAAGGTGTAATATTTACATACATGTAGCAATGTGAAAACAAAAACAACCGGAATTATTGACATTCAGAAAGGCGCCAAACAGACAAAAATAAATAAGAACATCTGCAGCAGCCACAGCAACAAAATAGATATATGTGCATTTAATTAGACAAAAATATGCACAAAAACTTAGATTTTATCGAATCTGAATTTTTGTGTGTCCAAGTACGTGTATGTGTACGTGCACTGTATATACATGTACATGTATCTCCGAGGACAAGAGAAGAAAGGAAACACAAAGAAACCTTTCAGTCCTCGAACGTAGAGTCTTTTGTTGAAATCGGTCCTCGAACGTAAGGATACGTGCTTAGTCTATGGGGGTTGGTTATATTAAAGGAACAATAGGAAACACAAAGCATTGTCCTCGGACGTATTGGGGAAGTACGACTCTGTGATCTTTGTAATGCGATTGTATGGTACACGCATACTATTGTGTAGTTCTAGTTAAACCCATTGTGCCCTTGTGTAGTTTTCCTATTATTTATGAGTTTACAAGGTTACATGTACATGTATGTCCCGCTCTACAATAGGTTTAGTAAATTTGTCAAGACCTGAATAATTTTGTGCACACAGTGATGTGTATCGATGGTGCAAAGTCCAGCACATGATTATACATTACAGTGTGGCACGCGATGTCTTCCGAGTCGACGTTGATTGTATGTCATCGCCGATGCTTGCTGCACTGTAATTGCAGGACTGGGCGTTTTAGACAAAAGCTGCCCGCGAGTCTTATCTGTGACTCATTCATTGTGCACACCGGTGTTCTTGCGTTTCCAAGTGATCTGTGCACACACCTGATCTTTGTGACCTTGTGTACATTGTATCTGTACAGGTAGATGATATTGGCATGGCAACGACCTGAACGGTGTCAAAAAAGGGATTTACCCATTTACCCACCCGCGACGACATCCTTGTTTGTATTGGACATATAAGCCAGTACGGTATCTCCATAAAGTAGTCCAGGTCAAAGGTTATTCGGGATAAAATGACTGATGTCATGGGATGTGACTACAAAAAGTGAATATATCCGTGTTAAAGAACGACGGGGGTGTTGACCTCTTCGTGAAGTGCCCTTATCCAGGTCTGTGACCAGAGATATTGAACCAATATACAGATCTCTACAGCCTCTATCTTATCACACAAGGCCCTTTCTCCTAATCTCCCCTCCCCTTTTCTGGCCTTGGGGGTCAACTCACTTTTCTTCCCTAATTTAATAAGGCACAATAGACCTTTGTGAACGACCATCAGTAGCACCAGACAAGGCAACGCGTCCCTCGATGGCCATGATCAGGCCTAAAGAAAAGAATGATAATATTTATAAACCCCGACAGTGACTCATAACCATGAATTCATACTTTGACACTATCTGTGAATATATATGGAAAGTCTGCCTGCTCAGATAGAACCGTTGTCACGTTTAATCACAAAATCCAGTTTTGCAGGTTTTTTTTTTACCCCCGCACTTTGCTTTCCTGTCTTGGATGAGCAATACTGTTTCTTAATTGTCTAGGGAGAAATACTTCAATAAATAAGGGTTGAATTGAGACAAGACATTGATTGGCTGTTTAGGAAAGGCATATACATATACATGTACATGATGTATACGTAGTTTGAAAATGATGTCTGCATGTACGTATTACAGAACAGAAAGTAGTTTGCCTTAAAGGAAGACCCCCACTTGGCCATGACCGGCTGGAACCTAAGGTGACAAGTAAATTTTCATCATTGGTCTCCTGTGTGTGATGGACAAACTCCAGGTAAATGTAATACCACAGGCAGGTCATTTTAGGAACGGTCAGTTTGCTGGGGTTTGGAGTATTATAAAAGGAAAAACAACTTGATTGGTTGTGCACAGGGTTGAGAGCTAGTTTCTGCACTGAAAATATTATTGACCCATAATTAATTGTGAGTGGGGGGAAGTGGCCAAGTGGGCCTATGGGAGGGGGTGTAGGGGTCCCCCCCCCCCCCCCATTTGAGGGGGATGCTGAAGTCAGGACCTTAAGTGAGGGCCATATTGCTGTCCACTGCTAAATTGACACCTTTTTTTCATTAACTTCACAAGTTATTTGCTTCCATGTGTATTTAACGTGACTGTTACACATTTCCCCCATTTTCTTGCAGATCATCTGGTGCTTATAGTTGAACCTTTTCTGGAGCACACCCCTATGTCGATTGATCCCTGGTCAGAGTTTCAGACGGTAATATTTGATTGACTTTGGCGAGTTGTACATGAATACAGGGGTTGATTTAGAGGGGTTTGTAACATGTAGGGCTGTACAAATATTTTGGTATGAAGAAGTTTGTTGACCTTGCATGTAATGTAAGCTATCTTCCGACATCCCTGTTAGTGTCCTACCGCCCACCCCACCCACTTCCACCCTAATTCCTACCACCACTCCTACCCCCATTCCCACCCCCGCCCCCATTCCCACCCCCACCATCCACTCCCACACCACACACCCCCACTTACCTTCTAACTTGCACTCCCATTCCCACCCCACCCAGTTCCACCCCTCTCTATCCATTCCACCCCACCCAATCCCACCCTCCCCCATCCAACCCTCCCCCACCCTCCCCAGATCGTGTGGTCATTGTAATTTTGTCTGCCTTCATAATTCTACACAGCTGGCTTCCATCTTAGTGGGTATCGTGGTTTGCCTCTCTTTGGGTGTGGCTTACATCGTCCTGGTACTCGTCGTCGGCATGATCTTTGGTTGCTGTCGTTGTTGCAACAACTGCGGAGGCAAGCGGGTCCAGGAGGATTCTCGCTGCCCAGGCTGCCTGCGGGTCTTCTATACCGTGTTCCTGCTCTGCGTCACCGGCGTGCTGTGGTAAGTTTAAGTTAGATTATGAATTGACCTGCTGTCATTTGTAAGTTAAACATATGTGTGTTAGATTAGACATCTATATGGAATTTTGTGTGACGAGTGCAGCTTTTGCACGGTTTGCGAAGTTTTTCGTGTGGTGTTTTTGGAGAACCTGCCATCTTAGTGGAGTCGGTAACTTTCAAAATTGATTGGCAATTCCTGGAACTGTCTGCAAGGTAGCAAGGTTCGGCTACTATTGGGAGTCGACCCCTCAAAAGAAATAGAATCGTTATTCCAATTCTGATGTTGGAGTCGAATAGTCGCCCAAGCCTATTTCTTCTCTTCGTCGTGGGTTCGATTCCCACCCGAGTGATTTTTTCCCCCAAATAATCTCTCGGGACAACACTGAGTAAACAGTGTTTATAAAAATACGTCGGTGAAGGGCAAAACCCAATATTGAATTTACATCGACCCGACACAAATTCCATCTTATGAATATTTCTTCTCCCTTTTGAGAATATTTGGCTATAACGAACATCCTCCTTGCTCCCAAAAGTATTTTTTTATTTTATTCCATGATGTTCTTTATAGTGGCGTTATACTCTTTGAGAACATTCAAGTATTTGCCATACTATGGATTTCTTGTGGAGAGATACGTCTGGTATAAGTATAAGTTTTGTAAAGGACTCTGAATTTGTTACTTCTCCCGGCTCGCAATGCAGTGAAACTTCAACACTTGGCCCGATAAATTCAATTACTTGTCGGAGGAAGAGACCACTTTATCTACTGTTAGGAATCATTAATCAGTGATAGGCAGCATACTTCTTTAACACGCAAGCGTGTTCATGTACAGTTGGTAATATGATTTCAATTTCACAGTTCCACTAAGCAAACAAAAATTGCGTAACAAAATAACACGGACTTGCTAAGTGAGAGTAGGCGGAGAACCAGTCTAGCAGTAGACGTCCCAGCTGGTAGACATCACAGCTGGTAATCTGTTTTCGCTAAGCATATCTTTTTTTGCTTCAGCAAATTTGGGGCCAGCGGCACCGTAAAATTAGCCCCAGGCTGAAAGAGGTAATCTCCCTTGGCATTGGCTGAACATTGAGTGTGCTGTGTGACCGACATATCATTTGAAAAGGACTATGTTTAATTTACGAAGGGGGCTGTAGATAAGCAAGAACACAAGTTGACCCATGCTTTTCAAAGAGAAGTCTGTACCCAATTTCAGGGTTCTAATAAGGCCCCCCCCCCACCCAAAAAAAACCAAATAGTTGTGTTGCCCTCCACGACCGACCCTGAAAGTCACAAAAGTCGGGTCGCCTTTTTCAAAATCTCACCTTTTCCCGCACACAATGAAAACATTTTTATTAAAATCATTATCTTTAAATACAGCTACGACGGCACAATCGTGCATATCAGTATCTCACTTTTAAATATGAAAGCTTACTTTTAGCCTCCCGACTTGAGGGGGGATTGAAAAATACACCTGACCGGTTGACATCTATACACGCAATCTCTGAACACCGGTGCCCCCATAGTTACACCCGGGCTGAAGGGGTTAACCCTTTGCGTACGGATGACGCCACATGCTGCAAAAAAACAGTGCCACCAGGCCGGGATGATGCCTGTAGCCGCTATATGTGCAGTTTCAATCCATTGTTGGATTATTGTGTATGTCACGCTTGACTGCACAAGCACATTGTGGCCATTTTGCTTTGCTGCACAGGCCGCCCCGGCGCCTCACTACGAATACCGTACTTAACCCCTTGAGCACGGTATTTTGCGGGAGACGTCCGGGTGTTGCAGCGGTTCTGGCAGCCAAGCGAACCGCTACAATGTGTTTGTGCAGTCAAGTATGACATACACAATAATCCAACAATGGATTGAAACTGCACAAGCAGCGGCCAATGGCGTCATCCGGCCTGGTGGCCCTGTTTTTTTGGTGCCATATGGCGTCATCCGTACGCAAGGGGTTAAGGGGTTAAGGGCAACACCAGTTTTTTTTTGTTTTTTGGCCTAACCACAGATAGAAAGGTCAGTGTGCTAAGCATGGAATTCTGTACTTATGAGACTCATTTTGTGCTTCATAAAGATTTTTTGCATTAAGCCTGTAAGCACGGAATCCTGAGTAAGAAGATGTCTGCATGCCCACAAACAAGAATTCCTTGCAAGCACTAGCTGTTTGCTGCTGGGCAGTTCCATATGTATTTACCAGAGCTGTAGTCGAGTCCCTTCAAGTCCTTTCGCAAGTCCAGTCAGAAGTCCTTTCATAAAGCCGGTCACAAGTAACTGGATGAACAATGACAAAGGAATGCCTTTGTCAAAGCTCATTTGTGACCTGCTCTGGAAAAAAGTATATTATGTCGCAAAATAGTAAAAATGAGTTTTATGTATGTTTGGAAAGCCCGTAATGTAAGCTTTCATTTGGTACATGATAGAGCTCCAAAGCCCTTTCCGTTCTGGAGATATCACGTTTTTGCATATTAATTAGTTCTATGGAGTTCAAATTGCGCAACAGAGAAAACAGGCTTTGAAATAGTTAGTTCTAATACAATGCAATGGAACAATGCACTCTAAAAAGGTTATTTTTTCACTTTGTTCACTGAAATCAACATTGTTGTGCGCCAAACCTGAAACTTTAGATATTTAAGATGTCATTAAAGACAAAAAACAAAAAATTAATTTCGACAAAAAATGTCACCCTCTCAATGTTGAAAGGGCCATTACACGTAAATGCATAGCGCGACTTATATCACCTTTTTCTGGAGCGGGTCACATTTGAATAGCTTGTGATTGGAATTAGGACTGGAGTGCTTGTGATGGACTTGCAGGGACTTGTGATGGACTTGTGATGGACTCAACTACATCCCTGGTATTTACAGATTAGAAATTCATGTCTAAGACAGAAATGTCACATCTTGAACAAACGTTAGAATAAACCAAAAGTCATTTTGTAGTTGCTGTTTGCAGTAACCAAAATAAGAGAGAAAGCTTGCCTGCTCTATCTTGGCTGGATGATATCAGTCGGTGATGTACACGTAAATAAAGCCAAATTTCCCTGGCCATCAGTTCTCGTCCAATTCACTAATGCGACAGAGATAGTGCCACCACTCTGACTATTGTAACCGGTTCTGACAGCTGCCAAAGCGCAGGGATTTGCCCCCATGTCTGGTGCTAATCCCCTGATATGAAGGATGGGTCTCTCTTGATACACTGTAGGGCCGTAGTGGGGTTTATCACACCAAGTTTAGTGCAATTTGATTGTCCGTGATTTGCAAGGAAAGAAGTACAAGTGTAGTAGTATACACACTCTATACGCAGGCTGGTGATTTTGACAGCAACCATTTTCCTGTTGACCACATTTTATTTTGAAGGTATATTTTGGCATGCAGCCGGAATAGTCTGTGAAAGTCTTTCGACTTACATCCAGTGGAGTCCCTTGGTAGAAGATAACAATGGAATATCCTTGTTTTATTATTAATCAAGGAAAAGAGCTTTTCCCAGGCATGTATGTAACACTGCCCCAACTTATATATCTACATGTAACAGGCTACTCCCATAACAGCATTTTTTGTGTGTGTCATAACTGGGACAAAAATCTTGCCCCCTGCACTGCGGAGACCTGATGTACCCCAAGCATGTCCACTTTCCTCTTCCGTCCTGCCCCCCTTTCCGCCTCCCTCCCCTCCCCCAATCTAGTGCCCACTTGTCCAAAGCTAGGCGAATAATTATGTGATGACAGTCTCACTCTGATCTTCAAATCCTCTGGAAGGGGATTTGTTAATGAATGTAAATTAAGGCGTGGAGTGGTACAACGTACCTGTCATAATAAATGAACCTCAAGTGTCCGATTTGAAGTGCACGTACCTACAATGTACACGTATGCAACAAACGATGCACCTGCACATGCGGTAGACAGTAGACGTTTGTACAGGAATTTTGTTGCGCGTATCGACTTGTCGGAGGATTAGGAAAAATGTGGTTTTGGTTTTTGGGATTAGAAACTGACCCGGGCCGGACATTTGAGCCTAATAAGATGTGACCCCATTTTAATTCGCAAAACAGGAAAATACTTCTGGAATAGTCTGAGAGTGTGCAAGAGCCGTGGTTGGATAGCCTAATATCCATGGGGTTATCAATGGACACTGTGTTACTCTGATAAACCAACAGGATGGGCATGCTTAAAAGTTTACAGAAACGTTATGGATATATGGATTTTGATGTAGTTTTGGATTTTAGTAATTTAATCAAGGCTTAGGGCAGAAAAATAGCATGGACAAAAAAAACGTCGCCATGGTAAAACCATTGCTTGCCAACCCCTTGATGGCCAGAGGCATGTGCAAAAATGACATCACGGCCAGAAATTGGTATTTTTGTGGGCAGAGGCATGCCCCGTGATTCGTTTTCCACCCCGAGTACTAAATCCCCAAATTACGTCAAAATCTTTATTTATTACTTGTACATGCATCATTGATTTTGAATCATAACATTTCTGTGAACCTGTAATGCACTGCGTATTAATAACAGAGGAATTTCACTGCTTGATCACAATTCATGTACATCTGGGTTTCTGCTTGACCAGAGGTGTGGTCAGTAGCCAAGCATGGATTGGGTTGCGAGTGTTGACCAGAGGTGTGGTCAGTAGCAAAGCATGGATTGGGTTGCCGAGTGTTGACCAGAGGTGTGGTCAGGATGAAGTTAATCACAGCGGAGCCAGTCTAATCTTCCATGCTGTGAAAACTCAAAGGAAAAACTGGGTTCATAGAGGAATCCCACAACGACGAGTTTAGCGCCGATCTGCGCACTTCCGCGTTTGAAAACGAGGATCTCAATGTCGCAGTAAACAACTTTATGCTGATCGTGCGCCTGCACTTCCTTTTATGGCCTGATTAATTCATGCATGAATAAATGTGCTGAAAAGTGTTGTTTTGTTTGCCACTGACATTCTCGCTTTCAACCCGGAAGTGCGCAGAAGGTGCTAATGTGAAATTCCTCTGTTTGACAAAAATTGTGACTCTGGTACTCAAGAGGTCAAGCCCAGGCCTGAATTCTGTTAAGAAATGTGGGGAACACAAGGTTCGGCGCAGGATGCGAAGGGATGGGGGCATCGGGGTGACATTTGTGGAGTATTCCAGAAGGAATACCATCAAGCCGTTGGTCCCAGGGTCCCCCAAATCCTCTCCCCAGTAGAGGCAGAGGAAAGATCATTATCGAGCTAAATTTCTTGCCAAAGTAACTCATCCGTTCCTCTCCGTTGCAATTAACCGCAGTGACCTAGGCCATGCACTGGCGCACACTCCACACTTTGTGTGCCGCAATTGACGAACATCCTCAAGGATTACAGCTACACATGCATCTGATAATTCCTAAATTTCGGGACAGGCCCGCCGGGACACGAAATCACCAACAAAATGTCAAGATGTCTGGAACTCTGATTTCCTCCTCGTTTCTTTTTTCCTAGACAATCTTCTGAGAAGGATTTGCCCAAATAAGGAAGACGGCGGTAAAATTTCTGGCTAGGTTTTTCTCTTCTAAAGCCCGGGTTTGACAAAGTTTGCTCTTTCACTCATGATTTGAGGTCGCTGCATAGTTTTGGTTTAGGCAGTAATTAATTTGGCGGGACAGATGTTTTTCAGGATAATGAGTTATGGGGAAACTTGTGAAGGCAATGTGTGAGGTGTCGAACACCTTCTTTTCCAGACACTTCTCATTCTCAGGGAAGCGTTTACAATGAGCAGATTTGTGTGTGTGTGTGTGTGTTTAAAATTGCATGTGGTGGCAAGATTTATTGCTACACGTGTAATGTAATTTAATTGCTGGTTCCCCACTCAAGGGAAGACAAGACCCATGGGCCATTTGGATGTTCATTTGGAAGTGTTTGAGAAAACTGAAATAGTCTGTTTGGAGTGTGACCCCGAAATCCAGAGAGATTTGGCCAGAATGCATACTTCCGGACACACCTGACAGGAGGTAAATGTACAATGAGTGCAACATCCTATTTTGTGAAACTATTTTGGATTGCGGCTTGGCTGAGCGTGGAAACTCCATGTACAATGTAAAGTAATGTGGTTTTGTGAAGAAAAAAAAGGGGTAATTTCAAAGTACAGCGAAAGTCATGAATTTTCAAAGTGAGCTAGCGCCCACCCGAACAAAGATACTGACAATTTGGGAGACCGCCAACATTGGGCAAGATAGCTCAGTTGGTAGAGCGCCGGTACGGTAACCCGGAGGTCGCAGGTTCGAATCCCGCTCCTGCCAGTTTTCTTTGTTCACTTTGAAAATGTATTTAAATTTACCTAGTCAGTTTCCCTTGTTTGACGAATTACACAAAAAATATATCAGCAGTATTCAGTACTGTATCATGTTGTAATGATGTTGTGCTGTGTTTTACAGACTGATTGTTTTTTCTATTTGGACGAGGTGACTACATGGATTTCATTTTCAGGAAATGTGTATGACTACTTTTTGTACCCCCCAAAAATTTGGTTTTTATAGTGTCCTCAGTCGTTTAAAATAAGGCTGTCCTTTTCTTAGTCAAGCCCACTCTGCAATGTACATGTATGTAAAGGGCTAACCTGGAAGGGGGAAGGGGGAAGGGGGAAGGGGGGAGGGGGGCTGGCAACAACACTGCCTCTGTCAGAAACTTGACCACAAGGAGTCAGATTTCCTAAGTGTTTTCAAACATTGTGACCATAGTCCTCCTTTTGACTTAGCAGCAGGGCAACCTTTCACAGGTACATGTACCCTGGATCCACCTCTAGCCTACACAGGGGATTATTATACAGATAAAATGAGGCCCCTGGTTATTAACACCCCAGAGAATATAATGATACCCTCGGGGTTTATGGTTTTGAACTATGAGTGGATACATTGTACATTGTAGGACTTTAAAGTGTGGTGTTGTCTCATAAAACAGTTTTCTTTTGTTTCTGTCAGTTAGTTAATGCCAGAGTTGTAGTCGAGTCCCTGCAAGTCCATTCACAAGTCCAGTTACAAGTTCTTTCATAAAGCCATTTAAACGTAGCAAGGGCAGAGAAATGAGATATACGTAATTTCCACCAACATTTGGTTTTTGTTCATCTTTATTCATCAATATTAACGTTTCTAAAAATAAATTCTAGAATTATAAAAAAAAAAAAAATCACTTATATGAATATTTTTTTTTCGCCCTCTTGTATACAATGTAGAACAGCCCTGTGCATGTTTTCGCATAGCGCGACATAATACCCCTTTCTGTCGAGCGGGTCACAAATGTTACACAAACATGCATGTATACATTTTGGATCTTCAACTCTTTGTTACAGGCTTGAAATTATTATAAAAGCAATGAGGTCCTGTCGTTTCAATCCTTGCAGAACCAATGATTCTATTGGGATCAAAAGGATAGACTTTCTTAACTTTTATGTACTAATGTTTGTATAGTTTTGTGAACATCAGGTTACGTCAGTTGAGAAAGAGTTTATTGTTTCATTTGCAGTAAGCACATTGTCTTGTGGGAGTGACAAGAATGGGGGGTGGGGAATAACGAAGGTGACTTTATTGGGGAGGGGGAGATGACTAATGACACATTCCTGACTCGGACTTCATTTTTTATGTGACTCAAACTTGGATTCGGAATCTACACTCGAGACTCGAACTTGAGATTCGAGGAGTCAACTGCAAGTGCGATTGTTGACAGCATTTCTCAGAATCAGGTCCTGGACACAGTCAGCTAGCTTAGGCGTTGCTCGCTGGACCGTTAATGGGCTTGGACACTCTGCCGTCCCCGGCAGACCGGTGGGCAGATAAATGTATTCATTGTCGACCGGCAAAGGTGACCCCAACAAAGTTTTTGCTGGATCACCGTCAGTGATTCACACCCTTCCTCCCTAACCTCCCGTCTCTGTCCAGGATCGAGCAAGGGTACATCAGATTTAATTCAATTACTTGTCCCCTGTCCCCGGGAAGACAAAAAAAAGTCCTGACCCAGAACTTGTGGAAACCGAAATAAGTGGGTCTCATTTTTATAATTACAAAAAGGGAAATTTGAAGGGACTGTTCTAGACTAAGAGCGAGACTAAAAAATTGGGGTGGAGGGGATTTATTCTGATTAAAGCATTTTTTTTTTTTTTTTTGGATGATGATTGGAATGTAAAACCGTTGAGACGGACAAACTTATCAAAGCTTGTTTGCTGACAGATGTTTGTCCCTCTCTTGACACCGGAAGACTTGGGGACTTGGCATTATTCATCACTAGAGAGACGGGGTTTGACTGCTTCATATTTAAAAGTCTGCTAATTCACTTGATTTTGAGAATGGAATAGGGTCGGTCGCTCGTCAGCTTGAACCTAACCTTCCCTGAGAAAGCATCCCCTCCCCCACCTCCCCTCCCTCCTCTCCATTCTCTTACCCCCTTCTCCCTACTCCTGTCCCATACCCCCTCCTCCTACCCCCTCTTACCCCCCTGTGCTGAAAATCATATTAAAATTGGAGGATTCAGGACTGTTTAATAGGGTTAATGATCAAGCTGGAAAGAAAGTCTACACATGTACAATGTATGCAGTATCATGAGCGTGCCAAAGGTCCATAAATTTGTCTCACTCTAATTTGCGCCTTTCGGTCATCCCGTTAAACCTTGCCTCATTCCGCCCCGAGAATCGCAGATACGCGAGCCGCTAATGTGTCTGGCATGACGGGAAGCCCTCCCCACGCTCCCCGAGGAGAGGAAAAGGGGAAAAGTCACCCCGTCAACCCAGAAAGAAACCTGCTCCTGATAATGCTGTCTCTCACACAGATATTGAGTTACGCCGATCCTGCCTTGTCGAGCCGATCTTGTAAAAACAAAAATGGAAAAAGTGCCAGTCATCGGCATTTTGATTTTCAAAAGTAGATCACTTACGAATACCAACCATAAGTTTTGTTCATTATTTAAGGCGGGATGACAGGATGGAAAATGAAGGCAGGGGCATGGATGATGTGATGCAGCAAGAATTTCGGGGAGGAGAATTTTGCAGGAGCCACATTGTGGAAGTGCCGTGGCCTAGTGGTTTGGCACATTGAATTCAAGGTCTGTGGGTAATTCTGCAGGTTGTGGGTTCGAGCCCAGTCCTGGGCTTTGGCACTTCTACGCTTAATATGGGTAGAGGCATTATTAATGCCTTGCAGTGGACTAGTTACCCATCCCGACCCTATTTACCTGTGAAGAGATTAGATTATCTTGTTTCAGTGTGAGGGGCTGGTTCTTCCACATATTCCTATGTAGCCCACACCTCGAGTGCCCTAGGGCTTGTGATGGGCGATTTGAATAAAAACAAAAAAAATAGGCAAGATTTGTTGGGAAATGGCATTAGTTGTTAGGGGCACATTTTTATTTACGTAAAAAAAAAATAGTTTTTGGGGCGGGGTTTAACTGGAAGCCACACCTTTCTGATTTTGTATAGGGAACAAGAGAGTAGCATCTGAGGGCAAAAGGTCCTCAATTGGCAAGCTGTCCGCAGTCTGAAATCATGTACAAAGTCAATGAGACTAACTCAAAACAGGCAGGCAAAAGGACACCAGGAAGTACTTTGTACACTATAAACAAACTTGTGTGTATTGGTGTTTGTTTAGATACTATTTACTCATGCACATCATGCAAAGTTTTATGAAAAAAATGTTTAAAGATGGTGACCTGAAATCGACACAAATTGCCACCAAAGTCCAAATCTCATTCTAGTAAGTGCTCGTTAAAATTCAGATAGTTGGTGGTGCTGGTGTACAATGCACACCGTACACAATGCTGTTCCCGAGAGTACAATGTTTCAGTCTGCCCGATTTGGGTAATATGTTTTGACAAAGGTCTGAGGTGTCGAGTCTTTGTGGGTTCTCTATGGGGCACATGATGCATTGCTGGCATGTCTGGGCTGAAGTTCCTTTTCAATTGTCTGGGTACAGACTGCATAGGTCATTGGAGTTCAAGGCATTCACTGATGGCAGGGTGTGAAGCATCTTTAGATGATGGATACTGATCCACAGTCTGGCGTATGATTTTGTTTGTGTTTTGTGTCGTTGGGCAGCATTCTGCTCTCTCTACCTTCAGCTAGAGTTGTTGGCTTTGAGTCCATGACTTGGACTTGGGTTAGACATGTGACTTGGGAGAAAAATGCCTTGTGACTTGATTCAGAGAAATGTGAGTTGACTTGGAGAAAAATGACTTGTGGCTTGACTTGTACAAGTGGAAATTAGCAAATGTTTCAGGTATTTTTGGAATACACTCCTGAGGAATACACTCCTGAGGACGGACAGAGCACACTGTCCGAAACGTCGAGTTACACACTCGCCCCGGTTCTTTTCAGAAGCACACTTCTTCCCAGAAGAAATTTATTTCACATGGTGTTACCTGCAATTCCAGTCTCTCTCATATCGCACCCACCATGCAAAGCTTCCTATCGTATCTATTCTCGGAAAGTAGTATTATAAGCTTTAATTGAGGCCGTTTCACACGAGGGGCGGTAACGCACATCGGCGATGAGTGGTACCCGGGTGTCTGTCATTGTCTTTAAATACAGCTATGACGGGACAATCGTGCATTTCGCCATCTCACTTTTAAATAAGCTTACTTTTTGCCTCCCAAGTTAGTATTGCTTTTATGGATGATAAAAAATATATACCGGTAAATAAAAATAGATCGACTGACCGACCCCCCTCCCGATTTTTCCCATTTAAGCCTAAGGGCAAGATACATTTTTATGTTTGCCTTAGGAATGTGCAAAAGACTTTCACAAGATTGTTACAAGTACGTCATGTTTTATTTAATTCACTCAGAAAAAAAAAAACCCAAAAAAACCAGAAACCAAATAAAAAATTACACTTGAAACAAAGGACCTGTGACTTGAATTTTGAAGAAAAAAAAAGACTTGGATTTACTTCCTACACAAATAACCGAAATACAACCACGCCTATGAAATACACTCCTGAATATACATGTATCTGTTCCACCAATGAGAACAGTCAACAATAACAACATTATCAAAACAGATATCTATTGCCTTGTGGACGATAAAAGCCATTTCAAAATGGCCTGAAGTTACATGTGTACGTGTACCTCCGTTCCAGGGATCGAAATATCCACTGGACTGCTGGGACCGAGCGTTGGTCTAGTTTTTTTTTTTTCATAAACTGCATGGAATGCTATCAGTAAAGTCTATTTTTTTCTTCTAAATCTGGTGAACTGAAAAAGCCCCATAATTTCTGGAATGGCCATTTTTAGTTTTGAGGCAGGGAGTTTCGTTCAAAACAGCATTTCTAACCCCTCCGCCAACAACAAGGTCGGCAGAGAGGGACAAATTGAAACGGCACACTCATTCAAAACACTGTGTGTTCTTATTTTTACCATTGGTCTTGTGAAATACCTTCCGGTCTAGTAAAAATTTTGTGCTAGTAGCCCAGCTGTCTGGCAAATTTTTACCTGAAATTAGACCCCTGCGTTCATGCACTCATTTCTAGTCATGACTCCATGCTCTGCTGAATGTTGTTATCTAATACAGGAAGTACAGACCATCACTGGGATGTATCTGTGCGTGTACAGGTATTCCATTACATTTTAATTTCCTGTTGTGAAGGAAATATATACGTGTAGGTGTAACATTACAATGCGGAGAAAAAAATAAAAGGTTAGTATGTACCTGTACAGACATTCAAGCCTCCATACATATACTTGTACATATTGGAAAAGACTCATAAGTATGTACATGTACAATGTAACTTATGTTGTGTAAATTTAAATTTACAAGTAAGGACATTGCATCTTGAGCTGTATAACCCATGGGGCTGGCTGTTATTGATAGGGTGCTGGTATGCCAAGAATGGGCTGTGCAGTCAAGCGTAGATATGCAAACAATAGTCACCACACTGAATAGTGGTGCTATTCATCGCACTGGGAGGTCCCCCCCCCCCCCCCCTTTCGTGTGAATGAAAACTTTGTTTGAAAAAGCTCCATGTATTCATTACACTCCCATTCAAGAACAATATAGTTGAAACATGAATGAATTGAGTATCTGCAAGAATGTGCCTATAGATGTCAACCGGCCAGGTGGTTATTTTCAAACTGCGGCTGTGGCCGTCGTCCGTTTTCAAGAGGTGACAAGAAACAGGCTGTCTCTTTTTGGAATCCCACAGAATCTTCCAAAACCTGCTGGATTTTTTGAAAGATCTGTTTAGGGTTAGGCTTTCAAGTTGTTTCAGAGGGGGTTCGTAGCTGGAAATGCAGACCATGCTCAAAATACAATAAGAGCTTCTCAAAATTTGGAAGGATTGGAACATTCCAACAAGAATATTGCCCGTTTGAATCTCGGAAAGCTGCTCTTCCCTCTGGGAACAGTTTGCGAACAGCTCAGGGAACAGCCCGATCCTGTATGGGAGCATTGGTCTGTGTTTGTGAATACTTCACATGTTCTCAGGAATGGCCTACTCGTTGGGAATGCAGTGAGAAGACAGTGTGTTTCCAATGGGAACACGCTGAGTTCCCCAGAGAGAAGCTACAATGTACATGTATAAAGGTTGCATCGTTCACCCCTTAAAGACAGTCACGTCAAAGTCCAACCCAGAAGCCACGTTGCCCGTTCAATTTCAGTTTCAGCTAATTGTGCTGCTCACAATATACATGTGCTACATTGTAATTGAGTCACTTGATAGGAGGGAAATTGGAAATTAATCGCAAAAAGTGCTGAGATCTGAGTCACGGGCCCAAATCCCCAAGCTAATCGCTCACAGTCCACTCTATACGAAGATTGGATGTGATTTCTCAGACAAATGGATCTTTTTCGTTGGTACGGTACCTGTTTATCTACATGTGTATTGGCATCCTGCTGAATCCTACAGAATCCAACGACAGTAAAGTGTGAAGCTGGTGAAAACCAACAGAAATCAACAACTAGAACAAAAGATCTTTTGTTTACTGCGCGGATTTCCAAAATCCAGCAGAAAGTGCCCAATGTTGGACGTTGTTGGATAATAGCAGGGTTAGTGTTGTACATGAAAAAGTAAACACATTGCAACTTGTTAAAAACTAGCGAATATAACATTTTGATCCCCGGTGAGCGGTTTCCTTGTGTGAGTGACATTGGTAACGAGCACGTAAGGGGTCATATCCAGTCATTTGACAATGAGTATTGAAAGAGTTTAAAAATATGAGCTTGCTATAAGTGAATTGGATCCACTAGAATGACATCTGTCATTGTAGACAGCATGTGCCTTGTAAGTTGTAGTGATCTGGAAAATCATACCCTTTAAGCTTCCACATGTCATGCTGTGGAGAATTTGAGGTGTGTTGAGAGGTGTGGTAGTGTTTTGTCAACACAACTGTGCAACTCGGTCGTGCTACAGCATCATGACGATTTGTCAAGCTTTTGGCTGCTCAAATAAACCAAATTCTCGAAAAGGTCTCGGCTTCTTCCGAATTCCCAATCCCCAAAATGACCAAATATTTGTAAGAAATGGCTGAACAATATAAAAACGCAAAGTTCGACTTCGAACCAGATTGCTTAGAGGAAAATCGGCAGGCAGTTCTTCTGGGGTAGGCCAAGAATCTTCGAGATGATGTAGTGCCTAACATATTTTCTTTCCGACCAGAACAGACTTTGTTCTCTTCTCTTCTCGAAAATTACAAAAAACCACGATAAAGTCGAAGTAAACATCAGCCTTACGCATACATGCAATAGTCGGGCGCCTTATAAAACATACGTATTCGTATGCATTCGGCTGCGTCAAGGTGTGATACCAGTGCATACCGCACGTAGCCTACCATGGGTTTTCATTGAGTTGCGGGCACTACGTCATAATCTCCCGGATGTCGCGGGAATTTCGAACAGTATGGACGCGCCCTTTGTACTGCTGAATGGCAAGAAATCGTGAATATAAAGGGCGCGTGTGTCGTTCTCCATAACAAAGAAAAGCCAACTCTCGGTGCAGTCTGTATGTTAGTGTATGTTCTTTTAGACTAGATAACATATTATATAGCCTGGAATTCTCCTTTAATACCACTATGTACATGTACGTGGACCAGTAGTATTGTCTACTGGCTGTGCTGCCACATACAATGTGCATGTCTTTCAGGATTACCACTGGTGTATTTTTCGTACATACAGCATGGGTGGGCCTATCCCCCTAGACTGGTTTATTAAATGATGTAATTACATTACTTAATCTGGGGCAAATGGGAGCTTTAATCTACCTGCAACAACTGCTCTCCTAGAGCGTCCCGCTGGAATCCTCCAAGTGAATAATCATGCCGAACCAGGGCACCAAGTAGCAAGTCCATCCACTCGGCCCTCAAATGGACTTCCTGATGAGAACGTGTCCCCTGCACATTCAAATCTTCTCCCAAAATTATACAAATCGATGTTTGTGTTTAGCACTTTGAGCTTCCAGTAACCCCCCCCCCCCCCTTCTCTCTCTGCATTCCCCTCTCACTCCCACTGATGAGGTTGCGTCATGCCTATATTTAACGTAGGAGCACTCGTCACATCCTAGGTTTATCCATCTAGGCACCTTCGTCGGCGGGGGCCTTCTGATCATTGCTCACCCCCTTCTGTGCATCCCCCGATGCCTTCTGGGGATAGAAATGAAATCAATTATTTCTTCTCATCTCTCTTTTTGTTGGCAAGTTTTTTTTGAAACCTTGACCTGAGCACGTTGGGGTAATTTCAGTTTACATGTACAATTCACATTATACATGTGTGCTTATATCGGAGCATCTGCAATATGCCTAAAGTGCCCTCAATTGATGTGATTCAAATAAAGTGCTGATTTCTTTGACTTACTGGTTCATATCTAACTTCACATATTACAACATGGGCTTTTAAAGTCCTACATGTGCATTGGTAGCATGTGTACTACAATGTACATGTTTCTATAATGTACACATTGGACGTTGTTTACCTAAAAACCTAAAAAATAAACAAATTTTTAGCTTCTTGCCAACCCCACATTAACCCCGAGATTGGTTTTTGCCATGGGTTAAAGCTAAACCCTGCTCCAGATCAGGGTTGAGATTTCTGGTTTCTGGATGATTCTCTCACTTGGGTGTGAAACAACAGGGTTGCCCTGGGTTCCCCCGAGGTTACCCCGAGGTTTCCCCGAGGTTACCCCGAGGTTCTCCTGAGGTTCCCTCGAGGTTTCCCCAAAGTTCCGCCGAGGTTCCCCCGAGGTTACCCCGAGGTTACCCCGGTGTTACCCCTAGGTTTCCCCGAGGTTCCCCCGAGGTTTCCCCGAGGTTTCCCCGAGGTTCCCCCGAGGTTACCCCGAGGTTACCCCGAGGTTACCCCGAGGTTAACCCGAGGTTAACCCGAGGTTACCCCTGAGGTTGACTTTAACCCATGTTAAGAGGCTCAAGTGTGAAAAGTTCTTATGTATGTAGTTTTACCCAACAAAGTTCCTCTATTCAGTGCCTCTTTAAAAAAAAATTTCCTTGCAGGTTGTACGTCCGCTTACGTACACACGCATTCCATTTTCCCCAGCTTCGTCACTCACCATCCATCTGGGTATAGTCTAATTCGGCCAAAAGGAACCCACGAGAAATGCCATTCATGCCTGTTGAAAAGTTCATTTCTATTTTTCTAAAAGTTATTTCTGCAACGCTGTATAGAGGGCCTGTCTATTACATTATATTTAATACTGTTAGTAATAATGACAAATGACTTCCCGTGAATGACTGTATAGCCCCTAACTGCATAAACCAAAATTTAAGGACAGTGAGCAGTACTTTGTGAAACTTGTTTGCCCCGATTCGTGGAAGTTTTAGATTTCAGACACAACTCGCAGCAAAGTTCAACCCTTGTCAGGTTTCTGTCAAACTTATGATCTACGGCTAATTATCGCAGACATGTTTGGGCTATGATGATCTGATGAATAGGGGCGGTTCCATGGGGGGGGTGGTGAATTTGTAGGTATGTTTAGGCTTCAGTGGCATTATATTTTGGCCCCCTAAATTGAAATTGAAATTTAACAGGCAAAACCTCAAGTGATTTTGATAGCGAACAGTTTCCCCCCCCCCCCATTTTTCTATTAATTCTAACATTCCCAAATCCTCTGCCAAGTCAAGGAAATTGGAGGGGTGAGGGCATTAGATTTTTTGCCTCTGGAGGAAAATGGAGGATGCAGACCTAATTTGATGCTGGATGAATTAGGAGGATTGAAGTTGCTGGGGTTACCAAAATACCCTGGAGGATTTTACGGGATTCGGGTGGTGGACCCCATAAGAAGATTTTGGAGGATTCAGGTTACAGCTGTAACACTCTGAAATCAGAGGATATTGGAGGATTCAGGTTGCATGTACATTGTACATGTAGGAAAAATACGGAGTTTGGGTTGATATACACCTGCTATACAGTGGTTTTTTTTAAGTTTACATACACCAAAGTCCTGCTAATTCCGAATTCATCCGGAAGCTATGAAGCAAATCCAAATGATAATGCATGCATGACGGGAAGGACTTTTGAAACATGATTTTGTTGAGATACAATGTACCGACAATTTACAGTTGAAAAACTACAAGAAACAACTCCAGAGCAATTGAAGAGATAACTGTATGATAAAACATGTACGTTTACCCACCCATCTCGGTCTGCCCAGACTGCCAGAGTTCTAACATTCAGTCAAGTTCATCTGCTCGGGTCTTATCATTTGTCATGTCTGGCTGTTTGCCACACTTGACTCTCAACCCACCCCCCCCCCCCCCCCCCCCTCGGAAAAGTCAATTTGCGATTTTTCTCTAGGCCCTTCGCAATCACATCTCGAAAAAATGTGACATAAAAGCAGCGTCTGCCGCTATCTTTGATGATACATTTATCCTTGAGTGAGTTATCAAGTGCAATTGAAATGTTCGGATGTAGTGACTCACCCCCATAAATCCTTCTTTTTTCTTTTTCTCGTTACACATGGTACTTGTATGTTTGGCACGGAACTAGCAATGAAAAGGGATGATTTATTCGTACCAGACTTGTCTGTTTATGTAAGATTGCAGGTTTGGTGAACTGATTTGAGATTTACATGCACAATCGAATCATCTGTGTTTTCCTGCTGTCGGCAAACGAATGTGCCGTGACAACTCTGTTTAGATGGAGGAAGGCTAATGTTGATGGTGCAGGGTCCTCCTCATTTCCACTACACAATGGATGTAAATGTTAGGAAAACAGAGAGAGAGAAACCGATATCACTTCAAAGGGCATACGTGTAGCCAAAACAATTTGACCTGGGAAGTGGAAGTGGGAGAGGCAGGGCGGGCCTCGAACTGATTTTCAGATACAAGTGCCCTTTTGTGACGGACAGTTTGCCTTGCTCCTCCAAAAACAATGTTCCGGGCTTGGGAGAGGTACATGTCGTGCAATTTGAATCTGCCTGCCACTTGACCGCTGCACCGAATCCAGAAATTAAGGCAACGGTCACACAGAGTCTACGGTGTTGTGACCAACACTTGACTATTCAGGAACTTTACTTGCTGTCCACACTGGACTCGTTTGGCTTAAGTCGGCAAGTCTCCGTATTAGTTAAATAGAGTCCAATACAAGCATGGCTTAACATTTAATTATACTACACTGAAGTATGCATGTATACGTGTACATTTAAAGCACAGTACACGGCCCTGCTAAGCCAATTGATGGCCCGTGGGGCTCGGGTTAATCCTAGGTTTTGGGGGTATTTATAGTCTGGAACCGGAAGCACCTCAATTTTCACTTGGACTATACTTCATTGAGCTCTTAAGCACAAAAATGTCCCTAGTACAATTTCCTGCTAGCACCGGCCGAAACTCCATGTGATTTTCAATACCAGTCACAAGCAATATACAACATACGGACATTTGGTGGGTAATTGTGTTTTTACAAAAACAGACTTTTCGAGCCAAGCAATTTGTGTGCTATTATGTTAAAGTTGTGAACTTGATCATGACAGATGACAGAAAACCATTGATTTGAAAATGGTGTCAGTTAGGAGAGTGCTGGTATGGTTATCCGGAGGTCCTGCTCCCACCAGCTTTCTTTGTGCAATTGATTGGACAGGGATGGGAATTTTAATAGTTGGAGGGTGTATTCTCATGCATGCATAAATCTTATAGAAATGTTTGAAAAGTTTGCCTAGCCCTCATATTGTTTTGTGTTAATTTCAGAAATGCTAAAGCCTACATGTAGTAAGTTTTTAGGAAAAAGGGAAGTATTCAAACTACAAGCAGCCTGTTGGGATTGTTTTACTTTTTTATGGGTCAAGGGAAGGGGTAATAATGTGGGGGGAGGAGCTTAGTGGAAAGGGAGGGGCCTGCAGCTTCCCAGACCTACCTATTTCATGGAATTTGTCATGCGGGATTCTGTGCTAGCGGCCTGCAATTCAGTGCTGACCGAACTTGCAAAGAAATTCTCTGCTAAGCCTGTAAGTACAGAATCCTTCGTTACGGGATGTACGCATGCGCGTAATCCCAATTCCTTGCTAACCCGTGCAATATGCTTATCGTCAGCGCAGAAAGTTCTGGTATAGTTTGTGGTGATTTTACGGTAGCAGTAACGGATTTCATGAAATCCAGCCCTGTGCTGGAGTTTGATTCTGGTGTTGGCTTCTGAGGCACAAAGGCAGGTGGCTTTTGCACATCTATACAATTTGTACTTTATGTGGGCGACTTGTCCGGAACTGTGGAGCCATCATCATTAAGAATGAAAGCAGCCTCAAAATACCAATGGTGTCTTTTCCTAGTGCGTAGGCTGAACACTTCACGCAGCTGTTGGGCTCTGGGAGTAATCCTCCTCCAATCGGGCAAGCGGATAAGGTCTTATGGCCGTCCAATCCAGGCAAGATAACGATGAGTCAATGGCAGTGCAGTTATAAAGTTGTCTCGCTGTGAAGGGTCCGGGGATGGGGTGGTCTTTAACGAGACACCTGTCATAGGCTCAAGTCAAGTTGGTGCTTTCCTCCCCCTCCCCCTGAAATCACTGCACCTGTGCCATTATATTATCCCTCCACACATGGCTAATGCCGCTGGGTTTAACTCTGAAGAGTAACGGGTTGAGGTGGATGTTGTTGCGTATTTCCTCACAACCCAGTTTACTGTTTCCGATCTGAGGAGTTTTCAGGTTTTCCTACTAGATAAAGTGTAACTGACCTATCGCGGTCGAATCGCGTCAACGCAGCTTGTGAATTATTGTCCAATCACATCAGTTATAATTCCACGTGGAACGCGCAAAATCTGAGACAAACAAAAATCACCACACAAAATTCCCAGGGGGCGTGGTTAACTCGTAAACGGTGATACAAAATGTAGGTCAATTACCATAAACTCTTTGCAGTCACGCAAATTTATATAAGTAGCAAAAGGGCAGAAGTCATTTTTTTTATACTCACAAAATCCCCATTTCACAGCCTGTTCTATACATTTTTGAATCAAACAGTTTAGAAATATATGAGCTAAAATAGGGAGTTGTCGATGATGAAGTCGTGCGTAGTAGCCTTGAATGGTACAAAATCATGTACAGAATATTCGGACATCTTACATGTGAACTTTCTGTTTGTGCCCTCTTTTTCAGTGCTGGTATGGCCTACACAAACTTCTCCAACGATTTCATCGGCTACGCCTATAAGAAAACGGAACCAGCCTCCATAAACGCCATTGGTGATGTGCAGTCATTTATGACGGATACCGTGAATGTGAGTGTTGCCTGCTTAATATGCAGTGGTACTTGCTGGGGAAGAATAGAAAGGGTGGGGGGGGGGGGGGGGGAGGAGGTGCCCAAGAAAATGTTTTCACCTACTCGGTGCTGTAAGAGTAATCAAAGTCGTAATTGAGTCATTTTACAAATGTGACTTGCAACACAAAATGAGCGAAAAGTCGCACTATTACTCGTATTTCTCAGTTACAAGCAAAAACAACAGTTTTTCTCTGAAAAGTCAATTTTGGGATTTTAAAATGTTTACATTGTAAAAGCCCTGTTCTATCATATCCCAAAGTTTAAAAAGTGAATTCAATCTCGAAATGTTTTTGGAGGTGTTTTTCTTTTTTTCTTGAAAAATACATGTATAGTGTGCACAGGTCACAAACTCGGAGCTTCGTTTTCTCCAAACAAGGGGGTCATGACTCTAACAAATTCCAAAGGTTATAGTGGTGCCTAGAAAGAGCTACAGTAATACATAATACATGTACGTCCAATTAAAGATTATTGCAAGTTTTGTCGGGGAAATACGCTAATCTAATTTTTCAACTTGTGCTAGTTTCCACCTGTTTCCACCTGCAGGTCACAAATTGGCTTTTCTCCAAAGTAATTCACAAGCACGTACAAGTCAGGTTTACTCTTGTCAAACTCAAGAGGTGTTTGAATACGTTATCATATTGATAAGAATAATTATTTAGCGATATTTAAAAAGAACGACTTTACATGTAAAATGACTCAGAATATTTTTGAAGTAATTTTTTTTTTTTAAGTTCGTAATTTGTTGGGGCATCTTGTTTGGTTACTGTCCGATCAAATCTTTTTGGTTGGTTATTTACCGTGTAATTTTTTGGGGTTACCCAGACAAATTGCAGACTGGAATAATATGAATAGTTAATATGGGTTTCGAATCTTACTAGGGGGGATCATTGTTTGTGTCCTTGAGTAAGACACTTTACTTACAGTAGTTCAGTAGATATGACCAAGCTCAGTTGCGTGTGAAGAGGACTCTTGGAAATTGTCAGTGACGGAACCAATCAATAGAAACTGCCCAATTTAGCGTGATTGATACATCCAAAGCTGATTGCGTACATACACGCCACGTCCTCTTAGGCAGTGAAATTGCAAATGATTAACCCTAACAATCCCAAATCCTGCAATTTTAATATGATTTTTGCATGCACCCTGTGGGGTTAGGGTTTTAATGTCAGCACTCTGGGGAAGCCACCCATGCATGAGATAAAGTGGCGTGACAGGCACATATCCTCTTTATGTGTCATATAATTTCATTATTTTTGGAACATTTCATTGGCTCTTGAACCCCAACCCCCCTTCATGCCCTTCGGTGTTTTTCATACGGCCCTGCTGAACCCCTAAAACCTGAAATGAGAAACGTGCTAAACAAAATCCGACAGCAAATTTTTGTTGGATTCTGCAGTGTACTGCCTACACACCAGTCTTGGCATTTTGCAGCTACCCTACAGGCTCTCGGAAAGCACCGAGTATACAGTGCTTCATACATTACATGTACGTCGGGACAGGGCAAAAGAGAAAACATCTCTGTTCTAATTTACATCATCCCTGACGCAAAAAAAAGAAGATTTTATCTTCTGACTGCAGCTACCCTGCTGAATCTAACAAAATAGAAATGTTGAGAGACCGCCAACATAGGGCAAGATTTGTAGCTCAGTTGGTAGAGTGCCGGCACGGTAACCCGGAGGTCGCAGGTTCGAATCCCGCTCCTGCCAGTTTCTTTGTTGACTTTGAAAAAATAGAAATGTATTTGTTTGTAGGAGGCCTGCAAAATCCAACAAAATTTAACTGACATTTTACCAGAAGTCTGCTTCCAGCCTGTTACATGTAAATACAACAATATCCAACAAATTTAATTGCAACACCATTTTACCATTGTTGGATTTTGTCGGATTTAGCAGGGGTAATTAAGGTTTAGGTTAATCACACCTGGAGGTGACGGTGAGGATTGGGTTTTCTGTGAATTTTCCCTGGAGTATTCCGGGGTTCAGGAGTTCTCTCCTACCTCTACAACTAAACATTTCTTCACTGTTTCACCCACTTGTTTTCAAGCTACAGTACATGTACATACATGTACGTGTACTTTTGAGGCATCCGTGGTTATGTTAATAGAAAGAATTGTAATAAATTAATTTGATTAACAAAAGTAAATTTGCTCAATAACATTAATGCCAAATTAGTGTTTGAAAAACTCTTGAATTCTGTTTCATCGTAGTAAATAAATACATAACAATCACAGAAGTTCAATGAATTAGATTTTTTTTTAATATGATAGGTAATGATAATACAATGAAATAAGCCATTTTTGAGTCATTTTTGCAGTGAATAGTGCATTTATTGCACTGATAGAAATAAGATCTTGAACTCTTAAATATGTACGTTCACTACATTGTAAAGGCAGCACTTTTAAACCTACAATTTTCAGGTTTTCAATTTTAAATTTTAAAGTTAAAAGTTGTTATTTATTGGGCAGTTAGACAACACACTTGTGTGACCATCTATCTGATATTGTGAATAATAAAACATTATTCAAGCAGATTTCTTAAATTTCTAGGATTTGAATTGGCTTAAACGTACTCTGCAAAAGAAAATAGTCAAACGAAAACTCTAGAGGGGACCCTTTAGAAAATATAATTTAACCGAATACTACAAAATACGGCTTGAGTAAACTGCAGTATGCAGTACTATTACTACACTGGCCTATGAGAATTGTGTAGTTTTTGTAGTACAACTGCCTACATTTGTAGGACGTTAGGGTTAATACATAGTCACCAGGCTCATAAGCAACTGACTTGAAACTTTTATAATTGCTTTGAAATACATGGAGCCTTTCTGTCAGAATGATTTAAGAAAGATCCTTGTACTGTAAGGAGTTACCTCGTGAGAAATCAAAAAGTGCGTGTGCTCTTTTTGGACACATCTGTGATTAAGATTTCCTGCAATGCCAACATGTATTACTTTGATTCAACAGCAATTGGAGTACATCACCGACGACCAGTATGGCATGGTTGACTGTCTTATCAGGCGCGACATTAATAGTAAGTCAATATTCCATTTCCTTCTAAAATTGTAAAATAACGTTTGCAGAGTCGGTGTTATTGCAGCAAAGTCCGTGTTTGTTTTGCATTGTTGTGCCTCAAAACACTGGGTGAGAATTGTTAGAAAACTTGATGGAAATTTGAGTGTGTGGGAGGATGGGAGATATGAAAGTGTAGTGTATCAAAACTTGGCAGTGAGCGAAGAAATGTATTTCAGACTAGATTTCATTTAGGCTTGGCCGCCTTCATGTTTGATCGACTACAGTTCGTCACAAATTGGGATTGTATTGGGAATTGACTCCATATCAAATGAATATTATGAAATACATCCTCAAGTACATGTTCATGTACTGCAGTTATGGCTCAACCGCTGCATGCATGTTCACCAGCACTCGGTGCAGCCTATGATACTAATGAGGTCTTTGACAGACAGAAAAACAAGTGCCACATGTTTTTTTTTTTGAAGAATCTATAATTTTAATGGAGTCGGCAACTTTTAGAATTGTTTGGCAGCGGCTGAATTGTCTGAAAGGAAGCAAATTTTGGCGAATTCAGGAAGTCTACTTCTCCAAAAATGGAACTGCGCTTCAGATTGGAGTTGAGTAGAGTGGACTTGTGCACGGAGCCTAGTTTCATTCCCCAGGAGAAAGAGGGGTTTTAGATTTGGGGGAGCGGAAGATAAAAAATGACAGCAAGCAAGTCATGAGTGTGGTAATAAGTGATTGAATTTTGCAATTCTGGGATTTTAATTTTGTTCAAGCAGTCGTTTGAGTGACTGTAAACACGGGCCGAAGTGACTCACGATGGGTCAAGCTGCCATGCTGCATTGAGTCACAAATGTTTGGTCTAGTTTTTCCAACATGTAGGTCGCTTTCTCGCTAAGTGCAATGTACATGTGTATGTATACGCCTTCTGTTTGCCCATCTGTGCACATGGGGGCGTTGGGGTATTCAAGCCGTGGACGGAACAATATCGTCCGCGATTCCCAGCATACGTCCGCGATTCCCAGCATACGTCCGCGATTGGGAGTGTGTACAAAACATATGGGGGTCTTCCGAAAAGTACAAGCAAAAGAGGGAACAATAGGACGTCCACGTGTGGAGGTCGATTGACGTTCAACTGTACAAGTACATTTGTGATTATTATCCTATTTTTGTGCCACACGCATAGTGTAGCATGTCAAACACAGTGTCTTGAAAAACGGCCTACAGACAACATTTAGTGAGAATTATAATTTGTATTATTACTATTATCATTATGATTATTTAGGTAAAAAAAAAAAATAGTTCTGCTTCCGATTACATGGCATTTGAAAATAGGGTACATGTGTAGGTAGGCAGGGAATTAATTTTTTTTGCATTTTTTTGTACTGAGCATATAGGTGTCTATGTGTAGTCAAGGTTTAAATGTAGTATTTGCAGCATTTATGTTTTTGTTTGTTTTTTGTTTTTGTTTACTTTTTTCCCGAAATTTTTTTTTTTAGGGTTGGGGCCATTAACCCTAACGTTCATAAATCCATCAAAATCCTTCCCCTGTTTTGGAGGATTTCGGCGGATTCAAGATACCTCCATATTGAAACCTGGGGGATTTTGATGGATTGAGGATTATAAGCCTAGCGTTACTGCAGGATTTTGATGGATTCAGGATACCTCCATATTGAGCAGTCACCAAAACCAACTTTTTGTGCATGACAAAATAGGTGGATTTGGGCGGATTCAGGATACTTTCTAGTAAAGTTACCCAAGGGGTTAGGGTTAAAATAGGGTAGGTGGGGTAACCGGAAGCAGAACTTATTTTCTTTGGCCTTATTTGGCATAAATTCTTGGTTGTTGATCTCTGCATGTAGCTGTCCCATAATGCATAACGCTCCAGTTTATTAAGTGTAGTCGGATAGGGTGGGCACTTAGAGGAAATAATGTGACCCATTGTACCTGTTACATGTACAAGGTGTGCTTTTATAAAAAGGACTTGCTGTACTCCAAAGTACTTGTGGCAGCACTCGCCTTATAATGTGCATCAGGCCGCATTTGACAAATGCCCCTGTCAATAAATGATGGAGAACGCATTTAAGAATGGGGAAAGTGTAATCACATGAATTATGAAAGCAATATGTCTGGGTATTTTGGGCCGACTGTTTTCCCACACGACATCCCACGGGATGTCGGCTATTTTTTTTTTTGATACTGAAACCATATGTGTTTTTTTTTTTTTGGCTCGCTAGAGTAAAGTATGTCCAAGTGTGGGTTATTCTTCAGACTTGTTGAAAATTTGTGTTTTGTTAAGATATTGGGGACGTGATAGCCGGTCCTTTGGTGGAGTACCTCAAGACCGACGCTGGTGTGCAAGATGCAATGGATGCGTTTGGTGCTCTCACATCAAGTAAGGAAATTAATTTTCTGTTCGTATTTGTGAATAGGTAGTCATATGAGGCCTTTTCGCACTAGGCAATTCTTACGGTTGATTTGAAGTTGAAAATAAGCAATGATTCACACTTGACGATTTCCAACCCTGCGGCAACTCCGTGTCAGTCTCTTTGATTGGTTTCACTCAAGATTGAATAATCCTGCTCAAGACGGGGGTGAAGATTCTCGCCCTGGGTTGAAACTTAGTGTCAAATGGGTCAGGGTCAGGTTGTCACGTCAGGGTCAGGTTGTCACGTCAGGGTCAGGTTGTCACAAGTGTGACACGATGCAAGGTTGTATGCATGGTTGAAAAATCAAGATTCAACCCGGGGTGTCCCAGGGGTTCCCCTGGGTTGATTTCAACCCGGGTTGACAACCCTGGTTGACTTCAACCCGGGTTGTCTTTAACCCGGGTTGACTACAGCCCGGGTTGACTACAGCCCGGGTTGACTACAGCCCGGGTTGACTACAGCCCGGGTTGACTACAGCCCGGGTTGACTACAGCCCGGGTTGACAACACAGGTTAACTTCAACCTGGGTTGGCTTCAAGCCTGGTTGAGAGAGGCTGTAGTCTGAAAATGCCTATATAGTATAAAGTGTGTACAGAGTTGACTCATTGGGTCTGTGGGGTATTTGTGTTTATCATCACAGCTGACTTGTCAAAAAGTTAATGGTGTTGTATTACCAAAGTCCTACAGCAAAAAGAAAATTTAATGGAGCTGTTTGTAAAAATCTGCTAAGCACGGAAAAGATTGCCCCATGAAGACTGGTTCCTGTGACTGGTTCCTGACTGAGTTTTGCTTAGCATGTAAATCTGCTAAGTGTTATTATCTGCTTAGTGGCTCCATGAAATTAAGCCTGCATCCGTTTGTGAATTTGGAATGTTAGTTTGTCCTCGTTTATGTGAATTATATTTTATAATATATTTTATTTGCTTCCTTTCTTTTTTTTTGGCCAGACCTGAGTGCAACTTACATGGCATTGGAGAATATCAATTCATCTCGGACACTAGTTGTGGATGGCACAAGCAAAGTTGAGGAATCACTGATTGCTGTGAAGGCAATTTTAGATGGCCTGGGATGCATTGGTTGTCCGGACAGCGCCAACCTAGCTGAAGTTGCAAACTATGATGCGGTAACAAATTTCCACTTTTCCATCTTAAACCATGCTTGCGCTGGACTTACCTTTTTGTGAAATTTTTACTGAGGTGGTGGTAAAAATTCTCGTGGTTAAATTTTGTACAAGTGTTCGCGAAGAGATGATGAACTAGCTATGCCGAAGAAATTACACACACTGCATTTGGCTGGGGGAAAAACAAGACCATTGACAAAGTCCATTGAACTGGCAATAACTCCAATCTGCTGTCCTATCATCATCTGTCGTTATGTTATTCGCTAATATCAATAAATAATGCACTCTTTAAAATAAAAATAAGTAAACAAAATTCAAAAGGGAACACACGGTCGTACTTTTCTATACTCGTGAGGACAATGCTTTGTGTTTCCTATTCTTCCTTTAATATAACCCAACCCCATAGACTAAGCACGTATCTTTACGTTCGAGGACCGATTTTAACAAAAGACCGACTCTCGAGGACAAGAAAGATTCTTTTGTATTTCCTTTCTCCTCTTGTCCTCGAACGTAGTACAATACAAGAGCACTGAAACAAGTGCAGTGTGTGAAAGAAAATGACAAACTCGCCATGTCAAAGAAATTACGCACAGTTTAGATTCTTGATTATTCGTCAAGATATCGGTTAACAGATCCACAGAACACGGTGATTTATTTAATTTTACCCTAACCCCAGTAATTTACCCTAAACTATATGGATAAATGTCTCTTTCTGATGCGACTGTAGTCTGTGTTAGCTGTATGCGTTTATATCAATTTTGTATGAGTAAATAGTAATTTATAAAATGACAAGAATTATGATAAGATATTTTTTGGTTTTTCATCGATAGCTTCGATCTGTGGATACAGAGCTAGGAAAAGCATTAGATGCCAAGAGTCTTGCCGATGGTTTCTACACCGATGTAAGTAATATCAAACAAATATGTTCAAAATCCTTTTTTTCCAAATTCAATCTTACTGGCAATTTGTTTTTAATAATTACAGTCCGACTCCCGCTCTCTAGTCCTCCCGTTTACCATTTTCCTTCAGTTTTATTTACTCTCTGCATTTGGGGTGAAGGTCACTAGCCTTCCTCCTTCAATAAAGTTTTCTACGGGATTGCAGTGAGACTTTTGCAAATATTTCTTGTATCATTAGCGTTTGTTGCTAATCTAGTATAAAAAAACACATTTGAACTCGTTGCAGTTTGAAAATGCTCTGAGCAACATCTCCAAGTCGATCGATGATTCTTCGAAGTCTGCGGTCACCGAAGTGGAAACACTGTTGGACGACATTAAGAAGACAGTCAGTGACGGCTTTGTTAGCATCTCGGATTCATTAGATGTGGTAAGATGCTCTGAACCAGGGAACCTGGATGATTTATGACCACCTCCGAGTCTGAAGTTTGCCGAAGCTTGTCGGAGTGGATACAGAGGATTTAAAAAAAAAAAAAATTGTATTATTTTTTTTAATTTTAATTTTAATTTTATTTTATTTATTATTTTTTTTTTAGGGGTGTGGTTTGATTTGCCATTATTGTTTCTTTTCCTTTACGCACAACAACCTCAAAACAGCAAAGCATATCATGGACCTTTAGGCGGGAAATCCAAAATGTAGCATTTTTTGTGGTTAAACCTCGCAGAACCTCATGTTTTTATGTGGTTTGACTTAAGGAATCTTACTTGGAAACCCCTGTGGTTAATTGTACAGAATGGCAATTTGCATATTGAATTCTGTCGAATCCTTTTGCTGCCCATACAAACATATTCACGTGTAGACCAGCAGCGTGTCCAGATTTTGGGTCTGATTTTTTTTATGGGGGGCCTAAATTTTTTTGGCTGGTACAAATATATTGATAGCCATGTGTGGGGAAGGGGGAGGCCAGTTTAAATATGAAAACACAAGTAAATAAAACCATTGGTAAAATGTTGCCGTCTCCCCAGCTTTACCCCTGAAACTAGTAACAGTTACAACTTCTGATGATTAAATTTACTTGTACTTGGACAGTTCAACACAACACTGAATGATCTCAAAAATAGCATCAAGACCCTTTTTGACACTGCGGATAACTACGAGGATTACAGGTAGGATTTTATTTTTTAATTCAGTCGGCAGAGTTGTAATCAAGTCAGTCACAAGTCAGATCAAAAGGCAGATCACAAGTCAGCTCAAGCTACATGGGATGAACAATGACAAAGGAATGCTTTTGTTATATAGTGTGTTTGAATAGCTTGTTACATGGCTTGAGACCAGAATTGTGAAGTGACTTGTGAAGTGACTTGTGAAGTGACTTGTGAATTACTTGTGATTAACTTGATTACAACTCTCAGTCAGAAATGTTAACATTCCCACACTGGAACTTGAATCAATTTAAGAAAATAGTTTTTTTGCTCTTTGTCCGGGCTTTTGGGCGTGGCACCCTGAAAAATAAATATTCAAATTGAATTGCTAATTGGTTAGGAGAAACAGAGTACAATGGTACCCCTCAAGCTGGTCATTGTTTGAGTGGTACCCCACGAGGGAGATTCTAATGAGGAATTAGGGAGAGGAATAATAGAAGGGACAATAGATGTATCCCCCCATAAGTTGGTTTGTGAGAGGGAGTGCCCCCCTATATTCGCTACCCTATGAAGACATGAAAACAATAGAGACAAAGGGACTGAATAGGTCTCCACAAGGCAATTCTATGGGTTAGGTTGTCTCCACAAGGACTTTTGTGTACAAAGTCTATGGGGGTTTGCTTGAGTACAGGGACAAAGGGGAGAACAATGCCATGTCCCCACAGGGATGCAAAAATTAGAATGTGTGTTCTTGTACTGCACTACGTTCGAGGACAAGGGGAGAAAGAAAATACAAAAGAACCTTTCTTGTCCTCGAGAGACGGTCTTTTGTTAAAATCGGTCCTCGAACGTAAGGATACGTGCTTAGTCTATGGGGTTGGGTTATATTAAAGGAAGATTAGGAAACACAAAGCATTGTCCTCATGAGTATGGGCTCCGTGCACAACTACCCCCTCAGCGGAAAGAAAAGGCTAGTTGGGGGGGTCAATATCGACGCCATCTTACCTGACTTCAATTTAAGTGTCTGGTTCCCGCTGTGATATTCTTATTGAAAACTCAATTATCAAGAGTCGACAAACAGACAAAGCAATCCCACTGGTATACGAGTATCAAAAGAACGAGGAGCGCAGTGCGTAATACCAGCGACGTACTCCCCACGGAAATGCGGTTGCTATGAGGACAGCGCCCTCATTCGACGGCGCACGGAGCCCATAGGGAAGTAGGACTTTTGTGTGTCGGTATTTGTGCATTATGCTTTAATCAGAGGTGCAAAGTCAGGGGAGCAAACTGTGATATCGACCAGTCAGGCTGGAGTTAGAACTTTTGATGCATGTGAAAGAGTGCAAGCCGTTTGAAATTTCTTGTTTCGGACAAATTGAAATAAGCAGGTTAGCTCATTAATATTGATGACTTGTTATACCGAATAATTAATTCTTCCTTTTAGATACTACGGCCTCATCGGTGTGACGTGCCTGACTCTTCTGGTTGTGTTGTTCAATGTCATCGGCATCGCCATGGGAACCTTTTCCTACAAGGACGTGCTGCCTACGGAGCGGTCACGCTTGTCCAATGCCGGTGGGAACGTGCTCATTGCGTGAGTGTGGTTAATTTTACGGGCAAAATTGATTATTGTTTTCCTTGGAGTTTCCATCAAATTTATACGAAATTTTTTGTGTTTTTTTATAAGATTTTGTCTAATAGTCTGTTACAATCTTTTGCAGAGGTGTGTTTTTCTCCATCCTTTTCGGTCCGATCCTGATGTTTATTTGCTTTGCGCTCTTCGCTGTGTCCGGGACAACGACGCTGACGTGTGAACCGTTCAACACTTATGAGATCTTTGAGAAGGTGGGTACATTTGTATCTCTGAGCAAGTTGGAATAAGGACTGCTGTTGACAGTTGTTGGATATTTGATTATCTGAAACCAGCCTACAAGTCGCATCCACAATATGTGGGTTTTCAGTTAAAGTTAAAAAGTTTAAGTTGAAAAGTCATATCCCCATTGAGTGATCCCCACAGTGTCGCTTCCCAGGTTGTATTGTAAAATTGGGCGTGATCCCTGGCCATACGGCTTTATGGGTTGATGCCCCCTGAACAAAGACACTGACAATTTGGGAGACCGCCAACATAGGGCAAGATAGCTCACTTGGTAGACAGTCGGTACGGTATTCCGGAGGTCGCAGGTTCGAATCCCGCTTCTGCCAGTTTCTCACTTTCCCTGATTTTCACTCGCTTCACTTTTAAGGGCAACCTAAAAGTTTGTCCACGTGAATTTTGTCCGTAGGAAATATTTGACTTCATTTTTTTGGGTGAATTCTGAATATCTTGCAGACCATCGACAAGCCAGGTTTTGGTGGTTCAGGGTATTACCTGGCCGACCAACTGTTTGGTAATTCCAGCATAGAGCTCAAGGCATCGTCTGTCCTGACAGAGTGCGAACAGGACACGTCTATCTACTCTGCTTTACAGCTGTCCAACCTGTTCTCTCTCGACAGTGTCGAAAAGGTACTTGTCCTTATTTAAAGATGTTGTTGATTGCTGAGAGGAGTCTGCGTCATTTAGTGACTTTTGAGAACTATTTTTATCTAGTCCCTCTAGCGCAGCACAGCCCGCTGGTGCCATTTGTCTAGAAGTTGTCACTGTGGGCAGCAAACAAATCGACGTCATAGGACGAACTCCCCTTTTGCTCCTAGTGCTAGATACAAAATGGGGAGTTCGTCCTATGACGTCAAATTGATTGCTGCCTGCAGCCACGACTTTTAGACAAATGGCACCAGCGGGCTAAAGGGGACTTGATAAAAATAGCTCTCAAAGTCACTTTTTTGGTATTTCATGGCAGAAATAATTTGCTGTTTGATTTTGCAATACGCAATCTACATAAAAATGAAAAATGACACAGACTTCTCTCACCACTGAACTTCTTTTTTAATAATTAATTAATTAATTAATTAATTAATTAATTAATTAATTAATTAATTAATTAATTAATTAATTAATTAATTAAATATCCTTATTTAAGTAACAAAATTAAGAATATGTTCTGTTACAGTTCGAGAGTCTGTTACCAATTTGTCATGAGTTTTATAAACATGAACAGACACTCAAAAATGTATCTCATCCGATATTTTTCTGCGATTGTTGCGGGAGATAAATTTTATTTTAGAGAACAGCATCTAAATGTGGATGTGATTACAAGTCCTTGTCAATAAATCTTTTTAAGAAAATTGGGACAATTATTTTGACATTTTTTACTTAGTGTTGTTTGCATTTTAGACCTGGCATCCAGAAAAAACACTTTTAAAATTGAATTGCATTATTTTCTAGCATTACCAATGTTATTAGCTTTCCACAAGCTTTTCATTGAACAAAAGAAACTGGTTTTGTTTTTTAATCAATAAGACATTTATTTATATTTAAGTGCTAGCATATAAATGCAATTAATTAAAAGCATCGGTTAAGTATTGAAAGAGCAACAAAATCAAAACAGATTAGGAATAATTGGCGGACGACCAATGATTCAGTTCCCACACGGCAGATCTGAACTGAGGCTTGACACGATCGCAGTGTAGAAAACAAAAATTAAGAGTATTAAAACTGAATACTGGCACACACAAAGTACATACTTCTTTCCACATTTACCGACCTTCCCTAATTTTGCTGTTTTATTCTAGCAACTGACTGGTGCGAAAAAGGATGTTTTGGACACGCTTCAGAACGAAATTAAAGTTCCAGACTTGAATCTGGTGCCCGAGGATTTAAGTACCCAACTGGCTACGGCCGTTGGTGATATTAACCTTGGAGGTATAGATCCATCTATAATTGAAACACTGGTAAGTGACCGTAAATTAGAACAGGGATGTTTTTCTCTTTTGCCCTTTCCCGACGTAATTGCGTAATTACATATTACGTCGGGAAAAGGGCAAAAGAGAAAAATCTCTGTTCTAATGGACATCATCATTCCCGATGCAAAATTCCATCTTCCCGTAAGTGACCGTGTTTGAGTTGAGTCTGAATCCAAAACAGCGAAGTCGTCAACTTACGTCCACTAGGAGTCAAAACTCGACAAACCAACTCAAACCTAGACTTGATGTTGGATTCTAAGGTACTTTTCAAAGTTAGTATACAACATTTGCAAACATAAAAAAAAAAAACTGCTGAATTATTACAAAATACCGTACTAGACGGTATGTAAATAGCATCCTGTGAAATTATGGCACCTGGTGTGCTGTCGGTTTCAAGAAAAGTGGAAATTTATATCGTTTTCCAACGGTTGTCGGCCGACAATCGTTGGAAATAGTCTAGTTTCCCGACCTATTAATTCCCTGACGTTTATAAATTGCTCGGTTTTTTCTAAAGTATGCCCAGGGAACCAGACTACCAGAACATATTTATTTTTTTCTCTGTTTTCCCAGCATCTATGCACACAAAACTTTAAAATACTAACCTCCAAAATCCGTTTATTTCTGAAAATTACAGCAAAAGCAAATATTGTATACTGCCTTTAAGTGTCGTGTTGGTCTTGGAACCATGCCAAGGGTGAGATTTTTTAGGATTTTTCCCGATTTCAGGATTTTTGGCGAGACGTCTTCCAGATTTCCTGGAAGATTTTTGTTTGTCCTGAAATTGTTGTTAATGATTTAAAAATGACCCCCTGCAACCTCAAACAGTTTTTTAAAATTCTGGTGACCCTATTTTTGCAATTTTGAGCCATATCTTTTGGTAGATAATGCAGGTTTTTTTTAATGCATTTTTCAGCAATGCCATACAAATCAAATGCCTCGGAATGTTTTCGTAGATATTTCATTTTCCTCGAATCGCACCCTTGTCATGCCTGCACTTGGCCAGACGTTTAACCCTAACCCTCCAGGGTATTTTGGCTAGAACCCTGCCGGACCATCAGATTGCATACTTTGTCACATTGACTTGTGTGCAGAGTGCAGCAAGGTCAAGCTGTCATCACAGATGCACTGTGCTGCGTCTGGCAGGGTTAGGGTTAAGACCATTAAGACCATTAAGACCATTAAGACATTACAAAAGTATGTGTGAGTCCAGGGTAAAATCTAGGCTGGTTCCAGGACTCGAATTAAGTCCAGTTTCTTGTTTTCAGTTGTACCTTCAAGTGGACTTTAATTCTACATGTTTACTAATATTACCTCGGACTCGTATACGGACTCGACCACAAAACTCATAAGTGAAACCTGCTCTTGAGCACCACAGCTTGATTAAAAGTATTTGGGGGGAAAGCCTAAATCACCAACTTTTTATCTTGTGGGAAAAGTGGATAATTTATAGTTTATAATCCATTTTATCATAACAATATGACAGTGCCCAACCCTTTTTAATTCCCATAGTTGTGATTTTCACAGTCACTTCGGAATAATATGGGATAAGTATTCATATGACCCCAGGTGACATTTTCCTACTAAATCCATGAGCAAATATTGATCATATTTCTGAGGGGAAAGCTGTATGAACATTTCTGATCATTCCACTTGCAGTTGAGTAGAAATGTGACAACGGAAAACCTGACTGAGTTTGCTGTTGGAGTAAGAGCTGCAATAGCTAATAATCCAGTAAGTGTCACCTGTGAACGTATAAATTGAAGGTGGAAGTTTTTGGCTGTAACTTTTTACTAATTAATTATTTCTTTTTCAAAGTGAACAAAGAAACTGGCAGGAGTGGGATTCGAACCTGCGACCTCCGGGTTACCGTACCGTACCATTACCGTAACCTGGAGGTCGCAGGTTCGAATCCCGCTCCTGCCAGTTTCTTTGTTCACGTTGAAAATGTATTCAAATTTACCTAGTCAGTTTCCCTTGTGGATTGTTTGACTAATTATTTCTTTGTTGGGCTGTTGAGATTTTTCATTTTCTGTGAAATGTCAAGTCGGAGCAAGCTTAACAACAGTGTGTGAGCCTACAACCTCCCAGGGACCCACTCAAGTGTGTAAATACCGGCAATCGCAGACCTCCTATTGTTTCTCTTTTTTTCGGAAGGCCTCTCATATGTTTTGTACACGATTTTCAATCGTGGACGTTTGGTCAATCGTGGACCCTTTGTCTACACCCTAACTCTTTTGTCCCTAGTCCACGATTGCCGGTATTTACATACTCACCATAATTTTTTTTTAAATCCCTCTGTTAACATGTGCCCAATAAGTTTGTGTACAAAGTATCAATTGGGCGCAATGAGGTGTTTGGTCTCGATCTGTTTTCTTTTTTGTGAGGTTGCGGGTCAGAGACCTCGAGGCGGTTGCCCTAGACTGGCTACAAGCCTCTACTTAAGATGAAAACAAGATTATAGGGGAGGTAGTCACTATTTACACATTTGCACCTAGATCACGGGTGTGGTTTGATTAAACAATAACTGCGGAGGGTAAGAGTACTTCCCAGAACGGCTTTCACAAAACATCTGTAGTAGGTGCATGCTTGAACTTGATAGGGTTTTTATGTAGGTTGGGGTGGTTCTTAATATATTTTCATTAACCCTAACCCCCACGAGGTATTCTCTGAGCACCCTGCCAAATGCAACAGAATGCAACACAGCTGAAATAAGAACCCTGCCAAATGCAATGTTGCACTGTGCAGTGAACTCATCTGTACCAGCCTTGTTGCTGGAGGCTCATACATGTATAATACTAAATACAAAAGAATGCATCAGACCATGGCCAGGAGACATGCCTTGACTGCTAAATGCAACAACTTTTTACCATTGGTGCATTCCGTTGCATTTTAGCAGGGTTAGGGTTAACATACGTGGGTTGTGAAATTGGAAACGGATATGCAGATGTGAAAACCTGTTTCACGTACCTTTTAATTGTGAAGTTTGCGGGTCGCTAGAGTACATGTAATCTTTTTCATTGTAGGTTAACGCGTCTGATTTGGAAGACGTAGCGGTTGAGTTGGAGAGGATTCAACGAGAGGAAGTAGAGCCTGTTAATGACCAGAAGGTAGGAAAATAAGTCCAGCTGAAGATGTATTGTCTGTCAGGCTCATGGAATTGATGGGAAATTCCTTGCATTAGTTTTGTTTTGTTCAACTCCTCCATGCTTTGAACCAAAAATGAGATTGCCTGTTACATCATGGCAATAAGAGCTATTTATTGTGAGAATCAAGCAGTCCAAATTGTTAAAATGTGTGGATAAAGTTCCCATAGGTCCCCTATCCTGTGGTCTTTAAGCTGCCTCTTGTAAAAAAAATCACCTTTTTTCCCCTAAATAATTTGACAAGGGGTAGGGGGGACTATTTGTGACGTGGAGTGCCGTTTCATTTGGCATTTTTCCTGAAAGATTATAATATTCTGCATGTATTAACTAAATTTGATTTCAATTTTTGAGTTTTAAATTCCCCATCCCCTCTTTCCGATCCGTGTCCATACCCTCATTCTGAAGCACTGTGGCAGAGCAAGAACATAAAACCAACACCATGATTGAATCATGACACTCCACTCGAATGCCAGCCCTCACTAATAGTTATAAGCAGATTTTGTTTATGCAAGTCGCCCATCACAAGGCCAAGGTCCACTCGAGGTGTGAGCTACAGAGGAAAGTGTGGAAGAACCAGCACCTCACACTGAAACAAGACAAGATAATCTGATCTCTTCACAGTATGAATAGGGTCGGGATGGGTAACTAGTCCACTGCAAGGCATTAATAATGCCTCTATCCATATTAAGCGTAGAAGTGCTATAGCCCAGGACTGGGCTCGAACCCACAACTTGCAGAATTACCCACAGACCATGAATTCAAGGCTCCAAACCACTAGGCCACAGCACTTCCACATGAGATTGATCCATGGAGTGTGAACAAAAATATCCACTCATTACTTTGACCATCCACAGATGCTTATAGTTGGCAGTGCCAACAAACTACCCGACCTGAACACGACCCTATCGGTTAGTATCGCAAACACTGTTGCCGCATCGGACGCTGCGGAAGACAAAGTCAATCTTCCAGCTACTGAAGAAAAAGTGCAAAACATCTCTGTGGATTATGTGAATCAGGTGTTTGGCTACGCAGACCAGTACCTCGCCAAAGTCAATACACAGGTGAGGAAGGTTATGGCTTGTACCGATAAGCCATTCCGGTATTTCAACTGCGCACATGCACAATGACATTTTATCCCGAATGACCCCGCGTGACCTGACGCACGCGTGCGAACGCAAAAGGTGGTCGTACAACGCGCACGTGTTAAATTCAATCAGAATGGGCGTTCGCGTAACATTGCGTGACTACGTCTGCAATTTTATCCCTAATAACCTTTGACCTTTGAGATACCGAACTGGCTTATTCAAGTGCTTCTTTTGGGAAAAGATGTTGTACCAAAAGTGTGACGTCAATTGGCATGACAACTGGTTGACAAACTTCTATAAAAGTGCCAAGTACTGTGAAAGTGAGTGTCTATTTTTTATAAACATTATCGTGATTTCAAAACTGTTCCTGTGTTGATAACCAGCTATGTAAGCATATCGGCCTGAAGCTTGATGACATCATCGCAAGGGTAGTCAATTCCAAAGTATGACCCGGACGTTTCATAATCACCAGAGCCATTTTTTCCTCGGCCACTCCTCCCCTCGTTGCGACTTTAACTCAAACTCTTCACTGATTCTGTAAAACAGCTGGACGAGGACGTGGCCAAGTGCAAACCCATGTGGGAAGCCTACCGCGCAGGTGTGAGTCTCCTGTGTTACTACATCTTCGATTCCTTGGTAAGTGCCACTTAAGCCAGGTTTTTCCTGTCCCAATCCAAAAACAATCAATCAAACTTTGCGATTAGATGGGGACCCCACTAATCCCTGCCTGCCACCTGTTTTGCATCCAAGGTTGCCTCGTAGTGTGATCCTGAGTGTCCCTTCCTTGACATGTCCAGTGAATTTGTTGTTGCATGACAGGACTTCCCTGAGCCTCTCGGTGGGGCGTGTGAATTTGTTGAAGTACCCGATAGTTGATTGTTATTGATGACGGATGTTTAGAAAACAGTCCTTGGAAGGAGGTTGTTCATGTATATGATCTCAGACATTCTGGATGTGTGTATAGATACTCAGCATGGTTTTTGTTCAATTCCTTCAATGCAGAAGAAATTACCTTGTACTTGTTCAAAAATAAATTTGTAATGATGATGCCATGTTCTATAATTTATTGCCTTCAATTAAAAAATATAATTGTTTAAACTGTAAGCATTGGCCCCCTTTAAAGAAGTTTTTTTTTTATCTCTCATCGGCAGAATACTCTGTGGTTCACAACGGGCTGGTGTGCCATCTTCATCCTGCCGTCCATCTTCGTGGCCGTCCGGCTGGCCAAGTATTACCGCATCATGGACGAGGCGGCACTCCCGAGGAACAAGAAGAAGAAAGGGGCGTCGACCCGGGGGAGGCGGGTGAACCAGGATGTGGCAATGGAGGATCTGCCAGAGAATGGCCACCACTCAGGTGATGGGTGGATCCGTAGATATAACATGGTGTATGTGCCGCTTAGGACTATGGGAAATGACTGAGATTCAAATGACAACCCCATAACTAGCCCCATTCTTGACCATGGGATTAACAGAGATTGAAACTAGAACCACATAACTTGGCCTATTCTTTACCATGGGGATGAACAGAGATTGAAACTAGAACCCCATAACTAGCCCCATTCTTGACCATGGGATGAACAATGATTAAAACTAGAACCCCATAACTAGCCCCATTCTTGACCATGGGATGAACAATGATTGAAACTAGAACCCCGTAACTAGGCCCATTCTTGACCATGGGATGAACAGAGATTGAAACTAGAACCCCATAACTAGCCCCATTCTTGACCATGGGATGAACAGAGATTGAAACTAGAACCCCATAACTAGCCCCATTCTTGACCATGGGATGAACAGAGATTGAAACTAGAACCCCATAACTAGCCCCATTCTTGACCATGGGATGAACAGAGATTGAAACTAGAACCCCATAACTAGCCCCATTCTTGACCATGGGATGAACAGAGATTGAAACTAGAACCCCATAACTAGCCCCATTCTTGACCATGGGATGAACAGAGATTGAAACTACAACCCCATAATAAGTCCCAATTAGGTGATGGGTGGATCAGGAGCTCACGACACCTCGTTGAATGAAGCAGTAAATCTTTCACCTCTTGAAAATATTCCTTCCATTGCTCTCAGAAACATCCATTATTTGTATAATAGTCACTTCAGACCATAAGGATGGGCCTAGCATGATACTTAGACCCCATAGCAAATTAATTCCATAACTAGACCATGCATCCCTATGGAATGCAAAGTGGACATGCTTCACTTTTTTTTGAAGACTTGAACGCGAGTCTTTTCCCTACAAATTGTCAGCTGTCATTGAATGAAACCACGAGTCTGTTAAATCTTCTATTATGTCTTTCAGAAGTTTGCAATGTAAAGTCAAGGATTGTCCTGCAATGTAGTGTATTGCATGTTTACTGAACAATGTACACCTTCATGTACTTAACGTTGAAAGCTCGTAGAATATTTCTTTGGAGTTGTAAGGACCAGTCTTGGATGAATCGGGAAAAGTGAAAGAAATATGAGAAATTCATGTAAAAAGTCATAAATAGTCATCCGAAAGTCATTTAAAATGTGCCCAAATGTTGGGGAAAAAGTTAAGGGAAAAAAGCATGAAAATGGCATGAACTAATTGTGGGAATGGCTTGCAAAAAGTTGTGGAAGAGTTTCGGAAAAGGCATGTAAAATTGTTTGATTTGTTCGGGACGAACTCATTCCTGCTCTCTTGCTGCAGTGCTCAAGCATTCTACAAGGATAAGTGCAATGTGCCTGATTATTCCTGCAGGGAATTTCTTCCGTCTTTTAATATTTCAAAGATACATCGGTGTATTCTGTAGCACACCTCTATAACTTTTGAACATGCAGAAATCTCAGATGTTATTTTTTTTAAATAAAGTATTGATGCAATTCAAAAATTGTTTTGGGAAACTCACTGTTGATGTAATCACTATTCTGTTGGACTTGTTGAGGACTGTCTTGGGTTAGTCTTTAGATGTGTGCAAACTTGACGCTGAACTCATAAGCTAGTCTCTGTGCAGTCTGATTTGAAATCAACACAGCTAGGATTTTTGGAAGAGTTGCGTAAAACCTAACAGGAAAGCCTCACTGTTGATTTGTTGGCTAGCATATGTTAATTTATACATTCAAAATCATCAAACAAACCAACCACAAAGGAATATTACTGAGTGGTTTAATTGAAAACTGGCGGGAGAGAGATTTGAACCTGTGACCTCTGGGTTACCAAACCGGTGCTCTACCAACTGAGATATCTTGTCCTGCGTTTGCAGTCTCCAAGTTTGTCAATATTACTGCTGACCACTTTGGAGACTGGTTAAAAAAAAGGCAAGATAGGTCAGTTGGTAGGTCGCCAGTATGGTAAACCGTTGGTCATGGGTTCATATCCCGCTGCTGCCAGTTTTCTTTCTTCGCCCTGAAAATGAATGCCGTCAGGGATAGAGAACAGGCTGGTAATGTTTTTTTGAGGTACTGGTGAAGTGCTGGTTGCAGGTTGGTTACTAGACCTGGTCAACACACTTTCTGGGTCGTGTCATGGTCCGACTGGCTTGGCGGCACACCATTGACAGATATGATGTACATCCCAGCAGTGATGTTCTTCTGTGGATGGGTGATGGACTGATTGTGTGGAATTATGTGGAATCGCTCATGCACATCCTGAATGTTATCTTTCCGAGTTTTTGACTTTTTGAGTGAAAGTCAGGTTGGGGGTTTGTGTCAAAGATAAAGATGTCACCTCTGCTGTGGTTGCCAGTTGTTGAGTGAACAAAGCAGGAATCGATGGTGTTGTGTCTGATCACTCATTGGTTGGTTAGCATCATGTGATTTGTAGGGTGCACCCTATTGGTCGATGGTAAGAATTTGACATTAGTTTGGTTTCTGAAGTGTGTATATTCTCACACAGTCGTGTTGCAATAACTCATAATTTTGTGGAGCGCAGAAATATCTGGTGTCGGAAGAGTAGCTCAAACTAAAAGCTGAAATTGATAATCTGAAAGAGACTCCGGACTTAGTCATGTTTTTGAGACAGATACATGTATTCTCGACAAGTTTTTAACTTTTTTTTGCATTAACTTTTTGCTGTCGAGTATTATCATTTACAATGCAATGCATTGCCACTTGTATTCTCGACAAGTTTGGGCTTCAAAAAGCCATTTTCTTTCCAGTTTATCTGTGCTGCTTCAACCGCCGCTTTTGATAGTTCCAATTTGCCAGAATTGCTTGTACAATTCTGATTGGTTTTTATTACCATTCAAAATCCATTTTATAGCGCTTTCTGTTGCCATTGTCGGCTTGTGTGGAAGTTTTTGAAAGTCAAGTTTGTGTACCTTAATTGTTAACTTGACACCTTTTTTCACCAAGTGGTCATTGTTTTGTTTTGCTTTCATTTTCAAATGTACATATTCTATTTTTTGTCATCCTTCATTGCATGCTTATGTTCAGTCTAATTCCATTACTTTTGCACGTATGTCACCCACTTTCATATGAATAAATCTTGCTTTTCTATGTTTCATTTGTAATGATGTTTCTGATTTCGTAAACACTAATCTTGAAATTAAAATTGAGTCAATCAGTTCACGTGTTGGCTTTGCAGAAATCAAAATAGGAAAAATGCTATAAATGGTTTTAGAAATAATGATGGATACACTCGGAAAGGCCTGGAATTTGTTTGACTTTTTTGAAGTTTCTGGTTTAGGTTCTTTTTTTTTGTTTTTTTTGTTTTTTTTTATATAATTTGAAAATATATTTCTAGAAAAATTCAGGACTTCTGATGCAATTTTCATAACCTTTATGGAAAAGCTCAGGAAATATCATGGGTTGTATTTATGTAGGAAATGTATAGAAGAGTTGAGTGAAAAAATGGGAATGAGTTTTCTAACACAAATGCACATATCTGCATTGTAAAATGTAGATTCGAGTGTGCTAAATTGCAATTTGGTCGGACTTATTATAAAGTACTAAAATATATTAACTATTAAACAGGTGTACTTCTATCAAACAGGTGCTACTCTTTGAGGCAATCAAAATGCGACTTGTAATAAAAGCCTTAGAATTTGTACTTTCCAAATTCCATGGGAAAAAAATGTTATGGTTGCCGTGGTGAATGATTACACAGTAGATTCGTACAGTGAAACTTACTGATATTTATGACTTGTGTAATTTGTATTCTTTAAGCAAGAAGATGCAACAACAAGAGATTTGCAACTGACTAGTATCTTTTTAAATTCTATATATAGCTCTCATTTTAAAGCTTGTTTACTTCTTAGTGTTGAATGTTTACAGTGTCTAGGATGTCGTTATTTGAATAATATACATTCTTTAACTCTTTTTTTTTTTTATTATGGAGAATGCAGAATTTGCAAGCAAATGCAAAATGAAAATATTTGCACCATTTAACCCTAACCCTCCAGGGTATTTTTGGCTAGAAACACTGCCAGACGCATCAGATTGCATACTTTGTCACATTGACTTGTGTGCAGAGTGCAGCAAGGTCAAGCTGTCACCACAGATGCACTGTGCTGCGTCTGGCAGGGTTAGGGTTAATACTTTAGATGTTCCAGAACATTGATTTGTGTATCAACCAGCCATGGACAACAATTCTCGCAAGTTGAAGTCATCCAGCCATATCGTTCATTTTTTCCCTACATAGCCCATTGTAATCATCGTGGTTTTACATATCTCATGCGTTTTTCATGAATACATGAATTATCATATCCCAAATTATTCACCAACTACCGTTTGTGAGGTGTGAATTTTATTAGCATTTTTGGCTGGAAAATGTTGTGTGCAATCAATTTACTGGAAAATACTGAAATTCTATGTCGTTTAAATTGTGCATATTATTTTCTGTGTGTAGACTGTGTACCAGTGTTTCTCCAGTGGCGGCCATTTTGTTTGTTCAACACACAAGTCTGTGGAGATTGCTTTTACTTACGCGAAACCATAATTTGTGTCCACTGGTGTTTTACAAATTATGAGAGGTCAATACCAAAAATAAAAATTGAGGTTTTAAAAATACCAATTAAAAAAAAATAAACTGATGACTCAATAGACACTGCAAAGAACATGAAGTTACCTACTTCTTTGGGGTAACAATTTATCATTTTGGCAATATTATTTTGCTGCCGGACAGCGTTGAAAGTTATGCAAATTGATGGCCACTCATTGTTTGTGGAAGCTAAAAAGTAAAGCTAAAATGGGGCCCAAAACCCAGTCTGGTACCCAAGATGTACCCACTTTGAATGGGTTCTAATATGCCAGTGTAGGGAACAAGACCAAGATGGCTGCTGTGTGAGGATATAATGCTCCATGAGCACTACATGAATCGCCAAACTATTTTGTTGCCGTTTTCTATTTGTAAATACTGCATGCAAATTGTAAGTTAATGTTTAGGTAATGTCAAACTATCAAACACCCTGTTTTTGTTATACTTTAATTTCCTTCAAATGTTAAGAAGTTTTGCCACTTTGAAAATGAAACCAACTGTTTAAGATGTGCAAAGAGAATGCAAAGATAATGGTGAAGTGCTCTTAGTATTTTTATTTTTTTTAGTGGTTTTAAACTGAAATTGAAGGACAACTCAAAAATAAACTTGCACATTTTAAAAATCAAAAAGCACGCATTTCCTTTTGCATTTTGTTGCGTTTTTGTTGTTTTGAGTTGCTTTTTTGTTCTCTACCTAAAGCCATGCATACCATTTGATTTCTTGGGGGAAACTGCGAAAGGAATTTGTCTTTCTTCAAAACATCAGAATTCTTTGCAAGCTACACTTGATGTTTTAGGGTTTATCTCATGTTCACAGAAAATCGCCAGATCACTCATCTTCTACCGTATACAATGTCATTTTCAAATTTTGCTTAAAACTTAATCACCTGAGACAAATTCAGAATTCTTTTTGAGATGATCATGAAGTTTAAGTTAATTGTTTGCAGTTGGAGAAATCAGATAAAACTGTTTTGATGGGATGTCAGTCTTTGTGTTCAGACCTGGCGGCCATTTTGAATTTGGTCTCTTTTTAGATTTATGACCAAATATTCAAGACTGACGTTTTTCTTGTACTGTTCAAATTAAGCACAAATGATGGCCAGCGTTAATCCTGGTTCATGTCTAATGCGATAGTGTGAATGCCAAATATTTAAGCTGCAAATTTACAAAAGTTGAAGGTATTTTGACTCGTGCAAATCTTTGCCCTATATGTTTCACGATGTCAAATTTCATTCATCCATTCCTTCATTCATTCATATTTATTTCCACTTAATCAATGTGAACATAAAATGTTATGTAGAAAAAATGAAATTACATTCGTGTGAAGTATGAACCTGCCTTTACAGATTTTCAAATTGCCGGCATCAGGGAAATCTTGAAAAGTAACTGCTTATAACGCCAAGATACTAAACCCACTCAATAACTAGAAATACTTGATTGGGGCTTATCTTCTCAGCTGTTTGTTTGTCTCTAATTTTGTGGTCTTTCTTGTTGTTTGTTCAGTCTCCGTTCCTGGGTGAAGGAAATCTAGGTTGGGATGTTGTCTGGATTTTAGTGAGCTCTGCCTTAATATGAAAGCTTCCTGTGTTTGGCGTCCTGCCAAGCTGTATTAAATGTTCACGTTTTCTGCTCTTCGTTTGTCACTGACGTGTTGTGTGTTTGGGTCGTACTTCGAGATTTCACCAACTTTAAGATGGTGACCCTTGCGAAGAGTTTGGTTTGTGTGGTAACATTTGGTGAGGGATGCTGGTTAGGGGTGTGCATCGGAACCGGGTACCCGAGTACCCGACTGTTCATGTCAGGAACCGGTTCCACATTATCGCATAGTAACTGGTTGTGGGCAATTAAATTAACAGGATGTTATGTTGGATGCAGTCTAAAAAAATATTACTTTGTTGGTGTGACTTGTTCTTAACAAGAATTTTTTGTTTTTGGTGACACAATGGTTGTGGTAAACTCAGAAATTGTGGTGGAGTGTTTCGTTTGACATATATTTGGCTGATTTTCAAATTATGTCGCAATGACGATCATTTTCCTTACCCTTGAGAAATTAATGATTTGATGGATTCAGCTTTGCTTCATCTGTCACATCTGTGGATGTAATTACAACTAATTAACTATTTCATGCAGCATTAATCTGCACCAAGGTACCTCGAAACCAGTGCACTACTTTCAAATCACGCGACAGCTGTTTAATGTATCATTGGCATCCTACTACTGTTTCATGTATCAACATTTTCCATTTTATTTGTAGGCCATGACAACATTCGCTTAGTGGAGAGCTTAGGACAGGGAGGGATGCAACCACAGCAGAACCCACAATACATTCCAGGTAAGACCCCTTGACGGACCCAGTGACAGACCCAGTGACAGACCCAGTGACAGACCTAGTGACAGACCCAGTGACAGACCCAGTGACAGACCTAGTAACAGACCCAGTGACAGAACAAGCGAAGGAAATAGTGAAAAGCCCCAGGTAGACCAATGGCAGACATAGTAAATGACCTTCAGTGACTACCAGTGACGAACCAATAATGGACAATGACAGTCCTATGACGGGTCTGTTGAGGAACCCAGGGGCGGATCCAGGACTTTTTTGTGGGCGGATGGTTCAGGCCCCACAGATTTCAATGTTTTACCATAAAAGCCCAAACAAATTAAGGTCCCGGGGAGGCGAGCGGGCCTGACAGATTTTGAATCTGACCCCCCCGCCCCTCCCATTCCCTCCTGCAGTGACAAGCCCAGTGATACAAGAATAAACTAAAACTCCTGCAGGAAATAACTATTTGAATAATTGATTGATTGATTTCCAATTTTCCAGATGATGTGATCAATGGGTACGATGGCTACAATAACCTCGGCCGTCCCATGGCACCCCCGCCGGCCTACCACCCCGGTGAGCCTCTTAATATCCCACCTCATGATTACTACTTCTAGCACCCTGTCATTCCTGAAATGTCGCCATCTTCATCCGAGTCTACTTTTTACCTTTCGCACCACCTCAAACAAACCATCTTCATTGACCATTGCAAGATTGAAAATCAAAGTGTTGGTTAACCCTTTCAGTACCATACCTGAGATATAGTGGGTTGGGTCACACAGCGTCAGATCCCACACCCAGGATATCCCGGGCTACATGGATGTGTACCAGAGTTGGAGTCGAGTCCCTGCAAGTCCTTTCACAAGTCCTTTCGCAAGCCCAGTCAGAAGTCCTTTCATAAAGCCGGTCACAAGTAACTGGATGAACAAGGACAAAGGAATGCCTTTGTCAAAGCTCATTTGAATAGCTTGTGATTGGGATTAGGACTGGAGGGCTTGTGAGGGACTTGCAGGGACTTGTGATGGACTCGACTACATTTCTGATGTGTACTCAATGTATGTGGGATCTGAAGGTCAACTGTTTAAAAAGTATGTTGTACCACCGTACTGAGGGGTTAATATTTCATATTCATTCTCATAGTTGTTGTCATTCAGTCTTGACTACACATTGGAGTATTTCACTCCAAACGTCTGTAGGTCACCACTCTTCGTGTTTGCTCGCATTCACATCCGAGGTTTTTGCGTTTGCAGCTTTTAACTCCAAGCTAGACTGGCACCTGATGATGTGGTGACATATTCCATTAGGATATTGCATTGCATTCAGGGAACATGTCCAGCCATAGTGTAATGTTGGAAGCTGTTTTGGTTTTGAAATTACCAGACGCCAAAAATCAGAGGAGGTTTTAGGTGTGTGCTATAATTTACATTAAGAAACAAATGTAACTGAACTGTATTTTTTTTTTTTAGGATGACCAAAAGCTATGAACTTTATTTGAGACACTGAACACAAATATATCCATTCCTATTTATGAACAAGCAGTTAGTAAGAATATAACACTTTTTGGTGGGCAAAAAAGTCAAATTGCAATTTATTTTCTTTTCTCAATCGTGGTTTATAATTCAACTGGCAATTACATTGCAATGTAGTTTGGGTCCCATTACTCGTTGTGCTATTGTAATTGTTCTTTTCATATCTGTGTCCAATTTCTCAAGGCCAAGATCAAATTTTTAGTTCTTGATTGTGAGCTTAATGTGAATTTCATTCATACAAGTATTTTGTGGTCGCGAGAGGTGGCAAAAAATGCGAGAGAATGCGAACGATGTTGAACAACTCTGCAGTACTAGCTGTAAAATAAACGGTGTAAATAAATGTGTAATAGTTTTGTATTTAATTGTTTTTTGTATCTCGAGGACAAGAATTACTGTTGCACAGTGGAAGGTGTGTGGAATTTCAAATTTTTTTCTGAAGGTTGTTGAAATATCTTTGCAGTTTTTACAACTCTGATGTTGTTTTATTTACCTAGAGAATCCAAATGAGAGTGCAGTTTAGAAAATGGTGAGGAATTTTTTCAAATTATACGTAAAAAGTGCAAATCTGCATCATTACAACCCTAATTTAATCATTTTTACTTACTTTTCATCAAATAGATCACAAGGGAAAATGGCTTGGTAGTTTTTACACGGAACAAATAAAATTATAAGAAAATTGTATTAAAGAAAATTGATTTGGACCTGTGACCTGTGGTCTGATACATGGACGGTGTACCCGAGGTCGCAGGTCTGAATCCTGTTCGGGTCAGTTTTCTTTCTTTGCTCATTTGTTTTGTATCCTAATCCAAAAAGATTTAGTGTGCTCATTGTGCTGATTTTAAACCCTTTAAAAACTCCAAAATGTGCTGCAAGGATATATTGTCTAAGGCTAATGCAGAATAATTCATCAGCTGATGCACCCTCCAACTCACTCCAGTGTGTAAACACCTTCAATTAGGGACCTCCTATTGTCCTCCTATTGTTCATACTTTTTGGCAAGGACCCTCGTTGATTTTGTACACAGTTTAAAAACGGGGACCTTTCTCAATTGGGGACCCTATTGTCCTCTATTGCTAAAGGTCCCCCATTGAATACCTTGTGTGGACATTCCTTTGTTTTCACAAAGTTAAGAAAAAATAGAGAAAAAACTAAATTTTACTCGCACTGTGAATGCTCTTTCAACCCCAATTTTTGATCGTGTTAAGTGTTCCCTTTATTTTGCGACAGATAACCCTAACCCCAAAATGCCTCTAAAGCTGTTTTTCAGAGAGGGGGAAACGTTCTGTGGACGTAGGCAAGTCCGCAAACCCTTCACTCTTCCTGCATCGTTCACAGGCCCACAAAGAGTATGCAAGGTTTAGAGCGCTCCATTTGAAACCTTGACTGGTTTAATAACCTACTGCATCCTGCAGTTTGTAGTTGGAGTATTTTGGCACGTGAAACAGCCAGGCAGTAAACTTCACTATGAGTTGGAGGGTTTAGGAAAACAATCCGATTAAACTTTGCCTGTGCGAAGTCAACCATCATTGATTAGAGCTTACAAGTGTGCTTTAATTTGAATTGTTGTCATAAATGAAAAAGAAAGTCATTTTACACAGTTTTATACTTTCAAGGTTACAATCATGAAAAAGTGCTTATTTTTGTCCCTGACAATTCAGTGTTGGTAACTTCTACATTATGCAATACAGAATGCTACATCTAGGCTAAAATTTGAATGCAGAAAGAAATTCTAGACCATTGATTTGTTTATTTATATTTGATAATTAGCAAAGTCCATTGTGTGCTATAGCATTTTATTTCCGTTTCTTCTTCTTGCCAAACTCATATTACAAAGTGCAGCTTACATTTAGAGTAAGGTAGAATATGCATTTGTTTCTTACATTTCTTCTCTTTTTTCCTGATATCCATTATTTTCTTGCCATTTTGAAACAAAAAAATCCAAAGAAAAGGTTAAATGAACAAACATTAATTCAAAAAATACAATGCAACAAGAAGCATGTTTTGTTTTCCTTATTAAGTAGACTGGTAGATGAATTTGTGCATATTTTTTTGTAGTTAAACAGACTACCATTTTATATGTATATGTATACATATGCAAAAAATACCTTTTTTTGGTTTTTAAAGTAGAGTGGTAGATTTATTAGAAATATTCTTACATTAAATAGATTGATAGATTTCAAGTTTTTTTGATGGGAGGAATCAACCTTTCCAATAAAAATTCCTGTAAAAAAGTTTCTTTCTCATTGCATAAAAAAAAAATCCCTCTTTACCATATACAAATGCTGAAATGCCATGCTTCAAGTTTAATATATTATCACATAGTTATATACGAAACTAGTTTTTAGTTGGTTTTACCCCTTGCGTACGGGTATTATATGGGGGGGGCGACTTGTGCAGCCAAGCATAACATACAGAATACCCCAATAATGGATTGAAAATGCAGAGATTGGCATGTATACACGTCAACCGGCCAGGTGGCAATTTTCAATCTGCACATGTACGGATCCATACGCAAGGAGTTAATAGGGTTTTAGTTTTTCATTATCAGTTCAACATTATTTTCTAGGTATTTATTTATTATCCATTTACATGTAGAGGCTCAGTATTCAGTATTTAACAAATTTCCAGAATGGCCGAAATCTGTAATCTTAATTTGTTCACACCAAATCTTTAATGAATTAAAAATGTCTTTTTCAGGTGGAACGTCTTGTAAGAATTAGATATTCTCTTGAATTCTCCATACATTTAGTTTTCCAACGTTACTTTCTTTCCTTCTTTGGGGAAAGTCTTGTGCAACTCATAATAAGAAACGTTCATTGTTTACCAACTTGTTGAAAGTTTGTATGTTTGCAGAGTTGAGCCCTTATATGAGTATTCATCATTTGATATGATGAGGAGTGTTTATTCCTAATTCCGTCCTTGTACCTGAGTCGACTTTTTCTTTTGGGTTTTTTTTTTGTGGTATTTTTTTTTGCGTGAAACAGAAATGCTAGACAGTCTTACAGTTCCAAGAAACCTGTTATTTTCCTAGTTACGTGAAGTCAAATCAAATATGGGATGGATTGTTTTTGTGTGCTTGTTGATGTTCAATGTTGGCAAAATACAAAATGTCATAATTAGTTGGGACTTCTGTTTTGAGTAAAATCTGTTCTACGGTGAAAAAAATAAATAATAATAGCGGTTAATGCATTATGCATAAAAATGTTACAGATTTTAGGCAAAGCAAAAAATCAAACATGTTTAGCATTCCCGTCAGCTTCGTTTTAGTGGCTGCCTCTTGTTGCTGCTGCTGCTTCTGCTGTTGTTGAAAGTTTTTGTTGAAAGTTTTTATTGTAATGTAAAATCTGGTTCAACATTTATTCACTTTGAACATGCCAATTGTGGTGCTGAGAGAACTGGAATATTATTTTAAAAAAACACTCATCAGATTCAAAATATTTGACCTCTTCTGACATGTTTTGATGCTGAATAGACGGTGTTGGTTCCAAAGTAATGGTTACTAATTGTGAACCCTTCGCTGAGGGCAGGTGCTGGTCAGGGTCAACGTCTGTTATAGAGGCAAATAATATCGCCTATCTATCTGGAAGAACCAAGGTTGCATTTGTTGGAGTTAACCTGCAACATATTCAGAATTTGTTAAAGATGCTGGGCTGTTAACCTTGCCCTTCTCAGTTTTTGATGGATTTTGTTGGGTTAAGGACAGAGTTGCCTAGCCGCTCTTACATTAAGTGGGCTTGATGTTTTCTTCAATTCGAGATTTGTCTATAGCATAGTGTGTTCAGTACATAACCTTGCCCTCATCAGGGCTGATCAACGTGTACATAGATACACTCTGGTATGGTATCCAGGTTAGATTGGAGCAGCATGTATATGCAAATGTGCATAGAATCCCCCGATACCCTGGATCCTATATATTTCGGAATGTGCTGAAAGAGAATGGACCTCCGAGCGTGAACTGTTTTTGTACTTGAGTCCGAATTTCAAACTAAACTCTGTATCATAGGACATAGCTCATTTTTGTAATAAAATCAAAGTTCTGAAGAAGCCTATTAAATGTCAAATCCTTTCTTTCCCTTGTGCAGTACCATTAACTTTTACACCCATGCCTTATTCCCAAAAGGCTTCTGGGGGAAATGTAGTTGTTCGGCATAGGTAATTAGAGTGTGTATTTAATACAACTGATTGGAAGTCAAAAAGGATGTTTGTTATTGCAGAATGCACGTGCAGTAACACAAAATGTGAGCAGTGGATATGCAGTTTTTTCCAGACCCCAAAAATTTGAATTTTTGTTATCGTGACCTTCAACTCTTCTTTTGTAATTAAGTCATGTGATTGTCTCGTCGCTTGTTTCTTCTTCCACCTACCCATAATGCAATGCGCAGAGGACCGAATGAGGGAGAATAAAGAGACGCTGATACGAGCCATGTTGCAGGACTTGCCATCTCAGCAATCCGTCAAACACGACCGACGTACTTCCCTAGAAATAACCAGTTTTCCAGCAGAAATAATATTAGCTGGGAACCAGTCACAAGCAGTCACCACATGCCATTTCAGCTGGTAACCCATTTCTGCTAAACAAATATATGTGTCTTCCATTCTCCATGAAAATTGGTTTCAGATCTGACTAATGGCTTTTTATGATTCTTGTGTGACCACAGTTCGACAGGGTTCACCCATGGAGATGGCATTAGCCAATCCTCGGTGGGGCAGGCAACGTTCCATGGAATATGGTATAATTTGAAGAAATTATATTTCAAAACATTTAATGCAGTCATGGAAAATTCATTTCGGCAAGTTGCAAAATCAAAGTCCATTTATCTTATACAGTGAAAACATCTAGAATTTTCATAAAGGTTGAAGGTCAACTTCTCAGACATAATCATGAATTATCTATATCAAGAAAGGAAAAATTTGCATATTTGAATAATTCATGTTTATTCCCCAACCACACCCACCAGCATTGCAATCTTCATAGATGACGATAGCCTCTCCACAGCTTTCTTGATCAATCCACCATGAGTGAATGGTCATCATTTGAAGACGGTACAATACATATAGCCACACCTTTTTTTCTGGAATAAGTCACACCCCTTTGTGGTTTCTGCCTATTGTATTATAAGTTCTAACTCAAGCAAGTGATGTTACGGTTTGTTTTTCTTTTTGGCTGCTGTAGAAAATGTTAAATCGGGGAAGTCAGGTTTGTGTAGTGGTTCCTTCCCTGTCTCTCATCTCAGTTGACCCTGGATCGAACCCCACCTGGTGCATTATGTGGATCGGTCCCTACCTGATCGTGTGGGTTTCCTTCCTCCACTAAAACTGAAAATTCCTTCCTTGAAGTTGTCTCTTAGTTCAAAACTCAACTCGATAAACTTTTAAAGCCATTTTACTTGTTTTGGTTCGGTTAACAGGAAACAGCAGATGGGACTGGTTCATGCCCTACTATAGACAATACCCCTTTTTTTACTTTTGTTGTAACTGATATTTTGACCATATGCAGCAGCTATCTTGTTATAAACATGTAATAAGCCAGTTCGGTATCTCAAAGGTCAAAGGTTATTCGGGATAAAATTGCTGACGTAATGCCACGCCATGTTACGCGAACGCACATTCGGATTGAATTTAACACTTGCGCGTTGTGCGACCACCTTACGTGTTTGTGTGTTAGGGTTTTTAAGTGTATAAATATGATGATACTTTTGCACATATTTATAAACTCCTAACTCGTATTTTATTGTACAAATTTATTCAAAGTTGTGATGTTGACCACAAAGATTATAATGACAGAGATTCTTGTACATTTGAAACGGTCACACAGCCTTCCCAGTGATCATCCCTGGGTTTGACCCCTTATTGGAGCAAAGCATTCCCTACCGCCAGCCCTCGTGACCCCCTCTTTTCACAACCCTACCAAGCTGTATACTACACCCTTGTCTCCAGCCATGCCCCCAGGCAGTGACTCCCCGGACCTTACAGTATGTGAACACTGGTGTGGTTGTGTACCCTCAACCTCTGTCTTTCTCGCTACCCCAAGCCTCGATCGTCCACGTCACTTTCCCCACCCTTTGCCATCATTTCTTATCTTACGCGGGATGCCGACTGTATCCCTGTCCCCTTCTTCCCCATTACCACTGCCTAACTTCTCAGGCCACGCCCACAGAAAGCCCTCCAGTGACAAGCGACCATTGCCTCATCCCCGTCATCTTCATCCACATCAACATCCTCATTCCAAGCTGCACAACTGATTCCACCCCCCTGGAACCTCATCACCATCGACAATTTCCAGTCACTGCTCCGTATCCAGTAGATCCCTGGTTCCCGTACCCCCAACGAGAATTCAAAACCAGAGACGGGCCAGCCAAATCCAAGAACTGCTCATTGGTAATTGTTTCCATCTCATCAGCTCATTTCAGAAGTTGTGTTTGTAGTAGTCTAATTAAACATTATCATCTTCACTGCAACCATTCTATTTTACAAACCACTCGGGTAGCATGCAGTAATTGTTAAAGCAGCACTCAAACCCCATAAAATCTCGAGGTCAGCCTCTTTAATTTTGCATTCCCCCTTAATGTAACGGTGTTATTAAAACCATGCCCATTGCATTTTACGAAGCAACTTGCATTTTCAGAACATTTTAATTTTTCCTGCTGCTATTTTGAATTTGTGAAACGTTCAATCCTTGCCAGTCATTATTTCAAATGTCTACAAATTCCAAGCTGCCTTCATTACTCTAAAATATGTTTTCATTTACGTGCTGTTTTTTACCGAGTTGATTTGTTTTCAGTATTTGTTTGTCCGTCTCCTTCAGTCTTTTGAGTAATAATAAACATTATCAAAATGATTTTCATTCTCCAATCAGATTTTGTCCAAAGCTGAGAGAATGGTCACATTCAAGGACAATGCTTCGTTTTTCTTGTATAAATAATTCGTATTTCAAAGGAAAACACAATTTTGAAGCAACAGACACAAAATTCTCAAACATTCAGTGACGAATTCAATTAGCCAGATTTTCGAAATGCGAATTCATGTCCAAAATCTTTTCCCAAAACTTCTTGGATCCAAATGATATATTTGACCGCGAATACTCATTAATACTTTTTCTTCTCAAGCAGGCAAGCAAGGTGGCCTGTCCGAATATGACCCTCGCAATGCATACGGTGGCTACGATCAGCATGACATGTCAAGTTACAATCAGCGAGGCATGCCACCAGTTAACACTGACTCCTATAACTATGGGTATAGCCAGGACCCCATCCAGCGACAGAATCAAGGCAGTGTCATGCGGGACATGCAAGCATATAACACGAAGCCACGCAAAACTACCAACTTGTAAGAGAGCGACTCCAAAGAGAAGATGGTAATGCACCTGTCATTTGTTTCCCCACCTTTCCCCTGTGCTGCCCAACCCCCAATGTGGAATTGTCATTTTGGAAATGAATAAACCCCCACCCCAGGGGCACCATTCTCCAGTACAAAAGTATAGGGCCGATTTTTATTTCTACTCAAATAAGGATCATAGTCTGCACCATTAGGCACAACAAAAAGTTACAAATTCTGATGTCAGGGAGGCAGTGCAAGGGAGTTGGGGTGAGGAAAACAATTATTGACGTGTATAACTAAATGAGAGAAACCAACGGTTTCAACAATTTAATTGAGAATTTTTGAGAAGAGTAACAATGATGGAGTAGAAATCAATTTGTCCTGCAATAGAGAGAGACAGGTTTTCAAGGAAGGGCAGTTTCAGATTTCTAGACTGTGGGGTACAGTCTCGATTCTCGTCCAGGTGCATTGTGGGTTTTTTTTTTTTCTTTCAAGTGCAACCTGATTTACAATTAACATGTGAACCAAATGTTCATACTTTTTTGAATTTTTAGAAATGTTGTTTTAAGTCTTGACAAATGTTTGACAAATCTCACACATCTTAGGTAAAAAATATTTACTATTTTTTAAAGGGGTTGCGGTAATAGATTGTCATCATAATTAGTTTCTTAAACTGCAGGGCCCTAACCTTTGAAGAATGTCACTGCACTTGGTGCATCACTTTCTTTGAAAGTTTGAAATTATTTGTTTGTTAGTTTTATCTTGGTTTCAAGTCAGAAAGTAAAAAAAAAAAAAAAAAATGCATGATGATGTTAATGTACTTATAATATATTTCATTGTACTCGATTCTTATATGGAGATGACATGTAAATATGCCGTATGCTGCTGTGATTTTTTGGCTGCCGTGTCCATTCTTATTTGGTGTATCACTCTAAAAAATAAATGTTCAAATTAAATTCCTAATTTGTTAGCACCAGATCAGCTATGAGCTTTCCAATGAGACATTCTAAGCAGTAACACATTTACCAAGTGTCAAATTGAGCAAGACGTTTCTAATTCCTATATCAATCTTCTGCATAGCGTGTAGTATATTTTAAGAAGACCAAATGGAATGTACAATGTAGTTAGTGTTTTTGTGCATTGTATTACTACTGAGGACACAATAAATCATTGTTGCCCTCTGAGAGGTCTTTTGTTGAACACGGTCCTCACAGGTACAAATGTGTACTTAGGGACAATAGAGAAGACAAAGCCTTGTCCTTAGTAGTCCAGTAAAAAATTACTGTGTGTGTGTATGTATATACCAGCAATCGTGGACCTAGGACAAAAGAATTTGGGCGCAGACAAAGGGTCCACGATTGAAAACCAATGGGAGGTCTTCCGAAAAAGTTGAGTATAAACAAAAGAGGAACAATGGGACGTCCACCCAGTCGTACTTCCCTAATACGTCCGAGGACAAAGCTTTGTGTTTCCTTTTGTTCCCTTGATATAACCAAACCCCATAGACTAAGCACGTATCCTTACGTTCGAGGACCGATTTCAACAAAAGACTCTACGTTCGAGGACTGAAAGGTTTCTTTGTGTTTCCTTTCTTCTCTTGTCCTCAGAGATATATACAGTGCACGTACATGATTGCAGGTATTTACACACTTGGGTGTGTGTGTACGTACATAGGGGTAGATATGGGGTAGGTATAAGAAAGGGTAACAATGGGGACAATTCTACCCCACAGGCTCGTCTTTAGAAATCGACCTACCCCACAGAGTTAACACTATGGGTTTTGAGATTTCAATGGGGACAAAGGAGAACAAAGGAAGGACAGCAATGTCTACAATGGATGTTCCCCTATATCTACCCGTGTGTGCAGATAAGTGTTTTTTCCTTTCAAAAATAGTTTTTTTCTGTAATCTGTTAGTGGAGGAAATCCATGAAGTTGGAATCTTCAGGCGGAGTACGTACTCGGCAAGTTTCAGTACTCCAAAGTACATTAATGTAAAAATTGTGGAAACAATACATGTATGACAAAGACTAATAATTTTCTGGTATTTCTGGTAATGAAACCAAGGATTTCTTGGACGTTTATGGTACCGTAGTTCAAAAGCATGAAGAAATGTTTTTTAATGCTCAGTCTGTTGTATACAAGTGTCTCAAAATGCAAAATGAATCATTAAAAACCTCCAAAATATTGTTTGCGGTGTGTAAGAAATATAAGCCAACTTTGAGTGTTATAAGCTTGTCATAACCTTTAATCTAAATGTCATGTTACGTGTCGTGCTATTTTTCTCAATTTTGACCCAAGAATGACATTTTAAAACTCGAGTGAGATTGATTTCTGAAGACATTTAGGAATGCCAGAATCCCATTTGGAGTGTCAACAAAGCATTCTGATGAAAATATTTCAATATTTCTATAATTTGAAATATCAAAAATCATTAAACCAAAATTGATTCTAGACATGTGAAATTACAAGGTTCAAGTGTTTAGGCCATGTTGTATCTTTCCTGAAATTTTGAAGGCAATTTTTTTTTTTTTTACAATTTTGTAGTTGTGTTTAACTACCAGATGTTGTTACTTTTATGTCAAATGCTTATTTGTTTGACATATTCTCTTCTTAAAGATGTTAAAAAATATGAGCAATCATCAATCACAGACGCATACAAGAGGAATGCATTATAGATTTTTTTTTATTTTCAATTTTGTTCCGTTTACACTTAAGCATTTTAAATTGTTGTATTCAGCACATTTCATTATTAAATGTGAACCAAGGCTGTTCTTTGTGAAGCGGGCGAAAAAAAATCTTCACAACAGCAATTTTTTTTTTTTTGGGCTTTCATTATATCTATATTTTCATATTTTTTTCCAGAAATATTAACACTAATGAATAAAGATGAAAAAATAAATGTTGATAGAACTAACTTCTATTTCATTCTTTGCCCTTTTTGTGGGCTATATCTCTAAACACAATTCCCATTAAATTGTAAAATACGAGTATACAAATGTCAAACATGCGTCAAACATGTGACAAATTCAACTATGTATATAAACAGATTTTTCAAATTTTGCGTCATAATACCCATTTTTGTAGAGCCGGTCACAAATACACAGAACAAACTACTTTTTTTTAATGAATCTGATGTTCATTGGTGTTCTTTAATAAATAACTAATTTACCCAATGCAATAAACCAATGCATTCAACTAAAATTGGACGAAAAGGCTATTCTGCAGAGCCAAACAAATACATTCCTGTATAATAAAGGTATTGATGTGTGCTTAAATGACGTTTTCACAAGAGATTTGTTGAAATGATTACATGTATCTCACAGCGACAGCTGTCCAGTTGTTGAAACCGAATAGCCTTACACTCTTCGGCAACGAGTGAATTCAGGCAAAAACCATTCTATGGGTTGGTAGCTGTCAAACCACACAACTCTAGTCGAGCTAATCTAATCTTCATGAAAATATTTTGCAGTGTCATGTTCAGTGGTTCTGCACCAGGGACTATTGTGTAGCGCCCTCAACTGGCTATGCACAGAGGATATAACTGTACGCAGGCTTCTACTTATACACTTGTAGCTGATCTTTAGTGCGTTCGATTACCTTCCCCGAGATTACTCGCGCTTGCCCTGCGTGCGATGTCAGACATGCGCAGTGGAGCAGAATAAACAAACGGTTTCGCGCAAACTCTGGGAAAGTTATGTGAACTTTGACACATTCCGACGTACACAAATTTAACGCGCTACTTATGAGTTTTTGCGGTGTTCAGTACACAGTGGTTTTGCATCAGACCATGTATAGCGCCCTCAACTGGTTGTGCACAGAGGATATAACAGGTGTCTGCACAACACTTGCAGCTGTTCTGATGAGATATTTGTGGTGTCCTCTTCACATCGGTTTGTACTTCTTGTACCGTTTCCATTTACCCGTGGAGTAGTTCATCTCGAAGTACGTGTCTACCAACATCTCCTCCGCCCCTATGTCCTCTTTGTGCGGCACCATCTCCCTGTTCTCACTTAGACGGATCGTGACGATGTCACCCTGCTGGGGGCAAGGGTTTTCTAGCAACGCAAGAAGGAGAATGCAAATCATGAACATTTTTAACTCTACGCATGAGAATGTGCACACCTATGCACAAACTGTCGGCAAACCTAACCCTTCCTTGTTCTGTATGTAACAAGTCAATAGGACCCAAATGGAAATATGCCTCAATTGTGATGTGTGGAACCCGACCCGAGGTGATATACGCATTTTGAGTGGACGAGCCTTCACCAGGCTAGAAAATAGGAAGGCATACCTGTAATGCATGGATTAAACAGCCAATAGTTTGGTTCCCTATATCCACTTGATGGAAACACACTATCTTACAGTACCAGACTATACAACACAGAACACATCAACTGCAATGCGGCTAATTAAACATCCAAGATGTTTGGATATGCTAATAATCCAGTACCAGATTTAGATCGACAGCAGCGAGTGGTTGAGTACGACTCTATCACCGTGGAATCAGAGTTACATTAAATAGTAACAGGTCAAGGATCGAGCAAAATCAGACAACTTACCTCTCGCCCCGGCCATAAAACCAAGAATGAGTGCCTTCTCGGGCCGGGTCACCTTGTTGGACTGACGGAACATTTCCTGTGCAGCCACCATTTGATCTCTCTGAAAGGAAAAACAAGCAAAGGAATTCAACTCGTGACCAACAGCTCAATGATTATGGTCTTCCAAAGGCTGCTGAACCGTACAAACTCAGAAAAAGAATTGATGTGATTTGCGACTTTGCACAGCGGAGAGTACTAGAGAGAAACTGTTGTGGATACACCACATCAAGTTCCCAACTGAAAAAAAAAGAGAAGTGTGTTTCTTAAGAGGGGTGTGGAACCTCTGGTTTTTCTAAGAGCCACTCTTCTCTTTTTGAGTTAGTTACTCGACAGGGTGTATCTGCAAAAATTGCTCTCTTAAAAGTATACATGTATTTGCAGAAACAAATTCTCTCTACTTAAACCAAGGAACGAATGCTGTGTGGGCTGCATTTCACCAGTTCATGTAACAAAACAAAACAAAATGAAAGCTGCCAGAATACTTTTCAGTTGCAGGCCTTTAAGAAAAAATCTTACACAGTGAAAGTATAAAGGGCGGTCAAATTTTTTTTATCCACATAATGTTCATGTTTATCAGGATGTCAAACTGAGAGATATATCACAATGAAGAGTTAAGAATGCTCCCTCTATCTCATGTGAAAGACGAATACCTAACAAGTCTGCCTTGTCCCAACTCACCGTTAGAGATAAATTCCTCTTCTGAGCTCCGCTCGTGCTGGCCATCACTGCCGCCGGCGGGACTTGGGCCAGAGACGTCGACTCGATGGGTGCGGCAACCACGGGTACCCCAGGCGGTAACCCCACTGACGTCCCTGGCTGGGGGTAGGTGGGTGTGACCGGGGCAGGCTTGGGTGTGGGTTTGGGTTGCGGGGGAGTAGGGGTGACCGGGGTCGGAGTAGTTGGATTGGGGTTTTGGAGGTTGAAGCCTGACTGTTCCAGGGATTGTTGAAGCTGGTGTTGAAGGTTGTCCCGTGCTGTCTTGGTAGTAAGTGGCTGATCTGTATAATAAATTGGAAAAATACAATAAACTGAAATCTTATAAAAGTTTTGGCTGCTTATGGCGCACACTGGCAATGCAACTTAATGGTATGGTAGCTAGCTAAGTATATATCAAAATCCCATTATACTGAGCGAGAATACAATATGTCTGAGCACACTGTACAGGATGTACAGCATGTGTAGTGTTCTATTTTGTAAAATTGTCTTGTTTTCTGACTGGGCCGAGCTAGGAAACTAGTGTGGTCTTGTGAAGGGAAAAAAAAAAGCATTTGAATTTACAATAATTTGTTACTATTGCTAAAATGAAAAATTGGACCAACTTCCAATCAACTGTCATTCGTATTGCAAATATTTACCAAAGTTCTTAAGAAGCGACGATGGGGGCTTGCTAGGTTTGTTCTGGCTAGCCGCTGGGGCATAGGAGGGAGCGAGCGGCTCTTCTAGCTTGTCCAGGGGGTTGGTCGTCGTGGCCGGTTTGACCGATGCAGGGGACATGAATGCGGCAGCGTAGTCGGGCGTGGCTGCTTGGGCTGCCTCCTTGTCTTTCTTAGCTTGCTCCTGGGCCTCCAGTTCTGATAAAAAAAAAATGAAATCTGTTCATTGGAACACACTCTTTAAAGTAGGATGCTAAAACTGTTGTGCTATCTTTAGGTCGAGAAAAGGATATTTAAAGGTTAATCATAATGTTTAGTTTATAAAGCACACATATCCACAGTGATTAGGGCACTCAAGGCGCTACATTATTACCCCTGCTCATCAGGCCCATTAATCATTCCTGAAACCTTCTCAGCTCCCTAGGGAGTATACAGCCCTGGCTGCAATTTAAATGGTACCTATTTACTCCTGGGTGGAGAGAAGCAACTTATGACAAAGTGCCTTGCTCAAGGACACAAGCACGATAGACCCCGCTGAACTGGAACCTACAATCTGTAGCATCACCAAAGATCTTGAGTCCTAGTTGACGCTACCCGAGCCGTACTCGACTTGAAACGTTGTGACCAATGGTTTCTAAATGCTTGAAATTTGTCTCTGCCTTCTTGAGTCCGGTGCACTAGACTACGAGACCGCAGCGCTCCACAGGTTCAAAGAAATGTATCGGAAATAAATTGGTGTATTTGTTGTGTCTTAGTAATTTGTTGAGACTTCGGTCTTTGGGAAAAATGAGGCGTGCGCCGACCCACAGCGCACTTATCGTACCTGCTTGCTTCTTGCGCTTCTTAGCTTCTTTGTTAGCTCCTCCAATCGGCTGCTCCGTTATATCCAGCAACTAGAAAGGAAATATTAACATTTGAAGAAAAAAACCCTGTTAATACGCTTACATTAACCCTCCCTCTCCAGGTGCCAAATTGGAGCCAACTACCCTATCTATCAAAATCTATCGAGTGACAGGTTGAGACACACAAGCTGTGGGAGAAGAGAGGATTTGGTTTTTTGATAGGTTGTGATGGTTATTAATAGTAGGAGGGTTAATGAAGCTTGTGACCTTAACCTGTTCAGTACACAGCTGACCTCCAAATAAATATTTGAAGTACACATCCTCATGGCCCAGGATACCCAAAGAATAGGAACTGTAGGTTTTAGGCATAACCCTGATTATCCCATGTTCATTTTTTTCCCACACATCTCAATGAGACTGGGATATAATAGTACACACATGAAATGTTACCAAAAATTGATATTCAAATTAATATAAATTATAATTGTCTATAAGATGGGAAATAAATGTGGTGCTAGGAAAAAGCCAAAGCTCAAACACCACGTGCAAATATGATACTCAATATAGCAGAAATACACACATTTATATGGATAATGAGAATAATATACAATACAGTTGAGTAAAACAAATTTGAAAGATAAAGGATTGAAAAAGTTAATACACTATCTCGTACCTTTGTGCCCCCTTCCCTGTTGAAAGCCATCCTTCTGTTGAGAGGGATGGTACGGGGAAGGGACGGAGCCGCTCGGAACCCTGTTGTTGATTTCGGAATCCCCTTTAAAGGTGCAGCTTCACAGAAAAGTAACAAGAGATGATGACAATATCAAATAGCCCAGAGGTTGAAAATAATCCAATAATCATTTGTTGGGTATGAAAGCTTTCCTCAAGCAGAAATGCAAACAGATTCTAATCATTGATACATTTTGGGCCGTCTGTCAGGAAAATATTGGAGACCGGGACGTCTTGGGAAGGGCCAACTTACAATCATCCATCTTTCTGGTCCTGTTCTTGGTGGGGACCGTGGAGGAGCCAACTTGCTTCTTGGTCTGCAGTGCTGTCTCTGCCGCTGGGAGTAAAAGACAATACTTGCTATAATTTGTTCAAGAAATGAAATACATGCATGCAGTTTTAATTTACTACAATTCAACTATTAACTTCACTCGAATGTTTGCAGATTACAACATCATAGGGCATTTCTCAAACCCTGGCTTCGGCTTGGGCTCCGTCTCCAACTATTCCCCAGTCCCATTGCCAATCTGAAGCCTTGAATACGTAAATAAATAAACAGGATTTGGCTCTGGGTTAAAACAAATGATTTTGATGTATATGTAGCAAAAACAGTTGTCCCAGATCTTGCTAAATCTGGGGACATGAAATTCCGCTAAGCCGAAGCCCAAGCCGAAGCCAGGGTTTGGAAAAGGGCCATAGTAATAGTAGATTAGTAATCATCTCGCAAAAAAAAAAAAAAATAGCACTGTGACAATGCCTTGCCCTTGGTACCAGACCAATATGGCTGCAGTAGGGCAATAATCAACTGCTTACATTTCTGGAGAAGCTCTGCCCGCAGTGCAGCCGACTTGGGTTTCCTCTTCAGGGCAAAGTGTTTGATGGGCGGAGCCTGCATACCCACGAGCTGATTGAGGGCGTTCTTGTTCAGGTACTGGCATTCTAGCGGCAAGAGGCTGTTACTGTCAGTCTCGCTTACTGGATAAAGATACAAGCAAAATGAAAATGTTCATATGCTGTTTTGGTGAAACGATTTTAAATCTAAAATCTTCCAGATTGGTTTGTATACATCAGTTTGCCTAAATATTATTTCAATAGTGTATGATAATTAAAGGCATGACATAGCTTAAGTAATAATCAGATATGCACAGAATCATTGTTAAAACAATGTATTTTTCATTATTTTGTCATGGCTCGGGTAACGGATTGAGCTCAAACTTTCACAGGTCTGCAACTCTGTTATCTGCTCTGCCAATTCTGTATCGGGCCTTTTATCAAATTAACCACAAGAAAAACTGACTCTAGAAAAAAAATTAAAAAATAAAACTGACAAGATCAGGGTTATAACCTGTGACCTGCAGATTACTGTATCGGTGATCTACAAAAAGAGCTACATGTATTTTGCCCCATTGAGAGACCGCCAATAATAGAACAAACTCACTTGGTAGAGCACTTTTACATAAATCTACAGGTCGCAGGTTCAAGACCTGCTCATCAAGTGTTTTTGTTCACCCTTAAAAGTACGTAATAATTGACTGACCGAATTGGAAAATAAAAGTATAGTGCTTCTTGGAGTTCTCTGAATTTGGCTTGTACCACATTCTTTCAAATTCATACTAAAAATTAAGTAAACAGTTAACGCTGAGCCAATATGCCATTAAATGTTGTACAATGTTTCTAGCGAGATAATTCTTGAGTACACACTCACAATGTTTGCGCAAGTCTTTCAGCACCTCGGCCACGAATTGATGATCCTCCGCCACGTTGAGGTTCAGGCTACCGGTGCTGGGATAAGTGTGTAGGATGTCGCCCACGATGGACACCCATTGGTCCGAGTCATTGCGGGCAAGATGAATGATGGCATTCAACTCCCCTTGAAACTGGACATCAGGGAGTAGCAAAATGAAAAATGACGGAGAACAGTTTTGTAACGGTACATGCAGGGGTCATTATTACTAGCAATCCCCACAAATTAAAAAGTTGTGCTGTATGGAAATGCCATTTCTGTTTGTTACAGATTTGGTGTCAAAATGGACCCAAGACAACAGTTTGATGGGAACAAATCAGAAAGGTTCTTGAAACAAATCGTACAAGAGCTCGTTTATACAAGTCATCTGTAGAGAAACCCTTGGCCTCATACCAAGCAACATTTCTCACCATCTCATCGACCACAATTCATGTCAATTAAAACGGAATTCCCCACAAACTTGTCAGAGTGCTGGGAAATTCATCTACAAACACATCTCTAACTGTTCCATTACAATATAGTTCCAAGAACCTGCTATTAAAAGGTCACTGCCAGTAGGGACATTAATAAATGTGTGAGGGCGCTGTTCATTTGATGACTCATTTTCTGAATAGGAAATTGTGATTACAAATTGTTTTTTTTTGCACATTCTTTCTTACAGCTTTAATTTAATTCAATTCAAACATCAGAATTTTGGAAATCATGATTGCCATCTGCCCTTTATTCATTAAAATAAGGCATGAATAAAGACAAAGATTTTGAGAAAATGTGAGTTTTAAGCATTTCTGTCCTAATCTGCAATCCAATTTGTATACAAAATAATGACACTTTACTCTGCATTAAAAGTACACAATTCAGGGACCAAAAAATCCCCGCTTTAAATCAATTTTTCTTTGCTTTGCAAAATGCGATGGAATCCGAACTTGAATCAAATCGTTTCTTATGACTTTCTCTTCAAAACCACATCAAAACCAAATGTACAAAATTTATTTGAAAAATGTATTAGCCTAGGGCTAGGGCCTAGGCTAGTCCGAGTAACTTAGACCCTTTATCGCCTTTTTTAACATTTGGACATGATCTGGCGATAGTAGGGTCCAAGGCAAAGTTAGACGCTGCTTTATTCATTAATTCAATACGTCAAAAATCCAACCAAAAACATTATAATTCAACCTTACAACGGCCACCAAAATACTAGATACCCCACCATCTTAACAAGTGGAGTTCCATGATCAGATGAATGTACCAAGGTTTACTTAACATCCAAATAAAAAGTGAAATTTTACCGTTTAATTCCCAGAGACCCCCACAGAACATGTCTTTTCGCTTTCTTGGAGTTCAAAATAGTGACTCCTCGACCTTGCATGACGTACGTCACCCTGATGCGCAGCGCCCACATGCACCGCGCGACAACCTGTTTATGCCGGCGACTGTTTCGTGAAGAATTCCCTCCCCCATGACACGCGTGCAACCTCGATTCAATATACTACATGTATCTACACACGAACATGTACCGCGACCGGTATACCACTCACGAAACAGTCGCCGGCATAAACAGGTTGTCGCGCGGTGCATGCGGGCGCTGCGCATCAGGGTGACGTCATGCAAGGTCGAGGAGTCACTATTCGAACTCCAAGAAAGCGGAAAGACATGTTCTGCGGGTGTCTCTGGGAATTGAACGGTAACATTTCACTTTTTATTTGGATGTTAAGTAAACCTTGGTACATTCATCTGATCATGGAACTACACTTGTTAAGATGGTGGGGTATCTAGTATTTTGGTGGCCGTTGTAAGGTTGAATTATGATTTTTTTGATTGGATTTTTGACGTATTGAATTAATGAATAGAGCAGCGTCTAACTTTGCCTTGGACCCTACTATCGCCAGATCATGTCCAAATGTTAAAAAAGGCGATAAAGGGTCCAAGTTACTCGGACTAGGCCTAGGCCTAGTCTCCCTATCAGTATCACTGCTGGTGCTAGTCTACATACATAGCCAGCAACTACAACATTACTCTGCAACGACACCTTGTATTGCGCTAACTGTACGAGATAGCCACACAGGGCGTTTGTACAGAACCATACAGTTTCATGGATAGGTTAAAAAACAAAATGCAAGGCGATAGGCCTACTACTACCCCCCTAGGCCTAGGCCTAGTCTCCCTATCAGTATCACTGCTGGTGCTAGTCTACATACATAGCCAGCAACTACAACATTACTCTGCAACGACACCTTGTATTGCGCTAACTGTACGAGATAGCCACACAGGGCGTTTGTACAGAACCATACAGTTTCATGGATAGGTTAAAAATCAAAATGCAAGGCGATAGGCCTACTACTACCCCCCTAGGCCTAGGCCTAGTCTCCCTATCAGTATCACTGCTGGTGCTAGTCTACATACATAGCCAGCAACTACAACATTACTCTGCAACGACACCTTGTATTGCGCTAACTGTACGAGATAGCCACACAGGGCGTTTGTACAGAACCATACAGTTTCATGG